>JAUPFR010000030.1:3812998-3962967 GCA_036925125.1 Oreortyx pictus
GCACCCCGCATCCCTCCGTCCTCGTGCTCTGCACCCCCCCCATCCCCGTGTCCTTCCATCCTCCGTCCTCACACCCCCGTGCCCCCATGTCCCCACGTGGCGGGGCCACCGCTGTCCCCCCACACCCTGCCCTGCTGCCCCCCCACTTCCCCCCCCCCCCCTCCCCGCGAAGCCGCACAGCTGAGCCGAGGGGAGGGCCCGCGCCCGCACGCTTTCACCTGCCATTTAATTGGATGTATTTTTAATTAATGGTGCCTCTGGGACCAACATGAGACAACATGATCTCTGAATAGGGACAGGGGAGGAATTGGGGAAGGTGGGAGGATTGGACCGCGGGGTGCGCTTACCCGGCAAACGCTGCCATCAATCACCACTACTTTTCGGCTCCGGACTTTTGGCTGCTGCCCAGGGCCGGGGGGGAGCGCGGCCCCCATCCCACTGCCGCCTGGCACCGCTGCAATGAGCTGCACGGCCTCAGCTGCGGCATAAGGGCGGGGGGGGGGGGGGGGCAAAGCCTTCGGTGACCCCCAGGCTTTGGGTGAGGGGAGCTCCTGGCTGCTCTCCGTGCCCCACTGCCCCCACCTGCCCCCCACCCTCGCTTTGTTTCTCTCTAGCCCGGGCGAGGGGCACAGCTGGCACCATCACAGCCCCCCCCCCCCCCCCCCCGCACCTTCTGGCACAGCCCCTGGGGGGGCCGGGGCAGCTGCCCGGCCAGCGAGGGCCGGGGGGGGGGGGGGTGGGGGGGGATGGGGGCTGGCGGTCGCCCGCGGCAGGTGCCGCCGCTCAATGTAGGGCAGGCATTAATATTTAGTGCCGCTGGGGGGGGGGCCGCGCCGGGGTTGCGGCACAGCTGCCTCCTGCGCTGGAATGCAAACTGCAGCGCTGCCACCGCCGCCCTGCTGCGTGTCATGGGGGGGGTGGGGGGGGGGGGCTCGGCCGTGGGCCCCTCCCCGCTTCCCCCCCGCATGGTGCGGAGGTGTGACATGTGGTGTGCACCGTGCCGGCCCCCTGACACCTCCAGCTGCACGCGGGGCCTTTGTTGCAGCATCCCAGCACCTGCGGCCTGCTGCTGGGGACAGCAGCGCCTGGTGGCCGTCTGTGGGGACCCTGTGGCCCCAGTGTCCCATAGCTGAAGCCATTCCCAGGCCACGTGGGGAGGCTTTAGGGGTCTCAGCACTGTGCCTGCTATCCACCCACCCACCCACCCACCCATCCATCCCTCCATCCCTCCATCCATCCATCCCTCCATCCATCCATCCATCCATCCATCCATCCATCCATCCATCCATCCATCCATCCATCCATCCATCCATCCATCCATCCATCCATCCCTCCATCCATCCCTCCATCACTCCCTTTGTCCATCCATCCCTCCATTTGTCCATCCATCCGTCCTTCCTCCCACCCACCCATCCGCCTCCCACCCCTCCATCCGTCCATCCATCCGTCCGTCCGTCCTCACACACCCCATCTCCCTCTCCCCCCCAGGCCCAGGCTGTGCGGATGCGCGCGCACGGTGGCTTTATTAGCGTTATTTCGGCATTGTGATGCAGAGAGAGTAAGTGTAACAGCTGCTCCGTGCTCGCGGTGTTTATTGTTACCTAGAGACAGCCCACTGGCTCCTTCCCAGCCCCCCCCCCCGCGCCCCAGCTCCCCACACTCGGATGCAAAATTTATAGCACACAGTCCCCCTCGTGTTAACTCTCTGCCTTCCGGGTGGGGACGGTGCCACGGGACGGGGACAGGGATGGGTCAGGGGTGGGGGCAGGCGGAGGAGGGGGGGGGGGGGTGTGACACGGCGCTCCAGATGGGGCTGTGCCGTGCTGTGCCACCCTGTGCTGCGCCGTGCTGTGCCATGCCATGCTGTGCCACCCGCAGCCCCAGCCGGGCAGCAGGCGCTCCCCCAGGAGCCCGTATCCATGGCACAGATAATCCGCCGGCCGGGCCGGGTGCCAGCCGAGCTGTGCTGCCTGACTGGGGGGGGGGGGGGGGGGGGGGGTGTTGGGGGGGCGGCCCGGCTGCCCCTCACCATCGGCAGCAGCCAAAAGAGCAGCACAGGGGCTCAGCCTGGTGTGCCGGCAGTGCTGGAACGGGGTGCTGGGGGGGGGGGGGCACAGCTGGGGGTCTGCAGGTGATGGGGGCTCTGGGGGCTCTCCCTGTGGTGTGTTTGGTGCCACATGTCCCCCCTCCTTTGTTCTGCCGGGGCTTGGGATGGCACAGAGTGGCACGGCATGGCACGGCATGGCCCAGCGCAGCGCAGCGTGGCTCAGCACGGCTTAGCACGGCACAGCACACGGCTCAGCACAGCTCAGCACGGCTTAGCACGGCACGACACGCATAGTGCAGCTCAGGATGGCACACACACGGCTCAGCACAGCCCGGCTCAGCTCAGCACACACATGAGATGTCTCAGCTCAGCTCAGCTCAGCTCACGGCAGTGCCTCATCCCCTCTGCACACAGCCACATCCACTCAGTCCCGACCCACAGAGCCCCATACCCACACAGGGGACAGCACAGGTGTCACGGAGCCATGGTGGGGACAGGTGACCCCCACCCCCTCTGCTCCCCCACCTTTAACCCCCTCCTCCCCTTCCTCCCCCCCCCACCCCCCGGTCCTCTCCCTCCATCTCTCAGCAAGTTTTTTATGTGATTACCGGCGCTGCATGGTAATTAGTGCTAAACTCATTTGCACAACTACAGTTAATTGGCTACAACAATTAATTAATGTGTTGGAAATTTGGCACCGGAAGAAAAAAAAAAAAAAAGAAAAGAAAAAAAAGAAAATAAAAAAGAAAAGTTTGCCATCAGAGGACCTGAGGGGGGGGAGGGGAGGAGTGGGGGGGCACCCACCTGCAGCACCGCCCCCCCCCACCCCCCCTTTGTTCCCCGCTCTCTCTGTTCCTTTTTCTTTCTTTCTTTTCTTCTTTTTTTCCTTTTCTTTTCTCTCTCTCTCTCTTTTTTTTTTTTTTTTACAACTTAAGCAAACTCATTTCCCCGATAAAATACAGCATGACTAATGACTGGAGCATGTAAAAATCATTGGGAAAATGTCCTTGGAAGACGAATGCATTTTCAGCAGAATAATTAACTTAATTAACAAATTCGCATGCATATTCATCAGGCTATTAATGTCTTCTCAGCTCAGCTTGACGAACATTGCGGTAATAACCATCTCATTTGCATACCGCATTCTACTGCTATCCAAAAAAAAAAAAAGGCGCATGCACACAGCGCTCATCTCCTGCGTGGGGGGGGGGGACAGCGTGGGGACACAGCGTGGGGACACGGGGTGGGACACAGCACCCACGGGCGGTGCCCGGAGGGGTGGGCGTCCCCGGCTCCGCCCATTTTACCGCGCCCCGTTTGGCCACGCCCCCTCCTCCAGGCGACGCCCTGTTTGGCCACGCCCCTCGCTGTTGGCCACGCCCCTCTGTCGTAGCCCCGCCCCCTCGTGTTGGTCACGCCCACCTGCGCGTGGATGCGCTCCCACACGCCGTGCACACGCACACACGTGCACACGCGTGTACCCTGGGAGCCCCACGAGGATGGGCGGAGGGATGGGGGGAGCGTGGGGGGACAGACGGACCAATGGATGGAGGGATGGACAGACAGATAGACAGGCATGCAGGAAGGTGGACACAGAGGGTGGCTGGACAGACAGACAGGTGGGACAGATGGATGCATGTGTGGCACCAGGGCTTGCTGTGACACGGGGGCTCTGTCCCTTCGTCGGGGACCCTCCCCCCCACCCCCCAGGGGGTGGGGCAGCTCTTGGCCAATCCCCGTCCGGAGCTCGTGCCTCCAGCCAATCCCCTGCTGGGACCCGAGCTGCTGGCCAATCACAGCCGGCCCCGCCCTGCCACACCCACCACGCGGACATCTCCACCTCGAGCAAGTTCTGCTCGGAGCCCCTTTGGGTTCAGTGTGGGGGGGGGGAGGGGAGGGGGGGACTCATCACACTGCGACCCCACAGCGAGCAGAGCCTGAGCAATTCCCCACGGAGCGATGGGGAAACTGAGGCACGGGCTCTGCGGGGAGCAAGGCCACCACCACCGCATCCCCACGGCATCCCCACGGCCTTCCCTTTGTCCCCAGGGCATCCCCAGATGCTCACACCTGGAGCACAGCCCCGTGAGGAGCTGGGGGGGCCCGGCTGCGGGGTGAAGGTTGGGTGAAGGGCGCCGGCAGCACACGGTGGGGGGTGGGGTGGGGGATGAGGGGGTGGGGGGGGGGATGCTGCGGTGCGACGTGCCAGCTGCACCCGCAGAAAGGCAAATAATTCAGCAGCACCAACCGGAGAGGAACCAGCCCTCGGAGCCACGTGCCAAAATACCAGCAGTAAAGTAGTTAAATTAATCCAGCGCCGAGCGAGGGAGCCTGCGAGAGCCGGCTTGGGCCCCGATCCAAAGGAGTTAATGTCCCACAGTATGATCGATTAGTTGTCAGATGTGATTTCAAACCAATACAAGATGAATAGCATAATTTTCCTTCTCTCATTTTAGACAGAATTAAGAATCCATTAGCTAACACAAATTTTTGGCAACTTTAATTAAAAAAAAAAAAAAAAAGCTCCGATAGACATTTGTAGCAAAGGTTCACCCCACTCCCTCACCCCCCAACACACTCCTTCCCCCCCTCCTCACCCCGGATCCCCACAGCCGCCCTCGCTCTGCCCGCTGTCACACGGAGGGGACCTGGCTGTGACCCCCTGCCTGGAGCTGACACCCATAGGTGCCACCTCTGGTGCCAACACCGATGCCCACGGAGCCTTCCAGCACCGAGATGAGCTCCCACTGACAGTGACACCCACGGGTTGAGGGTGGGGGGGGGGGGGGGGTGATTCCCCCCACGGGGTGTGCTCCGTCCCGCAGAGGCCTCGGTGTCACACGTGTGACGAGCAGGCAAGGTCTCAGCGCCGGGGCTTTGTGCCGCGCGGGGACTCGTCAAGGACAAACGGTGCACAAGCTGCTCCTGCCCGCGTGCCCGCAGGCGCGGGGCCGCCGTGCCAGCCCAGCCGTGGCCATTACGGCTGCACGCGCCAGCTGCGGCCGCACGATCCCCCATCCCCGGGGAGAACGGGGGGTGGGGTGGGGGGGGGGGGGGGACGGGCACCGTGCCACCACCGGGGCTGCCATCGCCACCACAGTGCCAGGCTGGGGGCTGCGGGGCGATGTGATGTCGGGAATGAGGGCACGGCGGTGGGGTGCTCGGCCACGGGGTGACCCGCAGAGAGATGAGGAGGGGTCTTCGTCTTCATGCGGGTGGCACAGAGCTCGCAGCCGCTCTCTCTGCGAGGGGGTGATGACCCCACGGGGCGCCCGGGGGTCCCGGCCCCGCACAGCCCCTCACTGCGGGAGCACGAGGGCAGAGCCCCTCCTCCTGCCCCCGCTGCTGGATCTCCGGATTTTAGGCACCAAATGGGGTTGAATTAGGATTATTATCACAGCTGTTCTAAATGTAATTAGTTTTGCTCTGAAGTTGTTTGCTTTGCCGGGATTACGGCGCAATCCAGCCCATCCGCCCGGCGCTAACTTGAGAAAGGCTTTAATTACTCTAATAAAGAGGATGCCGGGTTAATTTGATGATTCCAAAGGTGTGTTTTGTTCAATCACATTTAACAGCAACAAAAAATAAAAAATAAAAAATAAAAGAGGATTTGTAGTTGGGCAAAAATTTAATTAGGAATGCACAGGAAGGCCGGGCCAGCCGGGGCTGCTCGCGGGGACAGCAGGACCTTGGCCTGTCCCCAACACGGCCAGCACACCCAGGGTCTGTCCGAGGTGTGACATCGTGGGGTCCCACGGCACAGACGGACACACTCAGCCCCACCTGGGATAGAGCAGGTCAGGGCTGTGCCCTCCCCGTGTCCCCAGCTCCGTGCCTCTGGGTTTCGGGGTGTGCTGGGTGCGGGGATGGGTGGAGCAGAGCGGTGTCTCCTGGCCAACAGGAGCCCACCGAGGGAGGTGGGATCCAGCTGTGAGCACGAGGAACGTGCAGGAGGAGAGCGGGCGGGCAGAGGGGGCCGGGGGGGGGCCGGGCACTGCCACCCGCCACAGACCTCCAGCGAGCCCGGCCACACCGAGCTGCCAAGAGAAATGGGCAGAGTAGGGGATGAATGCAGGCCAAGGCAGGGCTGCGATGCAGCCGCCGTAAATCAGCTTTTAAGTAGCAACAAAATGGACATTTCCCATATGAAATGTGCCACCGCCTGCCACGGAGAGGGGGGCGAGGGGAGGGAGCCGGGGTGATGGCCTGGACTGGGGTGCTGCAGTGGGGATGGGGAGGGGGGGGTACCCGCAGCTGGGGCACATCGTGGTGCTGAGGGGATGGGGATGGGGATGGGGCACGGGATGGGGTCATGGGAAGGGAAGGGAAGGGAAGGGAAGGGAAGGGAAGGGAAGGGAAGGGAAGGGAAGGGAAGGGAAGGGAAGGGAAGGGAAGGGAAGGGAAGGGAAGGGAAGGGAAGGGAAGGGAAGGGAAGGGAAGGGAAGGGAAGGGAAGGGAAGGGAAGGGAAGGGAAGGGAAGGGAAGGGAAGGGAAGGGAAGGGAAGGGAAGGGAAGGGAAGGGAAGGGAAGGGAAGGGAAGGGAAGGGAAGGGAAGGGAAGGGAAGGGAAGGGAAGGGAAGGGAAGGGAAGGGAAGGGAAGGGAAGGGAAGGGAAGGGAAGGGAAGGGAAGGGAAGGTAGGCTCCCCACAGCCATGCAGAGTGCTCAGGTGGGCACCACCTGCTCTCACTGCTCCCAGCCAGTGCTGGCCCCATTCCTGCTGGATCCGAGCCCCCATGGGGCTCAGCCTCCTTCCTGTCCCCGAAGCATGGGAGCGCCGGGTGGGAGGGGTCCCTTCTGCAGACCCCCAGCTGCTGCCCCATCTCTTCAGGTCTCCCCTTCCCTCTGCTCCATCACCCACCCGTGTGCCCATTCCCACGGGGACTTGGAGTCCTCTCTGGGGATAATGGGGAGGGGACACACGGGGGTGCAGGGAGGGGGCCAGGGGACCGGAGGGGACACGCGCGGGACCGAGCCGTGCCGGGTTTTTCCAGCGGGGCTGCCAGGCTGTGCAGCATTCCGGAGTACCAGGCATTTGCTCGGCGGGCCGTGCCAGCAGGCATTGGCAGGTTTGGAGCTTCGCAGCGATTCCAGGCACAGATGTCCTTGTTTTAACTCCTCGCCGATGAATCCTGGCAGGCCGCGCTGGGGGAGGGGGCGGCTCGGCAGCCCCCGGTGCACCGGGGCTCGCTGCCAGCCCGACCCGCCCCGACGGCCGCTCGGGGGGTGCACCGGTGGCTCCGGGGCCGCCCCGCACAGACGGGGCCGCCGCAGCCCAACCTCGGCCCCTCGGGGACCCGGGAGCGGTTCGGGCCGACGTGGCGGTCCCGGCGGCGGCGGCGGTCCCGTCTCCGCAGCTCGGCGGGCTCCCAGCGCCGACAGCATCCGTTTTTTATGGGTATCTGCAATTTTGGCAGAAATCTGTCTTTAATTTAGCTGTCCATATAAAAATCCGCACTGTATAATAATGAACAGATGCCATGAAATTTAAACTGAAGCAATGACTCCTCCTTCCCCCCCCCCCTCGGCTGGCACTCGCCGGTGGCAGCGGCGATCGGAGCTGGCGATGCCCTCTCACCCCCGCTGCTGCTCCTCCGGGCCGGGGAGGGGGCACCGGGCACCGGGACGGGTCGGAGCGGGGCCCGGGGGCGGGGGGGGATCACCCCCAGCCTGGTCCTGCCCGGAGGAACCTGGGCTGAGCCCGACAGAAACGCACCCGTTGTGCTCTCCCGGTCCTGTGCGGTGCCGGTTACTGGTGACCCCCGCACCGCCCCTCGGGGGGGCTTTAGTCCCGCGGTCACGCGGAACCGTGGCAGCTCCCGGCTCCCTCCGGTGGAGACGGGCACCGGAGCTTTGCACCGGAGCCGTGCAACGAAACCTCGCACTTAACCCGTGTGCCGGAGCGAGATTCGCACCGGAGCCGAGCACGGGGAGCTGGCAGCGGGCACCGCACCGCGCTCCGTGCGGGGCCGCATTGCGGGGCCGGGAGAGATCCCGCATCGCCGCGTGTCACCGGGCGCCGGGAAACGGAATTCCCGGGGATTAAAAAATAAACGGCAGCGCCCGAAAGGAACCGTTCCAACCCGGCCCGGCCGCACCGCACGGAGCTCCCCCCTCCCCGGCACCGCAGCCCGGCGCGTCCCGGAGCTTTTCCCCCGGGGAAAACGTTCCCTTCCCGAGGTCGGGCCGCAGCCGTCGGAAGAGGCTTCGTCCGTCTGTGGGTACGGGGCCGGGGCTGCTCGGTGGGACGGGGTCCAGTTCTTCGTGGCAGGAGCGGATCCGCTTCCCGTCGGGCCGCTGCCGGCGAACCGCGGTCCCAAACTTGCCGAGATTTTCCCCGAAACTCGAGGGGTGCGGGGCGCACGGCCCACGCCGCCAACGCGAGTGTTTCCCACGGAGGAACCCGGGGGATCTGCCCCCGCACAGCGGCTCCGTGGGGACCGGCGCCGAGAGACCACTCCGCGGCACCGCCCGGAGCCCGTGAGGTCGGGGCGGGCGGGCACCGAGTCCCGGCGTCGGGGACGGGAAAGGGACCGGCGGCGGTTGGCGGCGGTCACGGAGCCCGTTCAGCACCACCGCGGCGGACAGATCCGCGCCGGGCACCGCGCGTCGGGTACCGGGTACCGGGAGCTGGGCACCGCAAACCGAATCCGGGCACCGTGCCGACGCTGCGGGCTCCTTTGGCCGCCACCGACGGCGCGGTTTGTCCGCCGCCGATCCCGCGGAGCGGTGCCAGCCCCGGTGCGGCGGAGCGAGGCCGGTCCCAGAGCCGCCGTCCCCGGGGAGCGGAGCGGTGCCACGCCCGAGCCGGCACCGAGCTCCGGTTCCCGGTGCCCTTATTGGTACGGGAGGGGGTGGGGGGTGGGGGGGGGGGGGGGGGGACACCGCCTCCCTGTCCCGGGGGGGACACCCGTGGGGCAGAGCAGCGTTATATCAGCACCGCCCCACCGCGGGCCGCGCACTCGGGCGCCGGGCACGGCGGGCACGGCGGAACGGCGGAACGAACGGCGGAACCGGAGCGGCGGAACCGGAGCGGCGGCCGAAGGGGAGCGCGGGGAGCGGGGCGCGGGGCTGGGGGTCGTGCCGCTGCCCCGGGTCGGAAGGAAAGCGGCGAAGGCGGCGGAGTCAACATTGAATATTTATTAATCGCCGTCGAAGGACGCTCGGTAATTACAGGGCCGAGCAGTCCGGGCGGGGGGCGCCGGGGGCGGTGCATGCAGATGTGGTGCCGGGACCCCCGGCCCCGCGCCCCGAGCGGTGTCCGCGGTCGGCGGGGGGCGGGCGCGGGGGGGCTCTTGCATATCGTTGGCCATAGATATTTATTAATTGAAATGAAACGGAACAGAAACACGAAAGCACTTCTGGTGTCGGACAGGCGGGTCCCCTTTGCTACAACTGTTTTTTTGTGGTTTTTTTTTTTTTGTTTGTTTGCTTTTTTCTTTCTTCGCTTTTTTTTTTCTTTTTTTTTTAATTTTTGTGGTTTTTTTATTTCCTTTTTTTTTTTTTTGCAAAACTTTTTTTTTCTTTTTTTTTTTTTCCGTTTTTTTTTTTTTTAAACCTTTCTCAGAATTTCTCCTCCTTCCCTGCTCTCTGACAATGCTGGTTTCTCTAAGGTGGTGCGGGCAGCTTCAAAAAATAGCGTTTTCTCTCCGCTTTTACGGCATCTCCCGACAGAAGGGATCCATCCAACCGGGCACAGCTCCGGGCCGGGGGGGTCCGGGGACCCGCAGCCCCTCCGCATCCCCCCCAGCCCCGCCGGTCCCGCTTGCATAGCTGCGGGCTGCCCCGCGCCGTGCCCCGGCTCCGCCAGCTCGGGAAAACCGGGGCGGCTCTGCATTATTTTCATTTCTTTTTCCTTTTTTTTTTTTTTCTTCGTGTTCGTTTTTTTTTTTTTTTTAATCCTTTTTCTTTTTTTTTTCCTTTTTTTTCTTTTCCGTTTCAAGTTTTTTTTTCTTTTTTTTTTCTTTTTTTTCCTTTTTTTTTTCCTTTTTTCTTTTCTTTCTTTTTTTCTTTTTTTTTTTTTTTTTTAAACAGGTAAAAAACGTCCTGACACACACACGCGCTGCGAGAGGAACTCCGGGCACCGGGGGGGCGGGAGCGGGGCCGGGCCGGGCCCCCCCCAAAGCAAAGTGCATCTGTGAGCGTCCGCCGGGCCGGGCCTGCTTGCATAGATAGAAATATTGGAATCTCCGTTTCGCCTCTTTATTGCTTCGGAAAGTTTCGCTCCGCGCCGCAGCGCGCTCTCCTCTCGCTCCCACGGGGGTGTCCAACGCTCGGGGGGGCTCACGGCGGCGGAGGGGGGAAACGGCCCAAAACGGTGCGGGGTGGAGAAGGGGAGGGGGTGGTAGTGGCGGTGGTGGGGAGGGAGGGAGAAATAAAAGAACGAAATAAATAGGAAACGACGCGGTCTGAACCAGAGCCCCGGGCCGGGGCTGCGGGAGCTCCTGGTCGATGCCCCCGAGGGGGGGAGGGGGGGTGGCGGGGAGGGGGTAAATAATAATAATTAACAATAAATAAATAAAGGAACGTTTGTCCAAAAAATAATAAATAATAATAATAAAAAAAAAAAAAACAACCGACAAACAAAGGAGGAGTGGGAGAAATGGTTAAGAAAAAAAGGAAAAAATGATAAAAAAAGAAGAAAAGAAAAAGGACGGGGGATTAGGGTTGGGGGAGGGGGGAAGGGGAATAATCGTCCGAAAAAGGGAGAAATGGTCCAAAAAAAAGCACTTTGTCCCCACGGGGCTCAGGACCCGCCGCCGGGGTCGGGTCCCGCTATTGCACCAAAGCCCGCGGCGGAGCCCCGGGGTGGGGGGGGGGGTGGGGGGGGGGGGTGGGGGGGGTCAGTTGTGGAAGAAGGCGTTGAGCTCCTCGTACATGGGGCCCCGCTCGTGCGGGAGGTGCATGTCGTAGGGGAAAAGGTTCTCGGAGTGCACCCCCCCGCGCATCCCCGCCGAGCCGAAGACCAGGTTGTGGCCGGCGGGGCGGGAGCCGGGCAGCGCCGAGTAGTGCATAGAGTAGTGGTAGCTTTTGTCGTGGTCGGGGGAAGAGTCTTGCTTGAGGGAGAAGTTGCCGTTAATGCACAGCGGGGGGCTGAGCCCTCCGTCGTACTCCGAGCTGTTGTAATCGGGGGACGCGTTGCCGTAGAGGCTCTCGTAAGCGGACGCGCAGTAGCTGTGTGTCCTCAGCCCGTGCGAGCCCGGCCCCGCGGGTGGGGGGCACTGCGCGGCGGCCAACCGCGAGCAGGGGTAGGGGTACGGGTGCACGGCGAACGAGGCGTTGGGGCCGTGGTAGCGACCACCCTCCTGGCCCTGCTCCGTCAGGAAGTTGCGGGAGTTGAGCTGCAGGCAGCCGGCCACCAGGTTGGTGGTGGGCTGCGAGAGCCCCTTGCACAGAGTCTGCACGTAGGACACCAGGTCGGGCCGCTTGCCCGAGCGGAGGATCTCGGAGAGAGCCCAGATGTAGTTCTTGGCCAGGCGAAGCGTCTCGATCTTGGAGAGCTTTTGGGTCTTGGAGTAGCAGGGCACGACCTTGCGCAGGTTGTCCAGGGCCGCGTTCAGGTCGTGCATGCGGTTCCGCTCGCGGGCGTTCGCCTTCTGCCGCCGCAGCTTGGAGCGCTCCAGACGCGCCTTGGTCATCTTGCGCTTCTTGGGGCCGCGCTTCTTGGGCCGCTCGCCCTCCGCCTCCTCCAGGCCTTCCTCCTCCTCCTCCTCCTCCTCCTCGTCCCCGCCTAGCTCCCCTTCCTCCTTGCTTTCCCCCAGCGAGCCCTCGGGCGGCTCCTCGGGGAGGGCGCAGCCCTTACCCTTCCGCTCCTCCTTGTCGCTGCGGGCA
Source organism: Oreortyx pictus (assembly GCA_036925125.1). Lineage (NCBI taxonomy): Eukaryota > Metazoa > Chordata > Aves > Galliformes > Odontophoridae > Oreortyx > Oreortyx pictus. Next base: position 3,824,875 of record JAUPFR010000030.1, read on the forward strand.
TCCTCCTCGCACTCCTCGGCCCAGCTGGAGAATTTCTGAACTTCGGGGATCAGGCTGGGCTCGCTGAAAAGTCGCGTCAACATGATGGCTGTAGCGGGGGGGTGGGGGGGTGGGGGGGGGGGGGGGGGGGCAAAGAGCGCAGCGTTACCGCGGAGCCCCGCACCGCACCGCACCGCACCGCACCGCACCGCGCGGAGCCGCCGTTCCCCACCGCCGGGAGCGGCCCCGATGCGGCGAAAACGAATGCGCCGCGGGGCCGCCCCCCGCCGCCCCCCGCCCGGGTCCGTCGGCACCGGGGGCACCGGGGCGACGCTCGGGGCGGGGCGCCGCGCACCGGGTCCCCCCCACAACCTTCTCCTCCCGCCGCCGTCCCCCCCCTCCCCCCCCCCCCCCCCCCCCACTCCTCGGGGATCTCCCCTCTCCCCGCCGCCACCGCCGCCTCTCACGCTCCCCGGGCCGGGCCCCGGTTCCCACCGCCGCGCCCCCTCCCCGCGCCCCCCCCCGCCCCGCTGCCCCGCGGGTCGCGGCCCCGCTTGGACGCCTCCAACTTTTCGGACGCGGAGCGGCTCCGGCCGCGGTTCCACCATCTCCGCCGTCCCGGGGCCGGAGCGCGGAGCCGCGGCCGTGCCCCCCACACACCTCGGCCCCCTCCCCTCTCCCGTGTCCCGTCCCCCCCCACCCCAAAACCTCCACCCACCCACCCCGGGCCCCTCCCCCGCACCCCACCGCTCCGGGGCTCCCGCGGAGCGCGGCCCGCAAAATGCGGCTGCACCGAACGGCGACGCGGCGGAGGGCGGCGGGGGCGGCCGGGACAGGGCCCCCCCCCTCGGGGCGGAGGGGCTGGGGGGGGGTTGGGGGGCGGTGGTCCCGGCGGGGTCACACCCCGGGGCCGAGCGGTTCGGCGGGGCCGGGGCGGGGGGCACCGCCCGGGGCGGGGAACGGGGGCGCCGCGGGGGAGCGGGGGGGCGGCTCCGCCGGGCGGGGGCCCCCGGGGGCGGCGGCGCGGCGGCTCCGCGGCGATTTCGTTGATGCGGTGCGGCCGCCGCTGCTCTCTCCGTCCCGGCGGGACCGCACCTCCCCGGGAGCCCCGGGCGCGGCCAAAGAGGGGGGTGGGGGGGGGGGGGGGGGAAAGGTGTGGGGGGGAAAATGCCCCGAAGCCCCCCCCCGGGAGGGGTCGGGGGGAAAATGCCACCTGCGGGGCCGGCGGGGATGTGGGGAAGAGGAGGATGGGGAAGAACGAAAGAAGGGGGAAAAAAGGGCGAGACGTGGCGGAGAAACCAAACCAACATGGAAGTTGCCTTTTCTCCATTCAAGTTTCCTCGCTGCCCTCCCAGCCCTCCACTTCTTACATAACTCACCTTCGGCGCTGACTGGAGGAATTCTTATTTCATTGTTCCCATCATCTTCTGGGAGCGGGACGCGGCTCCTTGAGGTGCTCCAGCCTCCTGCAGTCCTCTATCCAAAAGGAGGCGAGAGTGGCATCTCTACCCAGCAAAGGGGGTACCAGCTCTGCTGCCAGTGCCATATGGTTGGCACGTCATGCGCGAGAGCTATCACATGAGAGCTAATGATTGACATGCGCTTGCATTCAGGGAGATTTGTCTCTCTGGGGAAGGAGGACTCGCCATCTGTCACTCTGTACTCAAAAAAAAAAAAAAAAAAAAACCCGAAAAAAAAAAAAAAAAAAAAAAAAAACCCTTCCAAATCTACAGATCTGCCTACACGCCGCAAAATGGGACCTGGGCGAGATGCAGGCGATAGCAGGGCTGGGGCTGAACAATGGAGCGCGGGCAGGGCGCTGGAGCCGGGCTCACGGGGCGGCCTGCACGTGCTGGGGGCGGCCACGGGTGCGGGTTGAGGGGGGGACCCCACGGGGACCCTCAGCACGAGCTGGCATCGGCAGATCGCTGCACGCAGCGCACGGCTCGCCCGGCCGCGTCCCCCCACCCGCTGCTGCAGAGTGGGGCCCGGCGTGGGTTGGGGGCTGCGGGTGGGCACGGCCCACGGGAGGTGGCAGTGTGGTCGGTGCCCGTTTTGGCCGTGCCAGTGTGGGCGGGGGGTGCGTACGGTGCAGGGAGGGCTGTGGGTCCCCCACGTGCCCACCCCGGACCCCCCGCGGCCCCCCATGGGCTGCTCGGCTGTGCCATGCTTTCTCTGCAAGCAGCCCTACAAACACATCCAGTCCTTCGCCACCCTCCTACGTGTGCGCACGCACAGGGGTGTGTGTGTGTGCACACGCATGCGGATATGCACACGTGTGTGAAGCGTCTCTCCCATGCAGTGGGGCACACGGAGAGCCGTGAGGCCGTGGGTCCCGCAGTGCTGGTGGCCGAGGCCGTGCTGCAGTGCCACCCACGAGGCCTTTGTCTGCCGTGTGCTGCTGTCCCGCTGCAGCCCCGTGTCCCCGTGCAGGTGCTGGCACCGCTGATGTCCCTGGAAGCCGCTGGTCCCCGGCCCTGCCATCAGCCCTTCTGTATGCACCAGCCAGAATCGGCTGCTGCCATCTCTGTTGTGTTTGTAAACCAGCGTGGGAAATGGCAGGGGAGAGCCCAGCTCAGGCACCCACCCCTCTCTGGCCTTGCGTGGCAGTGCCTCACTGAGGGCAGGATTTGGGGGCACCCTGTACCACGCCCTGAACGGGGACACCCCCCAGGGCTGGGAATGGGGGCACCCTTGGGTGCGCTGTGTCCTTGGGTCCCCTCACCGCCAGACACTGCCCTCAGTGTGCCCTGGGGCTGTCACCACTTCCTGGCCACCACAGCTCTGATCGGTTCTGTCCCCTCTGTCCGTGACTCAAGCGATGCAGATGACAGCCCCGTGTCCCCGAGCAGGCCTGGCCACACCGTGGGGACACGCCGGGGACACGGTGGCGGTGGTGGCAGTGGGGGCTGCCGCCTGCATGCAGACAAAGGACTCTCCGTGCCCATCCGCGGGGTCTGTGCCAGCGGCCGCATCTCCCACCGCCCCGGTGCAGGTGACGGGGCTGGCACGTGCCAGGGGACCTCCACCCGCACTGTGAGTGTGGGGGACAGCTCATGCTGTCACTCACGGCTGCGGCCAAGCAGATGGCACCTGGGCTGGAGCCGGGGGAGGCAGGGCCCGGCCGTACCGGTGTTGATGCCACATCCACCCGTGGTGTCCGGAGAGGGCGAGAGCTCAGCGCATCGCAGCGCTTCCCACGGCGCAGCTCCAGCTCGCTCTGCCCGTGCCCCCCCTGAGCCCCTCAAGCCCAGGGCACCCACGGAGCTCTGGGGCTGCCCGAGGCCGAGGAGATGCCCGAGGGTCAGTGGGAACCACGGCCACACGGGGACAGGGACAGGAGGAGCCCCACGTCGCAGCCATGCCGCCTCATTAGCAGCAGGCGCGTGGCGAGGGCTGGGAGCGGGCCGGTGCCTCATCAGCATGCACAACCGCTTGGAGAGAGAAGAAAGTGGAGACATGAAACGGGGAGAGCAGATGAAAGGGGCGCGGGGAGATGAAAACCCAAACTGGCTGCTTAATTGCGCCGGGGCTGTGGTAGAGGTGGAGAGATCCGTCCGGCCCGTGCGGGACCTCCGTGCTGTCCCCATGCTGTCCCCTCCACTGGAGCGGGCGCAGGGCAGAGCGGCCCCATCCCGATCTGCGTGCACAGGCTCTGGCCCCACACTCTGTGGGGCTGGGGCTGCACGTGAGGCTGTGTGACCTCTCCAGGCACCAGAGCTGGGCACCGTGCTGCCCGTCGGAGTCCCTTCCTCCTCCAGTTCCAGCCTTCCTCACCGCGCCGCAAGAAGAGGGCTGCGGATGGGGAGCAGTGGCATCGCCCAGAGGTGGGTGACGTGACTTGGCCGGCGGTGGCAGGAGAGGACCCGTGGGCATTTGGGGGAAGATTGCCCCCTGCGAGGGCGCCGTGCTGGGACACGGGGGGGTCCTGGCCCCTCACTGTGGGGCTGAGCACAGCGGGGCCGGCTCGGGGCTGATTCGGCGTCTCCCCGCGAGGCGCTGCGGGGGGGCTGTGCTGCCAGATGGAGCCGGCTCCGCGCTGCAATATTTCTGGGAGGTGAAGGCTGCGAGAGATGGATGCGCGCGCGCGGCACAGCCACCGCCGGGGATGTGACAGCACGGGAAGAGAGAGGCAGGAGTCAAGCGTGTCCCCATCCCCATCCTTGTGGCCTTTGGGGATGATCAGCCCCGGGGCCCCGGAGCAGCTCTGCCTCGTGGGACCCCTCCCCAGTGCACCTCGGAGCCGGCGGTGAGACGGTCCCCATCTGAGGGGCAATGGTATCTCTGGGGATGGGGCCACTGGGGTTGTGTCTGTCTGCAGTGGGACAGCGGTGTCCTGGGCTGTCCAGAGAGCCCCAGGGGGAGGAAGTGTGTGGCAGAGGGAAACTGAGGCACAGGGGGGAGAAAAGAGAGAGCGGGGCCAGGACTCTGCCAGGGGCTGGGGGTGAATTCCATTTCTTTTTCAGGAGGAGGATGGAGAGGAGCTATGAGCAGGACCGGGACGGGATGCTGTCCCCTCTCGCCCGCTGTGTCTCACACCGACTGAGGACGAACAGTTTTACAGCACGAGGTATTCATTGGGCGGATGACACCTTGGGAACTGCAACCATGAGGAGCTGGGGGGGGGTCTCAAGGGGAGGATGAGGATCCTGGGGAGCACACCATCAGGCAGAGGGTGGGGGACCGAGCCGTGATGTCACAACGTCAGAACTGGGACGTGACAGTGACAGGACGGTGACGTCACAGTGTCAGAGCTGTGACGTCACAATGGCAGAACCGTGATGTCACGGTGGCAGGGGTGGGAGCGCAGCAGTGCCACCGGTGCGGGCACAGCCGTGTGTGGGTGACGAAGCGCTGCTGGCAGATGGCGTCCGCTCGGGGCTGCCGCAGGGATGGGGGGGGGTGTGGAGGGGGGGCACATGGAGCACGGATGCTGCCTTTAACTGTGCACCCACCCACTGCCCCCCCCCCCCCAGGCAGCAGAGAGGTGCTCAGTGCCCTCCAGTGTCCCCAGGATGGCGGGGAGGTGGCCGTGCCGGCTGTGTGTTGGGTGACAATGGGGTGCAGGAGGGAAGGGGGCACAGGCACACTGATGTGTGGGATCAGGGTGGCATCAGGAACAAAGGAGAAGGTTCCCACTCGGAGATTTGGGGCTGGGGGTGCCTGGCCTCTGCCTTTAGTGGGGTCTTGAGCCAACAGCCTGTGGAAGGGATGCAGCCCTGTGCTGACATTTTGGGGTTTGACTCTCCTCACCCATCCCACGGCGATGTGGGATCTCCCCACCTCGTGCAGCCCCCACTTGTCATCCCTGTGTGCTCCGGGTGTGACACGGGGGCAATTTCTGGGTGCTCCAGGCACCCCCATCCCACCCCCATCCCGCTTTGGGGACCACCACCGCAGCGCACCTCGGGAACCCCCCATACGAGGGAGCGTCAGAGCCCCCATCCCAACACACTGTGCCATTCGGCGTGGAGCAGATTTGGGGAAGTTGAAGGTGGGGGGGGGGGGGGGTTGGGGGGGGGGAAGTCTCCATGGCGACACGGTGACGACAGTCGCCATGGCGAGGCTGCGTGGCCCGGCCCGTTGCCATGGCGATGCGCCTGGCACGACGAGTCGCCATGGAGATGGCCGATGGATGGAGCGGTCCCCATGGCGGGGGCCCAGGGCCGGGATGGGACCGGGGGGGTCCTGGGGCCGAGCACCCACCGTGTGGCCACGTGGGGCCGCGTGCCCTGCCGTCACGCGTGGGGCCGGGGCCGTGTGCCGCCGCGTGCCGCCGCCGCCGCCCGGGTTCATTTGCACGAGGCTTTTCCACTCCAGTTCACACTACCATCTGACAAGCCCAACTTCTCATTTTCAGAGTAATCACTCCACTGCACTAATTGCACATGCAAATATGCAAATTCGTATTAATTAATTACTATACTAATTAGTTCTGTGGTATTTGCGAGTAATAAATCATTCGGAGGGAGCGGGAAGCTGGAGACCTGGCCCATTTACACTTCGCATAAAATTTTAATAGGCGCTCCGGCTGATCCGGGACAGCCGCGCCGCGCCGCGCTTAAAGGGACAGAGCCGGGCTGGCACCGGCTGCCCCCACCCCACGGACCTGCCGAGGGGGTGGGGGGACCCACGAGCAGAGGAAGGGGGAGGGGGCACAGAGGGAGAGATGTGCACGGGGTGTGGGGAAACTGAGGCAGGCGGTGGGGCGGTGCTGATGGGCGGTGGGAGCACTGCTGCTCCCCACCACACACCCCACGCTGCGGGAGGAGGGGAATGGGGGGGGGGGGGGGATAAAGGGGGGGCTCGGCCGCTGCCCCCCTCCCGACCCGCAGTTCCTGCCCGTGCTCCCGCTGCTGCCGCGCAGCCGCTCCCCGCCGCCACCTTTGGGGATTTTGCAAGCCTTTAATTGTCGTAAGCACAGATTAATTAAGCAGCGATAAACACAAACCCATGCATTATTGATGAATAAGGGTGAGTTCAGGTTGGTGCAAACGTTGTAATTAAATATAAACCTCAAGCTGCCCATTGTTAACTTACAAATTACATTACTATTGCGACATGTGTCGGGGCTCACACGGATGCGAAGGGGATCGCGCCCGGCACCGAGACCCCGCTCACCCCACACCGGGCTCTGTGGGCACCCCACGCGCATCCAGCCCTGCTCCAGCCCGCACCCACGCGGCTCCGAGAGCGCTCCGTCCGTCCCAGCGCTTTCCAGCATCTCCTGCTGAGCTTCCAGCGGAGCCCGACGTGTGGCACCGCGTCCCGGTGCGGGGACACCGCGTCCGGGGAGTCCCCGCGGGAGGGGACGCGCGTGGACGCTGCACGCACAGAGCCCTGCACGGATGTGCACGCATTACACGCATGTAAACGTGCAGGTCCGTGCACAGCCACGCGAGTCCGAGGCGTGTAAACGTGTGCCTTCCGCGCGCACACGCGCTGCTGGTGTGTACAGAAGTGCACGCCCCACGCACGTGCGTGTCCCATTCACACGTCTGACGCACGGGAGTGTGCACACTGCATGCGTTCTGTGTGCACAGCCCATGCACGTCCCACACACACACAGCAGCTCCCACTGCACCCACACCACCACGTCCCGCCCCCCCACAGGGGCTCATGGACCCCCACCCCCACACCGGAGCAATATCTGATTCCCCCCCCCCCCTTCCCTCCTCCTCCTCCTCCTCCTCCTCCTCCTCCTCCTCCTCCTCTTCTCATTCAGGACCCCCACCTCCTGTCCCCCCCCCCCCCCAGTCCTTCCCCATTTATTCCTTTGTGTGTGGATCTGCACCCGGAGCCCCCCACCCAGGACCCCTCCCTGACTCAGAGGTGCCACTCCCTCCGTGGGCACCACGCTTCTCCATCGTGGTCACCGCCATCCCCACGTGCACCCAGACCACCCTCACCCCCTGGGGGCTTTGGGGACACTATGAGCTGGGGACAAATCACAACAATAGTGGGGGGGACTGGGGGGGGCAGGCGGGGAAGAGCTCGCGAGATGTGCTCGCCCGGCTGCTCCCAGAGTGCCCCTCTCCGGGGCGGCGGGGTAGCGGGGCTGGCAGCTGTTAGCTATTTATTAACCAGTCATGGTTAAATTGGTTTATAAATTAACAGATGTTTTAACTTTATTCTTTCTTCTGGGAATGGAAGCGGCAAACTGGTCCGTGCTCGGCGGCTGGGCTCGGCGTGGGATGCCCATCCTTCCTGGGAGGGTCCCTGAGGGGTGGGGAGGGGGGGGGGGGGGCATGGGGCGGCCGGTCCCCACCTCAACAGGGCCCCCCCAGCCCAGCAGGACACAGCGGTGGCAGTGGGATGGGTATGGGGCAGCGGGCTCGTGGGGTCTTGTATTCCCCCGGCGGCACCCGGGGCTTTTAGAGGATATGTGCTGCAGATGGGGAAACTGAGGCAGGGCCGGGGGGTGCCCCCCGGTTTTCTCTCGTCGCTTCCCCCCCCCTCCCCCCCCCGGGGTCCATTTAACCACCCAGACCCCAGGGCAGGATGAGCCAGGCCCCGCGCCCCACCTCCCCCCTTCCCCCCCCCCCCGGTGCTGATCCCGGTGCCCGCAGCCCCGGGGAGGACCGGAGGAGCCGCCCGTGTGCCCCCTCCGGGCCCCCCCCCCCCTCCGGGCCCCGCCGTGCCACCGCGTCGGGGCTGACACCTGCCGGCCGAGAGCTGCAACGCCAGTGGCACCGGGACACGGGGACGCGGCCCCCGCCCACCTCGTGGCGACACGGCGCTGGGACCTCCCCCCCCCCCCCCCCCCCGGGCTGCCAGGGACGGGGTCGTGCCCCTCTTCCCTCCGCCGCCCCACGTCCTTATGGGGACACGGGGACGCGACCCCGAGCCCGCCCTGCAGCCCCCCCCAGGTTTGAAGGGAAACTGGTGAGAGCCCCCAGCCCGACAGAGCACGGACCCCCGTGGTGCGGAGGTTGTTGTTGCCCCCCCCCCCCATCCCGCCAGCGCTGCTCTGTGCCTCAGTTTCCCCACGGCACACAATGGGACGCGGGGGGGGGTCGCTACCCCCTGTGCAGCATCGTTTAGAGGGAAGGAACGGGCAGCAGTCCCTCGACCCCCACTTTCCCCCAGTGGTTTCTCCCGGAGGGCGGATTCCAGCACGGAAGGGGTTAAGGCCCCCGCGACCCCCCCCCCCCCCCCTCCTCTGCTCCCACGCGCGTTCCCACGTGTGTTCCCACACCCGCACCTCCTCTGCACCCCAGGGAGCGCTCGGCCCCCGCCCGCCGCCCCCGCTGCACGGTGCAGGGATGGTGAGAGGGGTAGGGGGAAACACAGGAGGGGGGCGGACCCCAAGTTTCACCCCCCCCCCCCTCCCCGCCCAGAACCCCGTTTGCCGCAGGGCAGCGAGAAGTGCGATGGACTGAAAGAGAGGGTTCCCCGTGTTGGGGGGCACGGGGGGAGGGGGGGTGGGGCACGGAGGCACCCACTGGCACCCACCACCCTCACCCCGCCCCCCCTCCGTGGCTCCTCCCCCACCGCTGCCCAGGCCCCGCCCACCCGGCACTCACCTTTCGGACCGAGTCCCGGCATCCTCCCGTGCGTTGCCCACGCGCGCTGCCCCCTCGATGCTCCATTCTCACCCTGCCCCGACCCCACGATTCCCCGTCCCCACCGTACCCCCACCCCACGCATCCCCATCCCCACAACCCCCCGCACCCCGTCCCCGCGACGCCCCATTCCCACCGCAGCGTCCCACCCGCCCCACGCCCCATCCCCACATCTCCCCATCCCCACGGTGTCACGGCCCCACGGCCGCGCCGTCCCCGCAGCGGCACCGGAGCTCCCTCTCCTCCCGGTGCTCGCGGGTGGGGGGTGAGCGCTGCCTCCCGCACCCTGCTGCTATTTTTACTTTCTCTGCAGGAGGATTCGCTGCTGCACGGAGCTGCAGCCCCCACGGTTACAGCACGGCACGGCACGGCACGGCACGGCTCCGGAGCAGCCCCGGGACCTGCAGGGCTCAGCTAAAGCTGACCCCACAAAGAGCAAAGCCGCACCGCTGCCCTTTTGCAGCATGGGAGCACGTGTGGGGCAGTGGCTGCAGCGCCGTGTCCCCTTCCGATCCCCGTGTCCCCATCCCATCCCCGTGTCCCCATCCCATCCCCGTGTCCCCTTCCCATCCCCGTGTCCCCTTCCCATCCCCGTGTCCCCTTCCCATCCCCGTGTCCCTTTCCCATCCCCGTGTCCCCTTCCCATCCCCGTGTCCCTTTCCCATCCCTGTGTCCCCTTCCCATCACCATCTCATGGTACCCGGCCCGGCCGTGCCCTCAGGGTCGCTGTGGGTACAGGCGTGGGCCGCTCCCAGAGCTGTTATTGGGGCCGTGGGTGCTCACACTGCTGCAGCGCGGGGAGGGGACCCGACCACCCCCTCACACTGCGCCTTCGTGCGCGGGAGGAGAGGGAACGGCAGCGGGAAGGAGCCCGGGAACCTGTTGCCATAACAACTGCGGGTCCCACATGGGGAGCAGGATGGGGACAGGGAGGATGCTCAGGGCCTGGCACGGTGTGGCCGAGAGATCCCGGCTTCGCCCCCTCCTGCACCACCTTCCCGGGGCTGTGCCCCACATCGGCAGCCCGTGGCCGTGCTTGCACCTCGCCGCACGTGGGTGCACGCGGAGCCGTGCCGTGCCGCGCCGTGCCGTGCCGGGCGGCTGTTCCGTGGCACTGTGCCACAGGGGTAAATATTTTGCTGGAGCCACGGCTCCTGGCCCGCAGCCACTCACGGCCGTTGGAACACCGGGAGATCAGGAGGCAGCGCCCGGCACCCCCCAAACCCCCACCCCCCCACTCCCCCCTTTCCTCGCTCCGGTTTCCTCCGCTCTCGTGGCACCGCTGTCCCGTGTGTGACATTCAACGGGTGCAGGGCCGGGACGTGCGGCACCGAGCACGGGAACCACGGGGACCTGGCTGAGGGCTGGAGCTGTGCCAGGGGTGGGTGCGTCCCCGATCCCACGTCCCGGCCAAAGTCACCTGGGTTTTATGAGCGGAGGAACCGGAGTCGGGTGGCTTTGGAGTCTTCTGATCCCGCAGGAGAGTAATTTGGGTTTGGAGGGAATTTTCCATGGGGAAAAACCGTAGGGATCTGCAGCGTGGGGTGGCAGCTCACTCCTCTGGTTCCGTGACATCCCAGGACTATGGCTCGTGGTGGCATGGGGACCCTCAGCATAAAGGCAATGGGATGTTTTGGAATGCTGTGCCCGCAGGGTCTGACCCACAGATGCCCCCTGTGGGGTTGGCCACGTCCCCCACGCAGACCTTGTCCCACAGTAAGAGTCCTTGTGCCATGGGGCAGCCCCAGAGCCGTGCCCCACAGTGTCCCACCCAGCCAGGCTGCCCACGCTGCCCTTCAGTTTGCAGGGAAACTGAGGCACCAGGCACTGGGATGCCCAGAGCCACACACAGCCCCGTCCCGTCCCACACAGCCACCGCGGCGGGACCCCCCCGGTGGGGAACGGGTTAAGGGGCCCTGCAGGCTCGAGCCCCCCTCCCGGGCTCCCCGAGGGCTCATTATCCATGGCCTCAGCCCCCCTGCCTGGGGGATGAATAATGCAGCGCGCTGGTAGGAGCCGTGTCCTCCCTCCCTCTCCTTCCTCCTCCTCCTCCTCCTCCTCGCGGCTCTGCCTTCCCCACCTCCCTCCGCTCAGTCCTCGCCGTGCTCAGCCCGGGCGCTGCCGAACTCCGCGTGGCACCGGGCAGCAGCGCAGACCCCGCAGCCATGGACCCCAAGGACCGCAAGAAGATCCAATTCTCGGTGCCGGCACCCCCAAGCCAGCTGGACCCCCGCGCCGTGGAGATGGTGAGCGCAGGGTGACAGCGGGGTCCCCAGCGTGGCACCGCGCTCCCGCTGAGCCCGGGGAGAGGGGGAGAGTGGGGTGCGGGTGGTGACAGTGCCCGTGGTGGCCCATGGAGGGACGAGGTTGCCCAGAGGCGGAGAGCCGTGCAGGGGACGGGACGGGGACGACGTGGGATAAGGAGGGATGGGATGGGACAGGGAGAGAGGGACGAGGAGGATTGGAGGGGATAGGATGAGGGACGGAGGAGACAGGAGGGAGGGGAAGGGGGGTACAGAGAGGAAGGGGCAGGGGAGGGGACGGGACTCAGGGAAGGGACAAAGTGCTCCGAGGACCTGTGGCAGCGGCAGTTTTGTGCAGGGGAGAGGGCAGGACGGGGACGGGACAGAAGGGAATGGCTGGGACGGAGCAGACGGGAATGGGATGAGAACAGGACAGGACAACACAAGGGGCTGTGCAGGCTCTGCTCAGCCCGAGGGAACACCCCCAGAACCTGGCTCCTGCGCACCCTGGAACAACAACTGTGTGGGGGTGGGGGTTGTGAGGGGCTGCGGGGGTAGGGGTCAGCACGGGGACCCCGAGATGGGGACACGGCCCCTCCGTGGGGCACTGTCCCCTGTCCTGTGGAACCGAGCACCCCATGGGGTGGGGACGTGATGGGGCTCAGCCCTGGGGCTCTGGGTAGGGTCAGGGTGACACTGCTGTGCCCCAGATCCGCCGGCGGAGGCCCACCCCTGCCATGCTGTTCCAGCTCTCCGAGCACTCATCCCCAGGTGAGTCAGGACAGTGACTGGCACCAGGCTGGGGGTGGGAAGGGACACGGGGTGGCCCTGGGGGCAGTGGTGCCTGCTCCAGGGATGGGAGGTGCTGGCAGGGATGGGACAAGGTGACAGGGATGGGGTGAGGTAGCCGGAATGTGACAAGGTGCCACAGGAGGGATGGAGCAGCAGGGATAGGATGTGGGGATGGGACAGGTGACCGTGCATGGGATGTGGTGGTAGGAATGGGACACGATGGCAGGGATGGGACCTCAGCGGCAAGGATGGGATGTGGTGCCATATCTGCTATGGGATGTCAGGGATTAGACATGGGTGGGGGGAGGGCTGGGGTCACAAATGGGATAGGGCAGCAGGGACAGGGCAGGGGCTGCTGCTCCAGCACCCGTCCTACCCACCTATTCTCTCCTGGCGCTGCGGATCTAGAGGACGAGTCCCTGCCCTACCAGGTAAGCGTGTTCTGGGCACCTCCGTCCCTACAACAGCCCCCAGCCCACCCCTGAGCCCCCCCAGCACAGTGCAGTGTTATCGTGGTGCTGCCGCCCTGCTCCGTCCCAGAGCTTATCACTCCCCTGCCTTCTCCCGGCCCTGGGGATGGGGATATGAGAATGGGGACTGGGGTCAGGCTGTGACACGGGGACCCCGTGGGGCTCAGGTCCTCACCATCGACCCCCTGGTCCTTAGTGTGGTGTTCCCACTGCAGGGACACTAAATTGGGGGTCTCTGTTACAGGGTGCTCACCATGGGGGAGCTCAACCTCAGATGTCCATTGCGGGGTCTTCTTACAGGGTCCCCATCCCAGGGGTCTCATCCCACAGTCTCCATTGCGGGACCCCCACCCCATTGTCACAGACCCAGGGGATTCTTCCCTAGATCCCCACAGCAAGATCCCCAATCACGGCACCTATAGTCCCTGTGGAGCCAAGGGTGTCCCCAGTGTGGGAGTGGCCAGGTCCCTGTCCCAAACGCTGTCCTGTTGCTCTATCCTGCAGCGAGCTTCTGGAGAGGGCTGCCTGCTGAAACCAAAGAGGACCAACCCGTGTGCCTACACACCGCCCTCGCTCAAAGGTACCATCCCCAAAGGCCAAGTCCACCCCAGGGGACGTTTTGGGGCAGCCCTGGAGCTGGCTGAGCCCCCAGATTGCTGCCATCTGGATGGGGAATCTGAGACAGGGAGGGCACATGGGGTGGGTGCAGAGCAGTGGGCTGAGGGACCTGGGCACGCCGCACCCCTGTGCCTCTCCCAGTACTTCCCAGTGCTCCCAGTGCCAGAGCAGGGGGGCTGATGCCGGTGCCCTGCAGCGGTGCAGCGCATTGTGCAGTCCCACCTGGAGAGTGGCCTGGCTGGGGGGGACAGCTCTGACGGAGAGCCCGACGACGGGGACCCTGAGCTGGCCCGTGCCTGCGACCCAGACAGCGCCCTCGAGCCTGGTAAGAGTGACGGGGGGACATGGGGACAAGGGCTACTGCAGCCTGGGGGACGTGGGACTGAGTGCTGCCAGCTGCGGTGGGGGGACAGGGGCTGCAGTGTCCCCTGCTGTGTCCTGGAGCCGTGCTGATGCCAGCCGGTCCCCCCGGCTGTGTCAGCTCCGGGGTGGGGAGGCACGCCTCCTCTGCCCCTGGCTCATCACTGCCCTTCTGAGAAGCCCTGGGGAGCCAGGCCAGAGCCGAGCGGAGCATCTTCCCTGCCACCAAGGCACACAAGAGGAAAGGTAATGGAGACACGACGGGGATGGGACACTGAGGGGTTGGGGACACTGCGGAGACTGGGGTGGGAATGGGGACAGGGGTGGTTCCACTATGGAATTTGTAACACTGCATGGATGGGAACTCTGTGAGGATGGGGATGCTGCTGGGATGGGGCCTCCACGGGCATGGGGATGGGGAAATTGCACCCTGTGGTGACGGGGAACCTGTGGGGATGAGCTGATGGATGGGGCCACCTCAGGGATGTGGAACGTTGTGGGGACGACGACGCTGCGGAGATGGGGACTTTGGGGGGGATGGAGACAAGGACGGGGCCACCGTGGGGCCGTGGGGACACTGTGGGGATTCAGGACTGCTGCCATCCCCACGACCTGGCTGCAGACATCACCGTGGCCGTCCCATCCCACGGTCGGCCACCGTGCCTCCCTCTTCCCCCAGGGGGGCAGAAGGTGTCCTTCGCGGGAGGCATCGCCGAGCGCAGTGAGGACCTGAAGGCGCTGACGGTGTCCGACATCCCCGAGGACCCCGAGGACCCCGAGATGGGCGAAGGCGACGAGGAGGAACTGGAGGACAGCAGCGGTACGGGGCGTGTGGGGCATCCCTGCTCCCTCGGATGGCAGATGGACCCCCACCTGACCCCGCTGTCACCCTCAGAGCGCAGCGAGGAGCGGCGGCACGTGGCGGGGACGGAGAGCCGCCGCTCCCCGGTCCCGTTGGGCACCAGCTAGCCGGGACCTGCCCCACATCGCTGTCGCTTCGCCCGCAGCCCCGCTCGGAGCCTGCGCTTCGCGTGTACCCCCCACCCCGCATGGCTCCCAGCCTTGGTCGGCGGGACGGCGGCCCCACACCGCTCCCACCCCCGTGGGGGCTGGCACCGGGGCCGGAGTCCCACGGCCGGGGCTCGCCCCGTTACCCCCCCCCGCATGCAGCAATGCCCGCGCTGCGCCCCAATAAACAGCTGTACAGAGCGCCGGGACCGTACCTGGGGGAGGGGAGGGGGGGGGGGAAAGGGAGGGAAAGGGAGAGGAGGGGAGGGGGGGGAAAGGGATGGGGGGAGGGGGGGGAAGGGATGGGGGGAAGGGGGGGAAGGCGGGGAAGGGGACGGGAAGGGATGGGGGGGAAGGGATGGGGGGGAAGGGATGGGGGGGAAGGGGGGGAGGGGAGGAGAGTAGGAGAGGAGGGGAGGGGAGGGGGGAAGGGGACGGGAGGGGAGGAGAGGAGGGGAGGGGGGGAAGGGGACGGGAGGGGAGGGGGGGAAGGGGACGGGAGGGGAGGGGGGAGGGGAGGGGGGGGAGGGGAGGGGGGGAAGGGGACGGGAGGGGAGGGGGGAGGGAGGGGGGGAAGGGGAGGGGAGGGGGGAGGGGAGGGGGGGAAGGGGACGGGAGGGGAGGGGGGAGGGAGGGGGGGAAGGGGAGGGGAGGGGGGAGGGGAGGGAGGGGGGGAAGGGGAGGGGAGGGGGGAGGGGAGGGGAAGGGAGGAGAGGAGGGGGAAGGGAAGGGGGGGAAAGGGGAGGGGAGGGGAGGGGGGAGGGGAGGGGGGAAGGGGACGGGAGGGGAGGAGAGGAGGGGAGGGGGGGAAGGGGACGGGAGGGGAGGGGGGAGGGGAGGGGGGGAAGGGGACGGGAGGGGAGGGGGGAGGGGAGGGGGGGAAGGGGACGGGAGGGGAGGGGGGAGGGAGGGGGGGAAGGGGAGGGGAGGGGGGAGGGGAGGGGAAGGGAGGAGAGGAGGGGGAAGGGAAGGGGGGGAAAGGGGAGGGGAGGGGGGAGGAAGGGGAGGGCGGCATCGCCGTGATGGGGGTCTGCGTGCCGCCGCAACGGGACGACACTCCCCTCCCCTCCGTCCCCGCCCCGCCCCGCCGCCGTTCCGTGTTTTACTTCCGGGCTCACGGTGTGTGTGGGGGGGGGGGGGGGGGGGCAGGTGGGAACGGAAGTGGTTCGCGTGGTAAAGTGCTTCCGGTGGGGTCCGGCGGTGGCGGTGGTCGGTGCGTAGCGGGGGGGTCCCGGTCCCGGGGGGGGGGGTCGGGGTTGGTCCTATCCAGGAACCGGAGCTCCGCTCCAGCCCCGAGCCCGCTCCAACCGGAGCGGGCTCGGGGCTGGAGCGGAGCTCCGGTTCCTGAGTGCTGGGGCCGCCTGGTCGTGAAACCTAAATGTATGAGCAAAGCTGGGGTGGGATCTTGAGCCGCTTTTGGGGGTCCAGAGCCGTCCCAGATATTCCTAATCCAAGCTGCGCCGAGCCTGCGTGTGCAGGGGAGGGGAGGGGGGGAAGGGAGAGGGGAGAGGAAGGGGGTGGGGGAGAGGGGAGAGGAGAGGGGAGGGGGAGGGGGAGGGGGAGGGGGTGGGGGTGGGGGAGAGGGGAGAGGGGGGTGGGGGAGAGGGGAGGGGAAGGGGGTGGGGGGGAGGGGAGGGGGTGGGGGGGAGAGGGGGGTGGGGGAGAGGGGAGGGGGTGGGGGGGAGAGGGGGGTGGGGGAGAGGGGAGGGGAAGGGGTGGGGGGGAGGGGAGGGGGTGGGGGGAAGAGGGGGGTGGGGGAGAGGGGAGGGGGAGGGGGTGGGGGGGAGAGGGGGGTGGGGGAGAGGGGAGGGGAGGGGGTGGGGGAGATGGGAGAGGGGGGTGGGGGAGAGGGGAGGGGATGGGGGTGGGCGAGAGGAGAGGGGAGGGGGAGGGGGTGGGGGAGAGGGGAGAGGGGAGAGGGGAGGGGAGGGGGAGGGGGAGGGGGTGTACTTGTCAGTGCATCTCTTCCCTTAGGAAGCTGAGCCACGTGTCAGCATCTGGGGCAGCACTTGTTGGCTTTGAAGCATCCCCCCCCAACCCCCACCCCCAACCCCGTGCTTTCAGCTTTGGTGCAGCGTTTGGTGCAAAGGCTGTCGCCGTTCGGGAGAGGTGACAGGAGAATTAGCTGTATGAAAGTCATCATGTGAGCCGAGGAGGCGCGTGAATAGGAAGTTGGGGGCGCGCGGGAGGAAAGGAGAAGCGGTGTCACGAGATGGAAAGGCTTCTTGCTGTAAGACATGTCATTAGCATGCAAACGTGTGCTAATGAGAAGCTCGCGATTTGAATCTAAAAGGCAGGAGAGAGGCTGCGGGCTGTGAGGGGGCTGCAGCAGCCTTTGCCAGGGATAGGTCCTGTGTTGCTTTTGGCTTTTTGCTCCAGGAAAGGAACCTGACTGTGTTTCCAGAACCTTTGGAGGCCCCCAGTGCAGTGATGCTGGTGTGCATCGTGGCACTGGATGTTCAGTAATTCATCTGGGAGAAGGCATATTTAGGCATGCTCAGAGCAACCTCCGCCTGCTGCCCTTTCTGCAATGTTTCTGTGCCTCTTTATTACCCTGAAGGTGAAACCCTTCTCACCGCTTCCTCCCCAGATCTCTGTGCTGGCTTCAGGACAGGCAGCAGCTCTCACCTGGAACGCTGGGGCTGAATAACCGATGGCTTTAGGCCAACGGGAGCCAGGGATGTCCCTGGCACCGCGGGGAGCGGGGCCGAGCGTCTCGCAGGGTGAGCCTAAAGCGCTCTGAAGTTGCTGGGGCTGCCTAAGTGCAAAGTGCTGTTTGAGCGGAGAGTGCAGTGACACTGTGCCACAGGGAAGGCGGCAGCCCGCGCGTCAGGACATCTATTATTTAGCGCTCACAGATGTCTGGAACTTTTCTCAGTTTGAGATGGGCCCTTCGCTCATGGCAGCGAAGGGCAGCACTGACTGTGGCTTATCCGAAGTGACACATCCTCGGCTCCTTCCTTGGGGCTGCAGGGAGAGGCTGGTGGGGACCTGACAGCCCCAGCTCCCTCCCTCCCTCCTTCTCTCCCTCCCCAAGGGCTGCAGCTCAGGATCTGCTTGCACACAGACCCGGGGTTGTGGTTGCAGCAGTGTGGGGCAGCTCCTGCCATTGTCCCAGCATGTGGTGGCTGCCTCTTCCTACAGTTCTGGGCACAGTCCTGGGGCTTTTCCCTCAGGCAGCTCTGTCTGTGGCCTCCTGGTTTCGAGCAAGACCTGCTGAAATAAAACACTTCTCGCTCAGATGCCAGAGGAAGCAGAGCTGCTGGGGCAGCAGCTAATCCAGCTACAAATGCAGTTGTTTGGAGACCAAGTATCCCTGAACATGAGAATTCTGGACAGAATGAGTTTGTCCTGGTGGCGTAGCTGTGGATCGCAGTGGGGTGGAAGTTTGGGAACAGCAGTCCCCCCGCTTTGGCTCCTTCCTCCCTGTTTGTCTCAGGCGTGTGCTCAGCTGCATGCTTCGTTAGCACAGCAACCTCCTTGTGCACCGCTGACGGAAGGGAAACATTTTCACACAATGGTTGGCACGGCTGCCTGAAAACAGGCGTCAGCCTCAGCACCCCGACCTGCTCACGTGGTGGCTGAGCACCCAGCACTGCCAGGACCAGCGCCAGTGGTAGCTGCTTCCCTGCCACGGGGCTGTGCCGTGAGCTGAGCTGTGGGGCTGTTGGTGGCCGGCTTCTGTCTCCCTGCAGCGGGCAGAAGGAATGGGGGCCCCTGGTGCAAAGGGCAGAGTGCGAGCCCTGGGTGATCTCTTGTGCTTTGTGCTGACTTAAAAGGCACGGTTCAGCCCGGTTTCTTTGACATGGTGTGGGATACCAGTGGAAAACCATGAAACCGTGGCACGGCGTTAGCTTTTTCCACAAGGAGTGGTGTTAAGCAGACAGCATCCAGCTGAGCTGGTAACAGGAGTGTGTGCCTGGAGGAAGGGTATCGAGTGCACGTTTCCTTTCTGTGCTTACCTGTCTGCAGCTGACAGCACTGCTCAGTGCTTGGGAGTGGTGACACCACCAGGCATAAGGCCGTGGCACTGTTCCCTGAGGCTTCCCGTGTTGTCTCCTCGCAGGTGACGTGCTGGCTCCGCAGATGTGGCCCTGGCTGACGTAGGCCCCAAGTTCCTTGGGCCAAGGATGAGCAAGCCGACAGACCTGCAGCACGACCTGGAACGGAGCCTCCCAGCCATCGCCTCCATCAGCACCTCGCTTTCCCAGAGCCAGGGCTTCTCCCCGTACTGCTACTTCTCTCCAGAGAAGAGGAAGGCCATCTCAGACGTGAGGAGGACCTTCTGCCTCTTCGTCACCTTCGATCTGCTCTTCATCTCTTTGTTGTGGATAATCGAACTGAATGTAAGTTGGGAAAAGCGAAGCTGTGGAGTCCTTCCCTCCTTAAGCTGTGCTTTTGTAAATTCGGCTTCCTCTGTGTTTCAGAAGTCTCAGGCCAAGTCTTTGTTTGCTCTTCCCAGCGCTCTCTGAGAAATCAGTGCAGTCAGTGCTAGCTGAAGTCCAGCTCATTTCCTGCAAGTGGCCCCACTGTGGCTGCCCGGGGTCGTTAACAGCACGCATGCAGCACTGGGTGTTGTCTTGTAACGAGATCTGTGTCTGTGGGGTGGGAGGGCGAGCTGCAGGCCAAGTTTCTCTCCTGCCCCCTTTAAGGGAAGCTGCTCGTTGCTTGTGCCAGGCAGCTGCCAGCTTTGCTGAGTGCCCTGTTCTGGAAACCTCGGAGGGTGAGGAGGGGAGCAGCACCGCCCGGCTGCTGGGCACAGACGAAAAGGGCTTTGAGCTTTGGACCCAGAGCACTGCTGCTAATCTCTGCTTCTGTGAACTGGAGGTGCTGCTCTGCCACAAAGGAGCCGGCAGAGATTCAGTCCCCTCTGCAGCAGCTTTGTGCCAGCATGGGGTGCTGCGTTTGCTCTTTGTGTCAACTGTTGCAACGAACAAGGAAGTCGAGTTTATTTACTTCAATCTCGTCAGGTCAAAGTTGTTCCCTGGGCTACGTTGGTTTGGTTTTCTTTTCCAATTTTTTTTTTTTTCCCCTACACCAGTCCCAGCCAGTTTGGCCGTGCAGACGATGGGTTTCAGGTTGCAGGTACTCCGTGTCCTCCCACAGAACAGCCTGATCGGAAAGACAAGATGATCAGATAGACCCCACTGCTTCTGCGGGCAGCCCTCGGGTGTCTGGCCTTTGTTTATCAGCACTGGATCCTGCGCTCACTTAGCAGCTCTTATCTCTGCCCAGCTTATCTCTGTGGTGTCTGCACGTAACGGATTGCCTCGGCCAGCAGCTCCATCACCCCGCCCTCTGCCAAGAGGCTGCAGTGACCCCCACAGCCCCATGGAAGCACGGCAGCTCTGGGGCAGCATTCCTGCCATGCCGATGGTGCCCTGGACCCCTTCTTGCTTCTCCGAAGCAGTGCTTTCCTGCAAACCCCAAACTGCAGCACCTGGGGAAATGCTCTGGCTGCGTGGTCGTCAGGGTAATTCTGAGCGTAGGTCTTGCAGGTAGCCATTAATGAGTGACTAACTGGTGATATTTAGGCCCCGAGCTGAGATGCTGCATATTTAAGGCTATCAGGACGACTTATTTGCCTAGTTATGAAGAGCAATGAGTTTATATCGTGACTAATGCTTTTTTTATCAAATGGTTTCCTTTGCTGCAAGATAAGCTGAGCAAATTGGCCCTCGTTAAATGTCTGTCTCCTGCAAACTGTCATTCTGTGAGCTTGCTGCTCTCAGAGACAAAGAGGTGCCTCAGTCAGCTCTCAGTACTTGTTCGAGGCAGTGGCATGTATTTAAACTGAAACAGCACTCAAAAATCGCAATCTGAAGCCTCGGTTGAGTCCTGTTCCCCCTGTGGCATCTCCTGTCCGTGGCTCTGTGGGTCCCTTTTGGTTCAGGATATTCTGTGACTGGTTTGGTGGCTGCTCACAGAAGCTGTCTGGTGCGAGCCCTGAAACCCTCAGATCTAAAGCAGCGGTGCAGAACTGCTCTCCCCCTCCTCCCTGACTGTTAAGCAGCAGCCCTGACCTAGAGGGACCACTTCCCAATGGCTGCCTCATCTGTCCTTGGACTGTCTGACGAGAGGGTGCCAGGGCACCAGTCTGCCAAGAACTGGCCTGAGATCCACCAACTTGTTTCTCACAGATCATCAAACAGCTGTCAGCATACACCAGCTTCCAGGCCAGCTGGGCTGCGTTCAAACCAATAGCCTAAAGGTGAAGCATTTGTTCCAGTTACCTGAGCCATCCACTTCCTCATAAACAGCGATTCCAAGCTCCTGAGAGCAGGATTTATGGTGTCAAAAGCATAGAGACTGGCAAGCCCCGAATTTTTTAGGGGTGAGATAAGAGAGCTCTTTGGTTTTGTTTTTTTTTTTTTTCCCATGCCCTCCTAGAATCCTGCAGAATCCTGGTTTTGCCTCTTCAGGATTTCCTTGTGTTTCTGTGTGTCTGTGCCCTTTGGACCCCTCTCCTGCCATGTCACAAGGTGGATGTTGTGGGTGTCCAAAAATGCTTGCTGGGGCTTTTCACCTGCCCCGTGTTTCCTCCCCGTACAGCTGAAGCCTGTCCCCTGGTGCTCTCATGGAAGTGATGGGCACAAAGTGGGAGGTGCTGTCCTTTAGGAGGCAGAGGGCTTTAGGCTGTGGGGGTGGTGATCTGATCTGCTGGCATGGGATGTGCTGAGCCAAATGACAGCTTTTCCATGTGAGAAAGCCCCACGTAGGAGCATTTAAATGTGCTGCTGCAGCCCCGGCTGCCCTCGGTGTGAAGCAGAGGGTGAAATGGGCTGCCGCATCTTCCCGTGGTCCTGTGCTGGCAGAGGATCCTGCGCTGTGTGTTTGTGTGCCTGATGCATAACCTGACCTGGTGGTAACCTCTGGACACCGCTTGGCTGGGTTCCTTCTCTCATTAGTTTCTTATCAGTGCACTCAATAACTTTCTCATTTCCTGTCTCCTCTTCAGACCAAGGATGGCATTCAGAAGAACCTGAAGAACGAAATCATTGAGTACAATTTCAAGACCTCTTTCTTTGACATATTTGTGAGTATCCCAGCCCGCTGCCAGAGGGGCAATAGCTCAGAGCTCAGCGTGCCTGTGGGCTGGGGGGGGAGGGAAGCCTGCTGGGGGCTGGGGTCTCCCACATCCCTGCTGCTGCTGGCCCAGCACTGGGGCAAATCGCAGCCCACCCTGCCGCACCGCTGACCCCAGCAGGCTGAGTGGTGAGGTCTCGGGGAGGGCTGTGTCCTTCCAGCACCTGGCACGGGGACGAGGACACCATCTATATCAATGGCTTTTTTGTTTTGAAAGGTCTTGGCTTTCTTCCGATTTTTCGTCTTGCTGCTGGCCTACGCGGTCGTAAGGCTGCGCCACTGGTGGGTCATAGCGGTAAGAAGACCATTTTTGCTTTCCTGTTTTCAGTCTGAGCTCTCTGCTTAGAGTTCACGGGGATCTGAGATACGTGATTTGATTTTTCCAGGTCACTACACTGATATCCAGTGCCTTCCTGATTGTGAAGGTCATCCTCTCCGAGGTTGGTTTCCTCGGGCTCACCGGGGATTGCTTTGTGATTGCTTGTGGCTGCCTGTTTCCCATTTAGTGTCAACTCCCTTTCCTTTTTTCCGCTCAGCTTCTCACCAAAGGGGCGTTTGGCTACTTACTTCCCATCGTCTCGTTCGTCATTGCTTGGTTAGAGACCTGGTTCCTGGATTTTAAAGTCCTCACTCAGGAAGCAGAAGAGGAACGATGTAAGTACTTTGCTCCCGTGGCAGGAGCCAGCAGAGCAGGCCACCAGGTCTGGGCTTTCTGCTGCTTTGGCAGCACCTTGGCAGAAATGACATTTATGGAGAAGTGATCTCTGGGCTGGCTGCGACGGGAAGAGCCTGATTCAATTCTTTCGCAGTATGCAAGTCCCTTCAAGGGAAGAATATACCAGATTATGAAAAGCATCTTTTAATTGAGAGGAGAAAAACGTGCCAGATTCTCCAGTGTCTCGATACCGAAGCCAGGCATGCTGGAAACAGAGCTCACCTCCTCATCAGTGAAAATGTTTTGAAACAGTGGGACAAATGCCAGGCGGACTGTGGGCTCTCCAGCTCGTGAGATCTGTCTTCAGGTCTGGGCTGGAGACCTTTGGGGCGGGACGATGCAGTCAGAGATCTATTACAGGGTTACGGTGTGTGAAATTTCGCAGTCTCGAGTCACTGAGGTCAGATTAAACCACGGCTGAGTTTCTCTGACCTAATGCTTCACAAATGACCGTGTGTGGTGAGGTGTGTGTCCCTTCCAAGGGTCCTTCTAGGGAGTGGGTGCTCGGGGTGTGTAATGCAGCTGTAATGAAGAGCAGCAGTGCTATTACAGCACGAGGGCTTAGTCGTTCTCCCAGGCTCCTCTGACGAAAGAGAACTGGGAAATGGCACATAAACTAAGAAGTGTTTGTCAAGTGAGGCTGGATCAGAAATGCACTGAATGACTGGAAAACACCAGAGGATGTTTGGGTCTTGCAAGGAGGCTTTAAGATGAAAAATGATCAAGTGTTTAATGCCTCTATTGGATTAGGCTCGGGTTCCAAATTGCTTCCAGGGGAAGCTCTTATTTAATTAGATGCTTAATCGCCTTTGGATTTGACAGGCAAAAGAGCCCATTGATCTCCATGCAGATAAAACGTCTCAAACAAAAGATGAGGCAATAGGAGCTGAAAAGCTTGTGGGCTGGCTGGTGTGTCTGGCAGAAAGTGGCTTGGGAGGCTGGAGAGGGGAGGTCTGGAGTGGGAGGACGGGGCTCCCAGCCCCTTTATTTAGGGCACTGTATGTGAAACCTGCTCTGCTTCGCAGGGTACCTGGCAGCCCAGGCTGCAGCTGCCCGTGGGCCCCTGCTGTACCCTGGAGCCCTTTCTGATGGGCAGTTCTACTCCCCACCGGAGTCCTTTGCAGGTAACATGCTCTGCTCCCATCCCACGTTCCTTCAGGAGCTCCTTGCCCCCATTACTGCCCTCCCTCTGAGCTCTGTCTCGTTAGCCCAGCTCTTGGCAGAGGCAGCAAGACCTCCAAGAACGGGTGCTGCAGAACCAACCTCTCCTTGCCCCATGCTGGTGCCCTGCTGCCGTGGTGCCATCGTGGAGCAGAGTCAGTGCTCAGCCTGGCTTTGGCTCAGCGGGAAACTGAGAGCATTTTGTGGTCTTGGGGTGAAATGCTCTTCAGCTGCCATTAAAGTGCTTGTGGTTAAACGCTGCCCTCAGTATGAGGGCACGGGGGTGAATTGCTGAGAGCAAGTGAGGGTCGGAGCTGGCACGGTGCTGCTGCTTTGTGCTGGCTGCCAGACCATCCCTGCTCAGCAGCCAGCAGGCGTCAGCTGGACCAGTTGTCCCAGTGTCACTGACACCCAGGGCACACTCAGTGCCCGCAGCCTGGCTGGGAGCAGAGCAGCACCTGGCAGCCAGCTCTGCACTGGGGGAGAGACAGGACCTGGGCTGCACTGGGCTCACACCCTCTGGTAGCATTGTTTGATCCATGGGAAGGTGTGGGGGAGGGAATGGGGGGGGGGGAGATGTACAAATGGGCTCTTTGTTATCTGTGTTTTAATTGTGTGTTTCACCCAAGGGTCGGACAACGAGTCGGATGAGGAAGGTCCTGGAAGGAAGGTGTTGACAACTCAGGTAAATAGAGACAGATGATCCTGTTGCACGTGTCACAGCCCTTTGTCTGGGGACGTGTGGCTGAGGAGCTCTGCCTGCCCTGCAGCTCCTGAGAGCGGTGGCATCGTGGCTGCAGCACCACGGGGTTCTCTGAGCAACACGCAGCCTTAGCCAGCATCCCCCAGGGATGTGGTTCTGGCTCTGCCTCTCCCCCCCCTTCCCTGGTCACCAAAAGGGCACTGCCTCGACTGTCCTCACTGAATTCTAGCGAGCGGGGCAGATCCTTGCCTCCCTGAAGTCTGGCTGGGCACACACTTCTCTGCGCTGCTTTCCAAGTGGTTCTGCTGCTGTTCAGCTCCAGTTCTGGCGCTTCCACAGAAGGAAGCTGTGCACACCTCGCAGCCCTTTGCCTGCTGGAAACCCTTGTGCTAAGGCAGGAGAGTTGCTGGTGGGCGCAGCTGGTGTGTGGATGCAAGCCAGGGCAGGAAGCGTGACTTCAGGCTCCAGAATGAGGCCTCTGTGCCCTGAATTGAAGAGAGTGGTGTGGTGTGGTGATGGGAGGTAGCTCACTTTCCCCTGCCAGCCCTGGGAGCCGGGTAGCAAACCTTGCACACACACACACGTGTGGGACTTTCTGCGAACGCTGGTAGTGAAATATTCCCTTCTCTCCTAGGAGAAAGAATACGTCCGACAAGGCAAAGAAGCTATGGAAGTTGTGGACCAAATCCTCGCCCAGGAGGAGAACTGGAAGTTTGAGAAAAACAATGCAAGTGTCCCTCACTGCTGGGCAGTGCTGGCAAAAAGCACGGATGGCTTAGCAAAAACTGGAGGACAAATGAGGCTTTTGAAACCTCCTTGCAACATGAAAAATTAACAAGCGTTACAATTACCTGATTGAATTAGGAATCTATTCCAGCTCAGTTAAATGTAAAATCCCCTCTTATTTAATTAGACGTTTAATTGCCTTCCCGTTTGACGGGAGAGAGCCCATCACTCCTCCCTCTCGACAGCAGGGGTGGACAGCTCACCTTTGGTGGGTGTGAGGGCTCCAGAGCATCGTGCTTTAGGAACACAGTGGGGGCTGGTTGGGCTGCAGCCATTCTGGAAACAGGAGTGTGCTGTCCCACCCCCACAGCTGTGTGTGCGTCCCCTTCCTCAGGACAGGGATGTTGTGGATGGTGGAATGTGCATCAGGGAGCCCTGCCACGTGTGTTTCCTCGGGCTACAGCAAGGTTTTCTGGGGTAGCTAGGGCTCCTTCCTCTGTAGAATGGTGTGAAAGGGACAGTGTGTCTGCCCCCACCCACCCCCCCCCTAAAACCAACCTTGTTTTCCACTTGTGGGCTCGCAGCACAGTTGAGGTGAGAGTCCTGCAAACTGCAGTCTCATCTGGTATTTAAAATTCCCCTGTCAAGTGATCCATTGTTTGATGCCAAACTAGCTGGGCAGATTGTTTTCTTTATCCAAAGGGGGACGGATTTAAATAGACTAATCAGAGTTTAACACAGGGCTAATGATGAAAGGTTATCATCTGTCCATCCCTAACCCCTCCAGGGAGTCTCTTCTCAGATGTAGGTAACAACAGCAGTGCTGGCAGACGAACCCCTCTCTCTTACCCTGGTGCTGGTAGCTTGCTACAAAGAGAGTTTGACCTTGAAGCGGAGTTTGCGGGCTGGCACGGGGTGGATTCTTTTCCTGTCTCATCACTGCTGCTTCTCTGGATGTTGTTTTGTTTATGGAAATTTGTGCATGGGCATCTGAAGTGGGCTCGGTGCCCTTCCTGAGCTGGGGCTTGTTGCCTGGCGTGGGGGAGCAGTTTGGGGCTGAGGATGGCCCTGTGGGATGGCCCTGGAGTGGCCAGCTCCCACAGCCCCGACAGAATGCCAGGGGGACCAGCAGGCTTTACCTTAGGTAGAAGCAGTTCATTTTATTTTGCCAACGTCAATGAAACTTTCTTATTTCTTGTGCAGGACTTCGGTGATGTTGTTTACACTTTTGAAATCCCTTTCCACGGCAAGACCTTTATTTTAAAGGTAAGAGCCTTCCTGCATCACTTCCTCAGCCTGCGCGATGCTTGCGGGATCCCTGCTCTGCTCGGAGCCACAGTTCAGCTTTCGTGCTCCCTCCTGGCCCTGGCAGCACGGGTCAGTCTGCAGAGCACTCTCTTTGCTTGAGACAGATGAACGGCTCTGCACGCTTTAGGGAATCTCTCCAGGAAAACCCCTTGGCCAGCAGACAAACTCCCCGACAAATATGCTGGGCCCCAGTCTTTGCTGGTGGAAGTGGGAGCAGGTGACTGCAAGACTCGCTTCCAACCCCAGCGTCTAGGACTAATCTGACCAAGGAGGCTAATTGCAACTAATTGCCAGCAAGACCAGGGCTGAGCGTGCGTCTGCTGCTGCCTGGCATGGAGAAGAGCCGCTCGCGAGCGCCGTGCTCTGTGCCCTCTTGCTGGAGTGGCTTGGCTGTAAACCACGCTTTAATGAAGCATTGGTGCTGCGGTGGCTTTTCTTTGTTCCAGTGCATATGCTGCCTCGCTGGCAGGAGCTGCTGGAGGAGCAGCTCTGTGTTTGTGAGGCAGGGCCGGATGGTCCCGCTCTGCTGCGTTAACCGTTTGCCTCCGAAGATCCCCCCCCCCCCACCCACAAGTCCCACGGGGATGTGGAGAAATGAATGTGAGCTGTGCTGGAGCTCTGAGAATCTTTTTCTGGTGACTTTCCAAAGCAATTGAGCGTGCAGCAGAATTGCTCAGACTGCGGGGTGAAGGCAGAGGGGCCCGAGGTCGTTCTGTGTGGCTGTGGTGCAGGCGGGTGCTTGTCCCCCCCCCCAGCCCCCCTTCCCAGCAGGCAGCAGCTCAGTGACTGCTGGTCTCCAGGTCTGATCCCTCTGTGTGCCCTTCCCTCTCTCTGGCAGAGGGTAACAACGTTGGCTTCGCACTCTCACCGCTGTCCTCCTGCTTCCTCCCAGTTGTTCTTTCTGATCTGCTCTGCGTTCCTTAGAAGTAATCATCCCGAAGCGGAGCTGGGAGAGGGGGGGGACTGGCTAACTGCTCTGGCTCTGCCCTCAGGCTTTCCTGCAGTGCTCTGCTGAAACAGTTTACCAGGAGGTTATTCTCCAGCCCGAGAAGATGATCCTGTGGAACAGAACAGTGGCAGCCTGCCAGGTGAGCGTGCCGGACAAAGATGGCTTAATCACAGGAGCTCCTTGAAGCGGAGAGCTGCAGCTTCCCAGCCCAGCACCGGCTGTCAGCGGCGCCCAGGCCCTACTGGAGCTTAGCTGGATCACAGTCACCGAGGCGTTAAATCTCCGCCGCTCATCCGTACGATCCGAATGCTCCGCAGCCGCCAGCTGCGTGGCTGTGCCCATCCAAAAGCCCACGAGGTGGGCAGGGAGCTGGGCCAGAGCCTGAGCCAAGCCTGCTCCTGCTCGGCGCCGTGCAGCGTGGATCTGAAAGCGATGCCTGTGCCAACCCCCCCATCCCCAGATAGGCAGAGGGGGCAGCCGTGGGGTAGCAGACGAAGCCGTGCGTGTGCTGCCACGGTGCTCGTCCCCAGCCCCCACCCCTGAGCCACCCATCAGCTGCTGAAGCTGCTCCGTGTGCTCCCAGCTGTTGGCACCTGCAGGCGCGGGCTGAGAGCTGTCTTCTTTCTCCCAGATCCTGCAGAGGGTTGAGGACAACACGATCGTCTCGTACGACGTAGCAGCCGGGGCCGCGGGCGGTGTCGTTTCCCCCAGGTTGGTTCCTTTGGCTGTTTCACACTGAACACCATCCTATAAAATAGAGAGAGGCTCCTGCCCTCCGTGAGAGCCAGCAGGGCCGGGGTGACACTCCCAGCATCCACTCAGCAGAGCTGGGTGATGTCCCCGAGGGCGGGGAGCCCCTCAGGTCTCCTGCAGGCACTTGTGGCAGGAGTCTCATGGCTCAGGATCTGTCCCGGTCACTCTCTGCTGAGCGTGCTGCCTTCATTATGTCCGAACGTTGACACACCTCTGCCTCAGCCCCCAAGATCTGCTCCTCCAAAGTCTCACTCACGTTTCAAGGCCGGCGTCGCCCTTTCTTTGCTCAGGGATTTCGTGAACGTGCGTCGGATCGAGAGAAGAAGAGACAGGTACATTTCCTCAGGGATGTCGACCACGCACAGCCTGAAGCCTCCGCTCTCCAAGTATGTCAGGTAAGAGGCAGATTCTGTTATTTCATTTTTTTATTTTTTATTTTTTTTTGCTGATATCTGACACCCACTTTGCTCGAGCTTAGGGCACGGAGCCACTTAAACAAGAACCCTGCTGTCTTTCTGGCACCGTTTGCAGGAAGCTCATCTATTTGTGGAACTCAACCTTGCTTCCCTTGTTCTTCCTTTGTTAAAGAAACGCTCTGTGCTGTTGAGTGCTGCTCGGGCGTTTCCCAGCCCTGCTCTGGGGAGCAGAGGTGCCGACAGGGACGGCCCCAAACCCCATCCCCATCCTGTTTGTGTGGCAGCTCATTCCCAAACAGGGCCAGCTGCCATTTCAGAGGGGCGGTGTCAGCTGCCCGTGTCTTTTTCTGAGCCTCTCAGATGCCTTTTGCTTCTCGTAAGCTGGTCACTGACTGACCTTAAAGGCTGCAGATGGTCCTGGGGATGAAATGAGATGCGTTGGGGTGGGACAGCTCCTGGAGTACCAGTGGGGGTCTCGGCCTCTCCCTTTCCACAGGGCTGGTTTCGCACGGCTGCTGATGGATCTCGGCGGGGCTGGGCTCATCACACAAGGCTCCTTGTTACTGCCTGTGCTGCTGCCTGGGGCCCAGCTGTGCCACTTCACGAGCTGACTTTGTTTTTCCTAATAATCTGGTTAAACTAATTGACATTTTAACTCAGAGACGTTATAGCTGCCTCAGTCTATTTAAGAGCTGGGGGCTTCGGGGCCCAGAAAAAATCTATTAACAAATGTATGCAGCGAAAATAGTGCGTGTTCCTGAGCAGGGAAGGGAACTCTGTATTTGGGCTGTGTGTGCAAGCCCAGCTCTTGTCTCTGAGATGCTCAGACGGTGTGAGGAAGGATCTGGGGGCTGCAGAGACGTGGTGGTGTGCACTGAACTTGGCCTGACCGTGTGCTCTCTTTGAGTACTCAGCTTTCCAGGGCTCCACTTGTTTGCACCCATTTCTGCAAGGCTGTGCCTCTGCAGCCTGCCAGCAGTGCAGCACCGGTGTCAGCAGTGCCAGAGGTCTGGAGGCAGCCCCAGCACTGCTGCTGTGGGAAACCTGCTGGGCAAATCGTGTTTGCTCATGTGCCCACAGCAAAGCCAGATTCCTTCCTGGACACTCTGCACATCTGCTTCCCCCCACTGAGCTCCTGTCCTCACAGCCAGGCGAGGGGCTGAGGCTGCAGGAGCCAGCGTGGGGTTGGAGCAGTACAGTCAGAGTGGCTCTGCAGCCTTCCCAGCTTGATTTGGTGCTGTTATTTCCCTGCAGGGGTGAGAACGGACCGGGAGGATTCATCGTACTGAAGTGCCCCAGCAACCCCCGGGTCTGCACCTTCATCTGGATTCTCAACACGGACCTGAAGGTAAAGACAGTTCTTCACTGATGTCCTGGCTGTGTCCCAACCCCAGCAGAGCTCAACGTTGTGCTTCTAAAAGCTCTGTGTATCATGGGATGCGTGCTCAGGACCTGCCCTGTGCTCCCAGCTGGGTAGTGCAGGGGCTGCTGTCCTGCTGCCAGCATCCCTGAGCACAGATCTTGGGGGCTGCAGCAGTGGGACCTGAGCTTTGCAGACAGAACTTGTTCACCACCCAAAAATTTGCCCCTGAAGTTTCCCCAGTTGTAGGGCTGGGAAACCATTCCTTACCTGGCACATCTTGTTTACGGGCCTCACCTCTGTGTGGGACTGGGAAGAGGTGATCTCACTCTCTTTGGAGACCAGCATTTAGTCGGACGTGGAAGTGTTGCCCGGCTGCCTGCTGCTCCCAGGAACCTACTGCAGGGATGAATCACTTGCTCGCAGACACCTCGGCACAAACGCAGAGCACCGCAGAGCTGCGGGGCTTCAGCCGTGACCCAGATCCGCAGCTGCCGACCGAGCTGCACGCAGAGTCGTTGCTGGTGGCCGGGACAAAGGCAGCAGGGCAGGGGGAGCGGGGCACTGCCCTGCTTTCTTCCTGCGCTGAAATCGCGCTGAGGTTGATGTGGAAACGGCGCTGCAGCAGCGAGCACAAAGGGCTCCATTCATCAGTGCTGCACGGCCCCCTCCCCTCCCACGGAGCAGCTCAGGCTCTGGAGCAGCTCGGATCGGGCTCCCGGCAGCTCCTCGGTGGGGACGTGGCCTGGCCCTGCTGCCCGTGGTGCAGGGTTGGTGCTGGAGGTGCTTTCCCTTCGTGCGGATATCTCATCCGCCTCCTCCCTCCCTGTGTACTGAGCTGGGGTGGAGGGAAACCAGCTCCATCTTGCACAACTGAGCTGGGAGAGGGGAGGTCCCCCTCTGAGCTTCCCAGGATGGGGAGCGCTCTCCTGCTGCTGCTGGAAGTAATGCTGGAGCAGCTGAGCTATTAATAACTGCTTCCACCATCTTCCTGAAGGCTCTGCTGCTGCTCAGACCCCTCGCCTGTGCTGCCTTGGTATTTCCTTTGGCCCTGACGTGGTATTTATAGCACATGGCTCATCCCTTCCGCCAGCGAAGGGCAAGGGTTGCACACGTGTGTGTGTTTGTGTCTGTGCTGGCACTTGGCCCCTCAGATCCATTTGGAGAGGTGCCTGAAATGGCCCCCGGCCCTGCAGCCGGGCGCTGTCCCAGCCCCAGGGGAAGCAGGGAAAGCCTGCTCCGGGGAAAAGCTCTGCCCCACATCTGTGGGGCATCTCCTGGGCTGGGGGGGGGGGACGTGGCCCCCTCCTCCCTCTCTGCCCCCTAGCCCCTGCGCTGCTGCCTTCCCCCGCAGAGCCCGTGCTGCTTTTCTTCCCCTCTCACATAATGGAGCAGAGGCCGAGGCGGTGCAGCTTGAGTCGTGCAAGGGCTTTTTTAGGGAAATCAAAGCGTGGTTCAGTTCCTCCCCCGGATCCAGCTCCGTGAGAGCAGCAGCTCCCCGCTGCGGTGTGCAGCCCTGTGCTGGAGGGGGCCATCCCCACACCTTGATGGTGGGGGTCCTGGGGTTGGGTAGGGGGGGAGTTTCCACCTGATTGCACTCACACAGTGTTTCCTCTGCTCTCCACACAGGGTCGCCTGCCCCGGTACCTCATCCACCAGAGCCTGGCTGCCACCATGTTCGAGTTTGCCTTCCACCTCCGGCAGCGGGTCGGCGAGCTCTGCAGCAAGCCCTGAGCGCCGTGCTCTGCCCCTGCTGGACTGACTGCAGGCGGGCGGGGGGGGGGGGCTGCTCCTCTCCTTCCCCCCCCCCACCTCCCCCAAAACCAGAGCCCTGGAGCTGCTGGACATCGTGTGCCAAACCCCTGTCCTGCTCTGCCCTGTGCTGGGTCTGGCCTCACACACACACATATCCCCCCCCCACACACGCGTTGGGTCTGGGGGCTCATTGCCTCCCCCCCCACCCCCGCCCCGGGCTGCTGTGCTCTGTGGGTGAGGGATTCAGGGGAGGAATCCACTGAGGGTGAGCACACAGAGCACACAGCTCTGTCCCCCACTTGCACGAGGGGACGAAGCACAGCTGCTGTGTGGCTCAAGGGGCACATTCCCCTGGGGTAGGGGGGCTCCCTTGGGATCCTTCTGAGCTATTTTAGCCCCCCACCCCCTCTGAGCATGCAGCCCTGCAAGGAGTGGGATCGGAGCCTTCCACCTTCCCCAGGGGCTGTGGGGGCGAGCACAGCTTCGTGCTACCTGCATGGCTGCCGTGTACTGCTCCGTCATGGGAAGCAGCGTGGAGCTGTCCGTGCGTGGGTGCACACAGCAGCAGCAGCACAGGGGGGGAGTGGCCGTGGAACCCCCCCCCCCCCCATCACCACCCAGGGGCCGGGCCCGGGGTGGGTGCCCGTCCTGGGGTCCCGGTGCCGCTCTGGGTACCGGGGGACACCTCTGGTGGCATCTGTGAAAATAAAAGCCTTGCACTATTTGCAGCCGCTGCTGTCCGTGTGCCCTTCGTGACTCGATGGAATAAAAGGGGGAGGGAGGGGGGGGGGGGTGAAAGGAATGTGGCCCAGAGCTCCGGTGAGCACTGACCATGGGGGTCACCACCACCCCCCCCAAGCCCTGCAGAGGCACCAGGACAGGGGCATGGAGCATCCATCCCTCCTTCCCCCACGCAGGGCTCGGGCTGTGCATCCCAAACTCAAGCAGCACCTCTACTCTGCTCAAGGGGAGGGGGCTGCAGAGTGGTTCCCCCCCCCCCCCCCCCCCATCCTGTCCCCAGGGCCCAGCCCTACGAGCGCTGCCCGCTGGCACCCTGCGAGCACCCGTCTGTCCGCAGCCCCCATCTGTCAGCCCTACAAATATAGCCCTGCGGGAGGGGGGGGGGGGGGGGGGCTGCAGCCAGCACCCATGGCACAGCACGGCCGGGGTGGGGGGGGGAACATTGGGATGAGACCCTGGTGGCCCTTTCAGGGGCAGCACTGGGGTTGGCGTGGAGTGGCACAGGGTGACACAGGTGGCAGTTACCGGGAGAACCTTTGTCACCTTTTGGGTCCATCCTATTCACCGGGGAAGTGTGGGGGTGTGTGTGGGGGGGGGGGGGGGGGGGCACATCCCATTGAGGACACGTCATGGGGCACACAGCGGAGCGGGCGCACACGAGGTGACGCACATGTCCTTCAATGCCACCTCCTGCTGCTTTGCCCCCTTGGCACCCTCCCGTCCCCTCGGTGCCAACGACACGTCCCAAAATAGCCCCGGAGAGGCCATAAAAGTGGGGAGGGCCGACGCGGGGCGGCAGAAGCCACTGCCGGGGAGAGCCGTGAGGATGTGGGGGCCGAGCACGGTGGCGAAAAGTGGGGGGCTGCTCCGCAGCGCTCGCCTGGGCTGCCGCGTGCAGGAGGAGGACACGGGGCGCAGAGAGTCCTTCAGTGCTGAGTGGTTGGACCTGGAGCTCAGCACCCGACCCGAGGAGGGGTGAGCAGCACCGCCGGGCGTCGTGGGTGCTCGGGGTCCCCGAGGGCTGTGGGGTCCCCGTAGAGTGTTGGGGCTGAGGGAGATCCTGAGTGGGGTGGGGGGGGGGGGGGTGCCTGTAGGTTTCCCATGGGATTTGGAGGATCTCAGGGGTTTCTATGGGGGTCTGCATGGGGCTGGCGGAGGTGTGGGTCCCTGTGGGGCTGTGGGGGTCTCGTGGAGCCAGGCAGTGTCCATGGGTTGTGGGTGGGGGGTCTCAACAGGTCCTGCGCTAGGGGGGGGGAGGTTCCAAGGGTCTTCATGGGGGTGGGGCTCTGAAATATCGATGGGGAGAACACAGGGACGTCCGCGGGTCCCCACGAGGTGGGATGGGACAGAAAGGCGCTCGAGGGTTTGGGCATCCATGGGGGTCTCTGGGGGTCTGGGGAAACCACAGGGGGTCTCCGAGCGTGCCCACGGGGCAGAGCGTGACGGGGGACCCCCGCAGCCGCCCCATGAAGCTCTCGGTGCGCAGGTGGTGCCGGCGGGAGGTGGACCAGCAGCGCCGAGAGTCGCTGGAGCAGCGCGGGGAGACGCGGGTGCTGGAGCAGCGCTCCCCATGGGGCGTGCTGCGGGTCGGCGTCCTGGGGCAGCCCCTGGCCCAGCACCTCCTGCCCTACGCCCGGACCCTCCCCCTGCCCCTCTTCGCCCCCTCAGACCTGCGCGGATCCAAGCCGGGGCTCCGGCGCACCCTATCCCGCTCCCTCTCCCACGAAGCCCAGAGGGGCTGAAGGCGATGGGTGGGGGGCTCGGGGCGTGGGGTGAGGTTGGGGGGAGGCGGCGGGGGGGTCCTGAGCCCCGTTGCTCGCCGCAGCCCCCGAGGATGGAGGAGGAGGGTGGGGGGACGTGGGGGTGGGCACTCACCCCGCAGTGGGGGGCGGAGGCCGGAGGGGACGGGGCGCGGGCGCGACGCGGTGTCCCTGGCAGAGAGAGGGGAGCGAGGATGGGGTGCGCGGAGCCCCCCCCAGGGCAGGGGGTGGGGGACACGGCGGCGTTGTGTTGTTTTGTACAGATGTGAATTTCTTTGTATTTCAATAAAAGATGCAGCCTGGCCCTGTGGCTCCGGGAGCAGTGGTTTGAGTGCGGGGTATTGTCACATCTGTGGGGCTGTGCCCCCCCCAGTTTGTCTCCTTCTGGCCGAGGGATGGGGATAGGGACCCTATGGGGAACTGGGGAAACTGAGGTACAGCCCATTGCTGGGGGGAGGGGAGGGGGGGGAAGTTTTTTCTTATATAACTGTCCCCCCCGCCACTTACCAGTCCGTGCCAGGGTTCGGGATGGCCCTGGTGCCAGTGCCCAGATTAGCTGTTCCCTCCTGGATGGATCCTGCTGTCCCTGGGCCATCGCCAGCCCTGCACCCATCCCATCCCATCCCCATCTCTCCCCACACGCTGCCTGTGGGACTTCACCGCCCTCACCCGTTCCCTTGCCCAGCCCCACATTCCAAGCTGCTGGGTGCAATGAGTGCGCCTGGAGCTGGAAGGGGTCGGTGGGGCAGGATCCTTCCAGGTGCTGAGGTCCAGCACGCTCAGCTCAGCAGTGATCACGAGGGAGCACCAGCACCGACCCCATCGCTGTCCTTACCGCCTTCCCTCTCCCTGTCCTCACCCCCATCTCCATCCCCATCTCTCCCAACCCTACGCCACACCCCGGGGTCGAATCACACCCTTCAGGACCCCCCCCACCCCAGGGCTGACACAACCCCGTGGGCTGCACCCCCCTCTTGGGGGGGGGGGGGGGGGGGGGCACAGCAGGGCTGGCTCCAGCCCTGGGCGCTGACACTAACCAGGTTACCCACGATGGATGGCTGCAATCAGCGCCGAGCGGCCGCGGCCATAACTCACCAACCCCCCCCCCCCACACACACACACCCTCCACCCCCCCGCCCCGTTCTGGTTATCGGGGCTATAAAAGTGCCACGGTGTTGGCACAGCTCAGCCCCCACCATGAGCAGCCTGGATGCCGTCCGGGAGGGCTACGCGCGCTTCGACCCCCGCGCCTACCTGCAGAACAACTACGTGCCCCCCCGCGCCGACTTCTCCTCCGAGGACTGCGTGGTGCCCTGGAAGCTGCGATGTTTGGCCGAGACCTTCGCCAGCGGTGGGGAAACTGAGGCACAGGGGTGAGGGGCACAGAGCATCCCCCTCATCCCGTGACTCACAGCGGGACCCCCCCACCCCTCCTCCCTTCCTCACCCTTCCCCCAGGTGAGATCCATGGGCGCACGCTCATCGACGTGGGTTCGGGCCCCACCATCTATCAGCTGCTGAGCGCCTGCGACCACTTCGAGGAGATCGTGGCCACCGATTTCCTGGAGGTGAACCGGGAGGAGCTGCGGCGTTGGGTGCGGGGGGAGCCCGGAGCCTTCGATTGGAGCCCCTTCATCCGCCACGTCTGCAAGATTGAGGGGCGCGGGTAGGGCAGCAGGGAGGAGCGGAGGGGGGGGAAAGGGGGGCTCCTGTGGGAACGCAGCCCCTTGGGTTTGGGGGTTTGGGGACTGAGACCCACTGTGCTCGTGGTCCCACAGCCCAGAGCGCTGATCCCGGTGGGAATCCTTTAGGATCCCATCCCCAGGTCCCTGTGAGCACCGTGCTGGTCCCTGTAGGATCCCAATGCCGCGTTCCCGCATCAGCCCCGTGTCCCCATTCACGCCGGGCTGACTCCTTTGGGATTTGCTGATACCTGCAGCATCCTGACCTCATATCCCTGCAGATGTCGGGCTGATTGCTATGGGATCCCGACCCCACATCCCTGTGGCTGCTGTGCTGCAGGACCCTAACCCCATACACCAACCGGTGCCAGGCTGCTCCCTGCAGCACCACACCCTATTCATGCCAGTGTGCTGCCTGCGAGACCACCACCCCATACTCCTATCAGTGTGTTTGACCCCTGCAAGATCCCAACCCCAATACCCCTATTGATGTGCCTGATCCCTGCAGAACCTCAACCCCACACCCCTATTGATGTGCCTGATCCCTGCAAAACTCCAACCCACGCCCCTATCACTGCCAGCTTGCTCCCTGCAGAACCCCAATCCCATACTCCTTTCACTGCCAGTTTGATCCCAGAACCCCAACCCCATCCCCCTATCAATGTGTTTGACCCCTTCAAGACCCCAACCCCTCTTAACTCCAGGCTGCACCCTGCAAGCCCCCATCCCCCCATTTCCCCCCCTCCCCCCAACGCCTCCCTCCTCCCGCAGGGAGCCCTGGCAGGAGAAGGAGCGTCGGTTGCGGGGCCGCCTGCGGCGCATCCTCCCCATCGACGTGCACCGTGCGGACCCCCTGGGTGCCCCACTGCACCCTCGCGCCGACGCTCTGCTCTCCGCCTTCTGCCTGGAGGCCGTCAGCCCCGACCGCGCG
This sequence comes from Oreortyx pictus, assembly GCA_036925125.1. Classification (NCBI taxonomy): domain Eukaryota; kingdom Metazoa; phylum Chordata; class Aves; order Galliformes; family Odontophoridae; genus Oreortyx; species Oreortyx pictus. The sequence goes on from JAUPFR010000030.1 coordinate 3,861,455, forward strand.
GCCTTCGAGCGAGCGCTGGCACACGTGGGCTCCCTGCTGCGCCCGGGGGGGCACGCGCTGCTGCTGGGGGCTCTGGGGGAGTCCTTCTACCTGGCGGGTTCGGCACGGCTGCCCGTGGTGCCCCTGCACGAGGACGACGTCCGCGGGGCTCTGAGCGGTGCCGGGTTCACCCTGCGGGAGTTCCGCTCCTACGCCATGCCGCCCGCGCTGCGCAGCGCCGTGGACGACGTCGACGGAGTGTTCTTCGTCCACGCGCAGAAACCGCTGGAAGGATGAGGCCCCCCCCCCCCCCCCCCCGCCCCAAATTCCCTGCTTCCCCCTTCCCCCTTCCTTTGGAGGTGGGGGGGATGCAGATGCCATGCTCCTGAGTTGTGCCCCCCCCCCCCATCGCGTTCTGGAATAAAGCCTGAGCTGAGCACGGCCCGGGGGAGATGGAGAGGTGTGGGGGATGCGGACGTTGGGGGGCAAAATGAGCTGGGGAGGGAGAGTGGGGATGGAGGGGTGTGGGGGCTCAGGGTGCTCCGTGGGGTGGGCAGGGATGGTGTGAGCGGGGAGAAGGGGTGCGGGGGCCCCATGAGGCAGCAGTGGGACGGGGGGCACAGGTTGAACTCCAGCTTTATTCACAACACAGGGCACACCCTGCTGGGGGGCTGCACCCTGCTGGGTGGGGGGCACAGCCCCAGGGCACTCCCCAAGGGCTGCACAGGGGTCACCCCCCCACCCCAAGGCACCACTCTGACCCCACACATTGCACTGTTCCCCACCCCCCCCCAACAAAGCCACCCAGCAGCAAGCAGGGCCAGACAAGGCAGCATCCCACCCCCCCATCTCCCAGGCACCAGCGTACAGAGGCACCGTCACACCTCCCCCCTCCCCCCCCCCCCAGGGGACCCCCTCTGTGCTCACCCTCCCCCACACCCCCACAACCCCCCCTCAACAGTGCAGCCCCAGCAGCCACTGTCACCTCACAGCTGCCAGCATCTGTGGCAGGAGGACCAGCACTGGCAGCCATGGGGGGGGGGGGAGGGGTGGAGTCCACTGCCACAACTTCCCCCAGAGAGGGGCTCCCAGCCCCCACGCAGGACAGGGGGGTAGAGGGGAAAGCACATTTCAGAAGGAAGAGGGAAGAGGGAGTCCACGGGCAGGGGGTATGGGGGTGGGGGAGGGGGCAGGAATTGGTTTGGCACGTGTTGGGGCAGGGCCCTGGGAGGGTGCATGCAGTGTGTGCCCCCCCGTCGCCGCTCTAGTCCGCTTTGGAGAGGTCCGAGTTGGCCTTCAGGAGGTAGAGGCTGTCATCCACCAGGAAGCTGCGGGGAGGGAGGGGAGATAGGGCTGGGGGGGGGGCAGGTTGGTCTGTCGGGGTCAGGAGATGGGGTGTGAAGGGGCCCCAAAACCCACCGGGGCCCAACCAGACCCCAGAGACCTCCAGGTACCCATGGGCAGGAGAGAGAGGCTCTGAGCACACCCCCATTTCAAGAGAAGGAACACAGTACTCCAAGGGCAAAAGAGGGGCCCATGAGCACCTCGATTTCGAGCACGGCCCCCACCTGTAAAAGAGGATGTTGAGGGGCACGGTGCTGATGTGCCAAAGGGCGTGGGCGTCCAGCACCCAGAAGAGGGGGGGGAAGTCGAGGAGCTCAAGCAGAGCCCCAGCCTGCAGCAGCAGCACCACCACGGCGCACTTCCAGACGTGGGGCAGACGGGGGCGGTTCCGCACACACCACCACAGCCACCACAGCAGGTTGAGGAGCCCTGGGGAGGGGGAAAGGAAGGGGGGCAGCGGGATGGGAGCACCGTGCCCCACACCCACTGTGCCCCCACAGTCCTCACTGTTGTCCTATTGTGCCCCCACATCTCCCATTCTGGTCCCGTTGAGTCCCCACGGCCCCTAACCCGATCCCATTGTTCCTCCTGGACCCATTGTCCCTCTGTCCTCCCACCCCGGCCCCACCGCCCCAGCTCTCACCGATGGCCACGTTCGCAGCCATGTTGTATCCGTAGTCAAAGCGGACGAGGGTCAGGTAGGAGATGTGGCAGGCGAGGAAGAGGAGGAGGAAGGCCCTGAAGACGCCGATTAAGGCCGGCCGCCTCAACCCCAGCGTCCTGCGGGGCAGGAGGAGGGCACTGACACATCCCCCACCTCACAGACAGCGTTGTCCCCAGGGCTGGGGCTCACCTGACCCAGCACAGGTACACGGAGTGCAGGACAACGGCTGAGGCGCAGAAGTAGTCGAGTTTCTGCAAGGCAGGAGAGGGGTCCAGGGGGGCTCAGACCCCGGGGATGTCCCCACAGCCCCCCCCAAAGGTGTGGAGACCCTCACCTCTGTCAGCGCCGTGTCCCGCGTGTGGAAGACGGTGGACCAGAACCAGGCGTTGACGGAGACCTGCGGGAGCACAAAGCGGTGCTGCAGGGAGGGGGGCAGATGAGGTCACGGCGGCGGTGGCTTCGGGACGTCCCTTACCCAGGCGAAGGCGACGCACGTGGGGTACATGGGGGACGTGGGGGGCACGGCCGCTTTGTAGCGCAGCAGCATCAGGAAGCTGGCCAGGCCGTTGAGGAGGGAGGCGAAGGCGGAGGCCGGCTCCTGGACAAAGAGGAACCGCGAGAAGGGCCACTGCGAGGGGACGGGGGGCAGGGGGGGTCAGTGGGATGGAGGGGACACGGGGACCCCCCCAGGCCCCCCTGCCCGGGCTCACCTTGCCGTGGAACTGTGGCACGCGGCGGCCGCCCTGCACGTAGAGCCGCACTGTGCGCCACATGCACTCATATTTGCAGTCATCGTGGCACGTCCAGCCTGGGGATGGGGTCAGAGCGGGAGGGGGCGGCCAATGGGGAGCAGAGGATCTCGGTGTGGGGAGGGGGGGGGGACGACTTATTGCATCCCTGCCCACCCCCTGCACCGTCTCCAGTCCCTCTCAGGGTGGAATGCCGGGAGCTGGGAGCATTGGGACACACCTTTTCCATGGCCCAGATGAATGGCCCTGAGCCCCCCCAGCACAGCCCAGTGCCCCCTCCAGGATGGCCCAGTGGGGTGCAGCACCTCCCCCATTATATCTCTGTGCCTCCCAGCACAGCTCTGCGTGCTCCACTACTGCTCACCGTCCCACTCAGAACGCACCAGCAACGTGCCAGCCTGACCCCAGCAATTCCAGTGCCTCCCAGTCCATCCCAGCGCTTCCAGCGCGGCCCCAGTCCATCCCAGTGACCCCCCCCCATTCCGGCCTCACTGCCCAGTGACCACCCAACCCACACCCCCCACGTCCCAGAGCTCCCCACCACACCCCAGTATCCCCAGTCCGGCCCCGCCCCCACGTGCAGAGGAGGAGCCCGCGACGCGAGGGGGCGTGGCCACCGAGGGGGCGTGGTCGATAAGTGGGCGTGGCCTCCCGAGCAGCAGCCAATGGGCGGGCAGCGGGGCGGTACCTGTGAGGCCCATGTAGAGCGGCTGCCGGGCGCGGAAGTGCCGTAGCGCCGCCCCGGAGCAGTTCCGCCGCTCGCAGCGGCCCAGGCACTCGCGGTACAGCGGCTCTCGGTCGCCCTGGGAGCCGCGGGCCGGGCCCGGTGCCGCCGCCGCTCCCAACAGCAGCAGCAGCGCTGCCCGCGCCGCCCCACCGCCCGCCATCGCCGCCCGGCGCGGCTTCCGGCCCGCCCCGGAAGTGGGCAGCGGCGCGCTGCACCACGGGGTATAGCGCCCCCCCTGGCCGCGGGCGTCACGGGAGGACCGTGGGGATGTATCCCTCTCCCCCCCCCCCCCCCCCACTGCGCTGGGGGGCGGCGGGGGGGCTTCGTGGGTCCCGGCCCCACGGATCCGGCGATAGGGGCAGCTCTGGGGCCCGGCCGTGCCCCGCGGTCTGCACCGCGGCGGGGTCACGGGCACGGGGCAGCAGTGGGGCTGTGCCCGGTGCCCGTCCTGCTGCTCCCCCACGGTGCCCGGGACCCCCACGGTGCCGGGGCTGCCCGAGCGTACGGTGCACGGAGTGACCGAGACGTGGCAGCCGCCGTGCCCCGCTGCTCCCGGGCTGCGGTGGCCGGGAGCTCCGCTGCTCGGGAATCCCGGTGCGCCCGTTACGGCGGACCCCCGTGCCCGGTAGCCCCGGATCGGTGCTGCCCGCGGCGGTGGGGTCCCGGTGCTCCCGGGATGGAGCGCCCAAAGCCGCCCGGTGGCTCCGGTGCTGGGGGTGCCCGGGGCATCGGGTGTGCGAGCTCCCGGTGCTCCCGGGACGGCGTGGCCGACAGCAACCGGGAGCTCCGCCGCTGTGCCCGGGGACAGCGGGACGAGCGGTGCTCCCGGGACGGAGGGCGACCCGACGCCGCTCTGCGCCTCCGGTGCTCGTGAACGCGCGGGGTGGGCGGGAGCGCGCGGCGCGCCCTCTTCCCCTCTGCCAGGAACGCGGCGCGGCCCCGCGAGGTGGAGCCCGGGAGCGCGGCGGAACCGCACCGCAAACTTTCCCGGAGCGGCCGGCGCGGGGCCATGGGCCGCGGCCCGCGCTGAGCACCATGATCGCCGCCCGCCCGCTCTGCCCCGCGCTGCTGCCGCTGCTGCTGCTCGCCGCGCTCTGCCCCTCCGCCGCCGCCGAAGGTGGGTCCGCCCCGACGGGCAGCGGGGGGCCCGGGGGGGGGGGGGGGGGGGGGAGGGGGGTGGCTGCGGCGGGACGCGGTGCGGAGTTGCGCGGAGAGTGGAGGGGTTCGGGGAGCGGGGCCCGGCGGCTGCTGGGGCTCTTCGGCTGAAAGTGACCCCCCCCCTCCCCTCCCCCCTTCTCGGTGCCCCCCTCCCCCCCCCCCGGTGCCCCGCCGCGGGCAGCACCTCCCTCTCGGCGTTCCCACGCGGGATTGGGCTGAACCGGGATGCGCGGGGCCGGGGACGGCCGTGCCGCTCGTTGTACCCTGGTCCCCCTCCCCGGGCTGAGCTCGCTCGCAGTGCCGTGTCCCCAGGAGGGGTTTGGGGACCCCGAGCCCGGGACAACCCCGTTTCCACCGGAGTGCGTGGGATGCAACCGCTCGCGGGGGTCCCGCAAATCACAAGAGGTGCGGTGACACGGCCACGAGAGCCCCCCCCATCGCCCCCCTCCCTCCCCGTCCCACGGAGATGGTTTCGGGGCGCGGAGGGGCCCCGGGGCGGCGGCGGTGCCACACGGTGCGGGTGGGCGGGCGGGCGCGTCCCCGCCGGTCGCTCCCATCCACATTCTCGAGGTGCCGCACCCTGCCCGGCCCGACGGGAGCAGCCGGGGCAGGACCCATCGCCGCGGGGCCTCGACCAGAGCGGGGACGGGGCGGGCATCGCCCCACCGCCATCCCCACCCCCACCGCAGACCCCGATGTGGGGTTACCAGGGCAGAAAGTGGGGTCTCAGCGGGTCCCATCACCCTGCAATTCGAGCTCCACTCTGGGGACGTGGTGGCACGTCCCCACCGCTGTACTCAGCGCCGGCCCCGGGGCGGGGGGTGACGCGCAGCCCGAGCCCCCCGGAGGTGGGCGATGGCAGTGGGATCGAGCTGGGATCGATGGGATCCATCCCCACCGCCTTCCCCCGGCCCTGGGAGTGCCGTCGGCATCCCCTGCCCGCGCGCAGCAGGTGGAGCAGACCTTGAGCTTTGGCCGCACAACACCGCGAGGCCGTTCCCTCCAGGGTGGGGGCACATGGCAGTCCCCACCTCCCCGTGCCCGTGGGCGGCTCCGTGCCCAGGGGCAGAGATTCCCCTTCTGGGGGCTCCGGGACCGTTTCCCCATCTCTGCGGCCCCGCAGCAGACGGAGGTCGGGGAGGAGGGGGCGGCTGCAGCCCGGGTCGTCCCATGGCCTCGTGGCAGCTGCCGGCACCGGGGGCTGTCACTCAGCCGTCTCGCAGCCCCCCCCCCCCCCCCTCCCCTCCTCCCCCTGCACGGAGGACAGAGCACAGCGTGCCCAACCCCTGCCTCAGTGTCCCCTCTCCCCTCCCGGCGTGGTGTCCCCTCCACGGGGTCCGTGCTGGGGGCGACCGAGGCCATGAAGTGAGGGGGGACAATGGGGAAGACGCGGTGACCCCGCTTAAAGGGAGGCACAACAGGGGGCACCTTGGACGTGGGGGTCTCGAGGGGTGCGGTGGGACCTCAAACCCAAAGCCGTCGTCAGGGGGGCCGTGGGGGCCGTCCCGCGTGGCGGTGGGGCGCCGGGGGCCGCGGGCGTGCCGGGGCTGGGCCGTGCCTGCGTCACCCCGCTCGCTCCCCAAACACGCCCGACCTGAAAAGGCGGTTCCCAGCGGGACGCCGCGGCCGAGCCGTGCCACCCCACGGCCGTGACTCACCGCAGCCGCCCCCCCCCCCCCCCCCCCCATCTCCCCCCGGCCCCACCGCCACCTCCACGCGCGGGGGGGAGCGGAGCGCGGCGGCCGTGGGACGCGGCCATCCGGGGCTCCGTGTGCGGCGGCCGTCGCCGCTCAACAATCGCGTCTTGTGTGTGCGCTCCCCTCCGGCGGCGTGGGCAGAGCATTCCTGCTCCGCGGCCCCCGCCCCGCGCGGGGCCCCCGGGCTGTGCTCGGTGCGTGGCCCCGACGGCACTCAGCTCCTGGCGCCCACCCAGCGCCGGACGCGGGCACGCGGTGGGGGTCGAGGCTGGATGGTTAGTTAGAGCGGGGGGGAGGGGGGGGAGTGGGGGGGGGGGGCGGAGCTGAAGGGTCCCCGTCCCCACGCATCCCGCGCGGGGGCCGTGCAGGAAACCCATCGGAAAGCCATCGGAAGTTTTTGGGAACGGATAACCATCAGCAGCCGCATCCGCTGCATTTCCTGCGGCCGGATCCCGCAGGGGCGAGGGCACGGCCCGTCCCGGCTGACCCTCCCCCCCCCCCCCATCCCCCCCTACAACTCCCTCCATCCCCGCAGTGTGCACCGGCACCGACATGAAGCTGCTGCAGCCCTCCAGCCCCGAGAGCCACTACGAGACCCTGCGGCACCTCTACCAGGGCTGCCAGGTGGTGCAGGGCAACCTGGAGCTCACCTACCTCCCCCCCGGCGCCGACACCGCCTTCCTCCAGGTGCGAGGATTCGGGGACACGTGGCACCGGGACTGGCAGGGGGGGATGGGGGTGTCCGTGGAGTGGGGGGTCTCACCACCGTGATCTCTCCTGTAGGACATCAAGGAGGTGCAGGGTTACGTGCTGATTGCTGAGAACCACGTGAGCGCCGTGGGGCTGCGGGGGCTGCGCATCATCCGTGGGACGCAGCTCTTCCAGGAGCGCTACGCGTTGGCCGTGCTGGGCAACGTGGGGCTGCGGCAGCTCGGCATGAGGCAGCTCACAGGTGGGGGGCACGGGGGTGGGGACGTGGGTCCCTGTGTGGGGCCTGCAGCTCCCTGAGTTGGGCTGGGGTATAGGATCGCCACGTGGTTTGGGTTGGAAGGGACTTTAAAGGTCATAGCATCACCCAAAGGTTTGGGTTGGAAGACTGCGAAGCCCACCCATCCCCACCCACTGCCACAGGGACCCCGACCACAGCTCAGTGATCCCCCCCCGCGGGCCTCGCCCCGAGCACCCCCCACCCCGTGCCCTCGTAGTGGTGAATTTCTTCCCAGTGTGTAACCTAAATCTCCCCACTTTTTGCTTAAAACCATCACCCCTTCATCCTATCCCTACACCCCCAGTGGAGCCCCTCCCCAGGATTTTCTGCAGCCCCTTCAGTCACCGCGTGGGTCCGTGTGTGGGGCCGGGTGTCCCCGTGGGGCCGTCCCCCAGTGCTGATGGCAGCGTTTATCCCCCCCATGCAGAGATCCTGAAGGGTGGGGTGCACATCGAGGGGAACCCCCAGCTCTGCTTCCAGGAGACGATCCTCTGGGCCGACATCTTCCACCGACACAACGAGCTGAGCGGGGAGACCCACGTAGAGAGCGCCCGCAGCCGCACCTGTGAGCAGCCCAAGGGCTGGGGAGGGGGCACGGGGAGGGGCTGAGAGCTGGGTGGGTTGGGGGATGCCACCCCCCCCCCCCCCAGCTCCCTGCTGATGCCATTTGTCTCCCCCTGCAGGTCCCGACTGCCGGGCGCTGTGTCCCGAGGGGCACTGCTGGGGTGAGAGCCCCCAGGACTGCCAGACCTGTGAGTATGGGGCTGCCTGGAGCCCCCACCCCTTAGGAACCCCACAGACCCTTGGGCATTCCCATATCCCCGCTGCGTTCTCCCCACATAGAACCCAGCTCCCCTTGCCCCCTCCCCCCCCAATCATCACACTCCCTTGTCCCCAAACCCCTGCTCCAGGGACCCCCAGAATCCCTTCCTGTAAACATTTGGGACGCCACCTCCCTCACAGCTCCTTGCCCCCGTACTCCACAGACTCTTTCCCTTTAGGGATGGGTCTCCATCCCATTGTGCACCCCTTCTCTCCCCCCCTCCCCCCCCCCCCCTCAGTGACCAACAGCATCTGCCACGGGTGTCCACGCTGCAAGGGCACGAAGCCGACGGACTGCTGCCACGAGCAGTGCGCCGCGGGCTGCACCGGTCCCAAGCACTCCGACTGCCTGGTGGGCACGGGATCGGGGGCGGGCAGGGGTCTGCCCCAAACACAGGGGCTGATGGCTGGACCTCCCCCCCCCCCTTCCCCCCCCCCCCCCCCCAGGCATGTCTGAACTTCAACCGGAGCGGGATCTGCGAGCTGCACTGCCCCCCCCTCGTCATCTACAACTCTGATACCTTCGAGTCAGTGCCCAACCGTGATGGGCGCTACACCTTTGGTGCCAGCTGTGTCAGCCAATGTCCCTGTGAGTGCTGGGGGGGCGAGGGGGGGGGCTGAGTGCCTCCTTACCCAGCTCTGAGCGTCCTGTCCCCTCCCCCCAGATAACTACCTGGCGACAGAGGTTGGCTCCTGCACCCTGGTCTGCCCTCAGAACAGCCAAGAGGTGACAGTCAACAACGTGCAGAAGTGTGAGAAGTGCAGCAAGCCCTGCCCGGAGGGTGAGCGCCTGGGGGGGTCCCGGCTGTGCTGCTGGGGGGGCTCTGCAGCACCCCAGGGGGCTGCTATTCATTGGGAAGCTCTGCAGCACTGGGGCGGTTCTGGAGAGCCCTCGGGGGGGGCACAGGGGCTGCCAGGCAGGCTGCGCTTTGAGGGGGTCCTGGTGAATCTACCACCCCATCTCTGCCCCCCTCCCCCTCCCCTCCCCCTCAGTGTGCTACGGACTGGGGGTGGATTTCCTCAAGGGTGTCCGCGCTGTCAACGCCTCCAACATCCGACACTTCTCTGGCTGCACCAAGATCTTCGGCAGCCTGGCTTTCCTGCCTGAGACCTTTGCTGGGTAAGCACTGTACCCCCCACCTCCCCAATCCCAGAGGGAACCATTGGGATCCCCCCGCAGCCCCACCAACCGCAACACCCCCCCCCTCCCATTCCCAACTCCCACAGGGACCCGAGCACCAACACAGCACCCCTGGACCCCCAGCTGCTGTCGGTCTTCGAGAGCCTGGAGGAGCTGACGGGTGAGTGCACAGGAACGGGGACACAGCCCTGAGCTGAGGGCACAAAGTGAGCAGCAGTGACACTGTCCCCCCCCCCCCCCTTAGGATACCTGTACATTGCTGCCTGGCCGCCCAGCATGGAGGACCTGGGTGTCTTCCAGAACCTGCGCATCATCCGTGGCCGTGTGCTGCACAAGTGAGCGGGGGGATGGGGACCCGGGGAGGGGGACACACATGGGGGGTGGGGGTGAGGTGGGTGCTCACCTGGCGGTGTCTTGGCAGCGGTGCCTACTCGCTGACGCTGCGGGAGCTGGCGGTGCGGGCACTGGGGCTGCGTGCCCTGCAGGAGATCAGCAGTGGGATGGTGCTCATCCACCACAACCCCCAGCTCTGCTTCCTCCAGAAGGTGCCCTGGGACAGCATCTTCCGCCACCCTCGCCAGCGCCTCTTCCAGACCCACAACAAACCCCCCGAGCAGTGCGGTGAGGACCCCCCCCCCCCCAATTTCTCAGCCCCACCCCTAGCCCTACTCACGGCCCCCACGGCTGGGATGGGGGTAACACCGTGTTCCCCCCTCCCCCAGAGAGCGAGGGGCTGGTGTGCTTCCACCTGTGCGCCCACGGGCACTGCTGGGGGCCCGGCCCCACGCAATGCGTGTCCTGTGAGCGCTTTCTGCGTGGCCAGGAGTGCGTGGCCTCCTGCAACCTGCTGGATGGGTGAGCACGGGGACGGGCTGAGCCCGGTGGGGTTGGGGGGGAACGGGACGCTGCCCCTCACCCATCCCAACCCCATCCCCTTCCCACCGCCCCGCAGCACCGTCCGTGAGCACGCCAACGGCACGCGCTGCCTGCCCTGCCACCCCGAGTGCCAGCCGCAGAACGGCACCGAGACCTGCTTCGGATCGGTGAGTGTGGGGACACGGGGACACCGTGGCATGGGGATGGCACTGCTGCTGGCCCCATCACCCCCCCACCTTCCCCCTCGCCCTGCAGGATGCGGATCAGTGTGTGGCATGCGCTCACTACAAGGATGGGCAGCAGTGTGTGCGGCGCTGCCCCAGCGGGGTGAAGGTGGACGCCTCCTTCGTGCCCATCTGGAAGTACCCGGACGAGGAGGGGGTCTGCCAGCTGTGCCCCACCAACTGTACCCACTCGTGAGTGCACACCGTGGCCGTGTGTGTGTGTGTGTGTGTTTACGGGGGGGATGGGGCTGCAGGGCTGCTTACCCACCCTGCATCCCGTCAGGTGCACCATCCGGGATGAGGACGGCTGTCCCGTGGACCAGAAGCCGAGGTACCACCGCGGGTACCCCCATCCCAAGGGGGGGAGCACCAGGGGGTGACCCCATCCCCACGTCCCCTGTCCCGTCCCACAGCCAAGTGACATCCATCATCGCTGGTGTGGTGGGGGCTCTGCTGGTCGTTGTCCTCCTGCTCATCACAGTCGTCTGCGTCAAGCGCCGGCGGCAGCAGGAGAGGAAGCACACCATGCGGCGGCTGCTGCAGGAGACCGAGGTGGGGATGCGGGACGACCCCAGGGGGAGGACTCAGAGAGTCGTCCCCCCCTCACTCTCGTGTCCCTCACAGTTGGTGGAGCCGCTGACGCCCAGCGGGGCCCTCCCCAACCAAGCACAGATGCGCATCCTCAAGGAGACGGAGCTGAAGAAAGTGAAGGTTTTGGGCTCTGGTGCTTTTGGCACTGTCTATAAGGTGAGGGGTGGGAGGCAGCGCCGGTGGGTGGCACCATCTGTGTCCTCCTCACTCACCGACCCACAATAGGGCATCTGGATCCCCGATGGGGAGAGCGTGAAGATCCCGGTGGCCATCAAGGTGTTGAGGGAGAACACCTCACCCAAAGCCAACAAGGAGATCCTGGATGTGAGTGTGGTGGAGGCATGGGGCCGGGGAGTCAGTGCCAACCTGACAGCCCCGTCCGTGCCGCCCGCAGGAAGCCTACGTGATGGCCGGGGTGGGCAGCCCCTACGTGTCCCGGCTGCTGGGCATCTGTCTGACCTCCACGGTGCAGCTGGTGACGCAGCTGATGCCCTACGGCTGTTTGCTGGACTACGTGCGGGAGAACAAGGACCGCATCGGCTCCCAGGACCTGCTCAACTGGTGTGTGCAGATTGCCAAGGTAGGACCGAGGGCTGCCAGGGGGTGTGGGGGCTGTGGGGGTACGGGGGTGCGGGGCTTGACACCTGCCGCCCAGGGGATGAGCTACCTGGAGGAGGTGCGGCTGGTACACCGCGACCTGGCGGCTCGCAACGTCCTGGTCAAGAGCCCCAACCACGTCAAAATCACTGACTTCGGGCTGGCACGGCTGCTCGATATCGACGAGACCGAGTACCACGCCGACGGGGGCAAGGTGGGACGTGGGGACGGGGCCACGGGGAGCGTGGTGTGTACCCCCCCCCCCCCCCCGAGGGTCCCGCTCACCCCTCCATCCACCCAGGTCCCCATCAAGTGGATGGCGTTGGAGTCCATCCTGCGCCGGCGCTTCACCCACCAGAGCGACGTCTGGAGCTATGGTGCGTCCCCGTGCTGAGCGCAGTGGGGCGGGGGGGTCCTAGGGCAACGCTCACCCCACGTCCCCGTGTCCCCAGGCGTCACTGTGTGGGAGCTGATGACCTTTGGGGCGAAGCCATACGATGGGATCCCGGCGCGGGAGATCCCCGACCTGCTGGAGAAAGGCGAGCGGCTGCCGCAGCCGCCCATCTGCACCATCGACGTCTACATGATCATGGTGAAATGTGAGTTGAGGAGGGGAGGGGGGGGACACGGTTGGGACCCCACCGCCGTCCTCACGGCGCTCCGCTCCGTCCCAGGTTGGATGATCGACTCCGAGTGCCGGCCCAAGTTCCGTGAGCTGGTCACCGAGTTCTCCCGCATGGCACGCGACCCCCAGCGCTTCGTGGTCATCCAGGTACGGGGTCCCGGGGGTCTTCCCCCTCAGCAGTGCCCTGGCAGGTGCTGACAGCCCCCTCCTCACCCACAGAACGACATGACCGGGCTGCCCAGCTCCATCGACAGCACCTTCTACCGGGCGCTGCTGGAGGAGGAGGACATGGACGACCTGGTGGACGCCGAGGAGTACCTGGTCCCTCACCAGGGCTTCTTCAGCGCTGAGACCTCCACTGCTTACCGCAGCCGCATCTCCTCCACGCGGGTACGGGACAGGGGCACGGGGCAGCGTGCTGCTGCAGGGTCCACGGGGTGCCACGTCCCTAACGCTGTCTGGAGACCCCACGGACCCTGAGTGACCCCGCAGCACCGTGCCCTCTCGCCCCCCCTCAGAGCACGGCAGAGACCCCGGTTGACACGACAGAGGCCGAGGACTCGGCTGCCTTCCCCTTCCCACCACAGAGCCTGGTGGAGGGGCCAGAGTGCCCCGTGCCGGAGGCTCTGGAGGTGGATGTTGGGGCCAAGGGGGCCGTGCCAAGTCCCCCAGCCACACGGTACAGCGAGGACCCCACTGCACTGCCAGGTGATGAGAGCGAGGGTCTGGACCCCGAGGGCTTCGCCACCCCAGCCCCCCACGCCACTATGCCAGGTAGGACAATATGGGACCGTGGGGAGGGGGTTGAGGACCCTGCTTGGCTGCTGACACATCCCTTGTCCCCGCAGAGTACGTAAATCAGGCTGGGGAGCGGCCATCCCCCCCCCGGCACCCCTGCACACCACCATCCCCACCAGAGAAGCCCAAGGGCCACCAAGGCAAGAACGGGCTCATCAAGGACACCAAGCACTCCTTCCTGGGGCCGTTCAGCCACACTGTGGAGAACCCCGAGTACCTGGCCCCCCCAGGGCTGCCGGTCCCCACTGCCTTTAGCCAGGCCTTTGACAACCCGTACTACTGGAACCAGGACCCCCCCAAAGCTGGGGGCCCTGAGGGCAGCCCCAGCTCCACACCAGCAGCTGAGAACCCCGAGTACCTGGGTTTGGCTGAGCCTGAGGATGTGGCTGTGTAGGGCTGGGCCGCTGATGGACTCCCCCCCCCCCCCCCCTTCACCAAGGCAGCTTGGGGAGGGACAGCACGAGGCTAGCGATGGATTTGGGGCCCAGAACTGTCCCCTCTGCGTGGGGTGCCCTGTGCTGCAGGAGAGCCCAGGGCACTGTGGGCCGGGAGACGACACAGAGGACCCCCAAAAGGAGCCCAAAAGCCCCACCGAGATGGATGCTGAAACCCCACAGAGTTTCTTGAGGAATAAGGAAGGCAGATGCAGCATCACTCCGACCAGTGCAGGACTGGGAGCCCCACTGCACTGCTACTCATCACCACACACCTGTGCCACTGTCCCAAAGGCTCCGCCACCACCGTGCCCCCTCCCCGCCGGCGCCCAGCCGTGCTGGGACACACTGACTTGCACTGAGCAGGTGGACGTCGGGCTGCCCGGGCTCCTGCTGGATACCTGTGAAGCTGACGGTGTCACACCTGGATGTATATTTGATCATTGTACATGGTTTTGTTTGGTTTTTGGTTTTGTTTTGTTTTGTTTTTTCCTACTCTGCTTGTCTGTGTGGTTTGCTCTCATCTCCGCCACCTGCTGCTCTGAGGGAAAGTCCCGATCCCGTTGGGCTGCAGACAAGGACAGGGCAGCCAGGAGCCGACCCGATCCCTGCCCGTGTCTCCACCACACTGTCCAGGGAGACCAAGAGGAGCAGTGTTTTCCTCCATCCTTTATTCAGCACTGGGCCATGGGGATAACAGACAGTATATAATAAATAGGGGACCTCAGCTCGGCCACGCTGCCCTGGGCTCAGCTGCCCTGCAGCAAAGGGCAGAGTCATTACGTGGGGAGGGTGTGAGCTGGGAGCCTGGGAATGGGGCAGCAGGGGAAGCTCGTGGCCGTGAAATGAACCCTGGGGCTGTGGGGACAGAGCCAAGAAGGGGTTCCCATGGCCGGCCAGTCCCCGCTGCCCTCGTACCTGTTTAAACAGTGATCAGAGAAGCTGTAATCATTAACGAACCACACTCAAGTTTACGGTTAGCAGCGTTCCCCTGCATAAACCTTTGGGAGCTCTGAAGCTGCCACATCCCCTGTGACGGTCAGGGTCGGGCTGGGAGTTTGCTGACCTCACAAGTCGGGGCAGCAGGGCTGTGCAGTGCCCCAAACCCCCCCAGGGGCTGAGAAAGAGAGCTCCCCCCAGTGCTGCTGCCGGAGGGAGGGGCAGGAAGGGAGCAGGCAGGTAAGTGCCAGGGTTCCAGCCCACGCAAGTGTGGACGTGGCCTCAGGAGGTGGGCAGAGCCGGACCGGTGACACCTGCACCATGGCAGCTCCCATCCTTATGTTCCCACGTTCCCCCGGTGTCCCCAGGGGTGCAGAACGTTAACGGGGAGCAGCGAAGCACAGGGGGTGCTGAGGGGACAGGAGACCCCCAGCGGGTGCAGGGCTACAGGATGACGCAGGGGGGGCGGCTGTTGGTGATCTTCTCCAGAGGTTCCCCGTTCCTGGCTCTGCGGATCGCTTCGATCAGCTGTGGAGATTGGGGAGAGGGGGAGGGATGGGGGGAGACACACGTGGCTCTTGGCTGCCCCACCCCATGCACCACTGAGCCCCCCCACACTGCCTGGGGGGGGGGGGGGGGCAGCAGGCCGGGTACTCACGTCTTTCTCATAGGGAAATCCTCCGTTCTCCAGCTTGGAGAAGACCAGCTGCCCGTTGATCTCAATCTCAAAGGCGCCTTGAAAACAGAAGGAGCCATAAGCTGCCATCCCCACCGCTCACAGCAGGATGGGGCTGCGGGGGGGGGGGGGGGGGGGGGAAGGGTCTCGGGTCCTCCATATCCCAAGGAAACAGATGTGGGGTTGAGGTCACCACTCCATCTCCAGCACTCAGACTACTCCCCGGCCTCAGTGCGAGGTTGTGAGGGGCTCGGTCACAGTGCCCCACAGCAGGTGGGGCTGAGAACCAGGGGGGCACCAGGGACGGACACACACACACACACACACACACACACACACACACGGGGGGGGCCCCCTCAGCCCCTCCCCCCCCCCCGGAGCTCACCGGTGCCCCCCAGGCGGGACTCGATCTCGATGTCGGGGTACTCCTCCCGCACGGCGCTCGCCAGCTCCTCGTACGTGGCCCCGAAGCCGCAGGGTTCGCTGCGGGCGGGAGTGAGACCGACAGCCGCAGCCCCTCCCCCACCCCGACCCCTCCCCCACCCCGCCCGGAGCTCCCCGCGCCGCCCCGGTCCCCTCACCAGTACTCCACCATGATGTGGACCCGCCGCTCCGCACCGGAACCGGAAACGAAGCCGTCCCCGGCCTCGTTCCCAGCCACCGCCGCCCCGCCGCCGCTCATCGCCGCCCGTTCGCCGCCGCTTCCGGGTGCGCCCACGTGACACGGCGCTTCCGGCCGCGTTGCCCCGCCCTCTCGTCTGCTCCGCTCCCGCCGCGACACCGCCCTCTGCTGGTGGGAGGAGCGCGCAGCACCGGCGCCTCCCGCTGCCCCCCACGCACCGCGTGGACCCCGTGGGGACACGGAGGGAGCCCGTGGGGACACAGAGACGCTCCGGGAGCCCCGCAGGCTCACGGGGTCGTGCACAGAACCGCTGAACCTGCACCACTCCTGTGGGACCCTCGCGGACCTCCCCAGCGTGGGACCCCAGCGGTGTGACCCACAGCCCCACGGGACCCCCACGGGGCCCTCGGGATACCCCGTGGGGCCCCTCTTTGGGGTCTTGATGAAACTGGGAGACCCCCAGCACCCCCAGGGAACCCCTGTGCCTCCTGTGGGGCAGGCCCCTACACCCATGGGGACACCCCGAAGCCCCACAGGGTCCCCACATATCCCATAGAAACCCCATGGCACCCTCAACGCATCTCCAGCCATGCACACCCTACATATCATCCAGGAGACCCCCACAGATCCCACCGGGACCCCCTTTCCTGCTCGAGCCACCCCACACATGGTTCCCGCTGAGAGGGTCCCACCCCACACCTTGTCTGGCCGCCCTGTGGGGCAGAGGTGGGCAGGAGATGGCATCCCCCCTTCCTGCATCCCACCCTCCTCTGCCCCACATCTTGGCTGCTCTTGGGGTCACCCCCAATGCACTGTGGGAAACTCCCCCATCCCCAGTGGGACCAAAGCTGTGGTAGTCCCATTGCGGGGTGGGGGCCATCGTGGGGCTGTTGTGGGGCAGCGGCCGCCCCGGTGCTGTGATGTCAGGCGGGGGCGGGCGCTGGCGCAGGTAGATAAAGCCGGGGAAAAACAGGAATGCCCGGTCCGGCGGGAGGGCGGCGGGACGCGGCGAGCGCTGCAGGTAGGAACGGGGTTAGGGTGGGGGTCCCTGTGCTGTGGGACCACCAGGAGCTGCTCCCATCCCCCCATCCTGGCCCTTTTCCTTCCTTCTTCCTCCCTTCTCCTGTTCTTCCTCCTCTGCTGCCAACGCCCCATAGCCACAGGAATCCCATTTTTACGGCACCGGCACCGCCGGGCCCTCATCCGCAGCCCTATGGGGACCCCCTCCCTGTAGCCTTGGTGACCCCCCGATCCCATCCCATAACCCTGGTGGCCCTAGGAGCTGTGTCGTATGGTGCCCTAGCAGCCCTAGGATCCCATCCTTTCCTCCTGGTGGCCCTGGCATCATCTCCCTTTAATCCTGGTGGCCTTCAGACCCCATCCCTTAAAACCAACAGCCCCAGGAACGTTGTCCCATGACAGCTGTGGCCCTTGGAACCAATCCTCGGCTCTGGTGACCGTCTGAGATACAGCACAGTGGCCCCCTCTCCCCCTGCCCCACATCCCTGGCACCTTGGTGGCCCTGCTTCCCCCAGACCCTTTGTCCCAGACCCCAGGGACACTCCATGCCCCCCACTGCTGTCACCACCCCATCACAGCCATGGGGTTGGGGTCACCTGAGGCCACAGCGAGGGGCTGATGGTGGTGGGGCTCTGGAGGGCCCCCATCCATCACCCCCACCCACTCCTGCATGGCTTGGGGGTAAGCCAGGACTCCTCCAACCCCTTCTTTATCCCCATGCTCCTGCTTTGAGGACTAGGCTGGGACACCAAGCCCACAGCACCCAGATCTGGCAGGGTTTTGGGGTGAGGGGACAGAGCAGTGGGTTGGAGACGGGGTGACGATGGGGACGGGGCAGGGATAGGGATGGGGACGGAGATAAACAGCTCAGCAGCACTGCGATGCGGGCAGGGCTCCAGTGCCCGCGCGGCCGTGGACTTGGATCCCACACCGTCACCATCGGGGATGGATCGGCCGCGGGTGAATGATTAACCCCGAGTGCCACCGGTGCAGCACAGTGCCACACGCGCGTGTGTTACGTGTGCCGCGTGCCAGACAGCCGCGCCGGGCTCTGCTTGCTTCTGCTTGTCCCGGGCAGCGTGCGCCAAGCCATGCCAGGCTGAGCCGTGCTGGAGTGCCACCATGTCCCCGTGTCCTTCGCACGCGTGGGTGCCGGCAGCGGGCACGGGGCCATGGGTGAAGGCGGCGTGGTGTGGCGGGGGCCGTTCCCACGTCGGGTTCCGTCTCCTCACCCCCCCCGGCCCCGGCGCGGCACGGATGCCAGCACGGTGAGGTGGAGCTGGGAGCGGCCGCCAGAACTGGTTTGGCCGGACCAGAGGGGGTGGTTGGGCTGGGCCGTACCTCGCCGTGATGACGGTTCTGCCGACGCAGCGCTCACGGCGCAGCGCAGCTCGTCCCGGCACAACACGGCACGGCTCACCCCGTCTCGGTTCATCCCAGCACGGTTCATCCCGGCACAACGCGGTGCTTCAGCCCAGCGTGCCTCACAGAATCACAGCACCGATGGCCCGGGTTGGAAGGGACCTCAGGGATGATGAATCTCCAACCCCGTGCCACACTCAGGGCCACCAACGTCCCCATTTCGTACCAGACCAGGTCACCCAGGGCCTCATCCGACCTGGCCTTAAACACACAACCCATAACCTCTCTGGGCAGCCCGTTCCAGCACCTCACTGCTCACATAGTAAAGAACTTCCCCTGTGGTGGGCAGGAGCTGGGGGCTCCAGGGGGGGGCAGGTGGGATGGTGCTGAGTGACCCCCACACTGACTCACACCACTCATCTAAGCACCAGTGAAACCCCACTGGGGTGGGTGCCGGCTGCAGACCCCGTTCTCTGCCCCTCAGATGATGCCATGGACGGGGGGGCCCAGCAGAGCGGCGTCCGGGACCCCCCCGGGGTGGGCGCTGTGGAGCAGGAGGAGGACGTGGGCGAGGGGCCACCCACCACCGACCTGCGCCGCTCGCAGCCCCTCTTCATCCACAGCACCAGGTGAGTGCGACTGTGGAGTGGGCTGGGGAGTGTGGAGTAGGCTGTGGGGGTGTTGGGGGGGTGCTCAGCCCATCTCTGCCCCACAGCCGACCGCCGTCAGAGGAGGAGCCGCGTGCCTCATCACTGCCCAACATCCCCAACCCCTTCCCCGAGCTCTGCAGCCCTTCCAACTCGCCCATTCTCAGCAGCCCCCCTGGCGGGCAGGGACCCCCCCGTGAAGGCGTGTGCCATGTGAGTGCCCGGTGGTGGATCTGGG
Source organism: Oreortyx pictus (assembly GCA_036925125.1). Lineage (NCBI taxonomy): Eukaryota > Metazoa > Chordata > Aves > Galliformes > Odontophoridae > Oreortyx > Oreortyx pictus. Next base: position 3,880,373 of record JAUPFR010000030.1, read on the forward strand.
GGGGGGGGCTGCTGGGATCCCCCTGCTGGGTAACGGAGCCCTGACCCACGGTGGCTTTGCAGCTGGTGAAGGTGTTCAGCGAGGACGGGTCGTGCCGCTCCCTGGAGGTGTCGGCGGGCACCACAGCGCGGCAGCTCTGTGAGATGCTGGTGCAGAGGACACACGCGCTGCACGACCACAGCTGGGCCCTGGTGGAGCTGCACCAGCACCTGGCACTGGGTGAGCCCACGGCACGGCGCGGCACGGCACGGCACAGCACGGCATGGCACAGCCCACGCTGAGCCCCTGTCCCCGCAGAGCGCTGCCTGGAGGACCACGAGTCGGTGGTGGAGGTGCAGAGCGCGTGGCCCCTCGGTGCCGACAGCCACTTCGTCTTCCGCAAGAACTTCGCCAAGTATGAGCTCTTCAAGAGCAACGCGGTACGTGACCACCGCGGGACCCGGGTGCCCCATGGCAGACACCACAGACTCCACAGGGCCCCTACGCCCCATGGAGAGCCATGGGTGTCCCCTGACCCACCTGTCTCCCCCAGCAGTCCCTCTTCCCCGAGGTGATGGTGTCCAGTTGTCTGGAGGCAAACAAGAGCATGGCGCACTCGGAGCTCATCCAGGTACGGCTTCACTGTGCTTGGGGGCACCGTGAGGACTCAACAAAGCCGTGGAGACCCAGTGGTGCCGTGGGGACCCAACCATGCCATGGGGTGCTGCGTCAGGCTGCCCCTCAGCCTCCTTTTCCCCCCAGAACTTCCTGAACTCCGGGAGCTGCCCCGAGGTGCAGGGCTTCCTGCAGCTGCGTGAGGCCGGCCGCAAGGTCTGGAAGCGTTTCTACTTCTCCCTGCGTCGCTCGGGGCTCTACTACTCCACCAAGGGCACGTCCAAGGTGAGGTGCAGCCAAGGGCACCTCGAGTCTGGGGGCAGTGGGGGCATCCCCTGACCCACCCCCCCCCTTCTTGGCCCCAGGACCCCCGGCACCTGCAGTACTTCGCCGACCTCACCGAGTCCAACATCTACTACGTGACACAGGGCAAGAAGCACTACGGGACACCCACCGAGTTCGGGTTCTGCATCAAGGTGCGTCCCTCCTGGGCACCACACCCAGCTCTGCACAGGGTCTTCACCCACTGAGAGGTGATAGGAATGTGGGTGGGGGGGCCCGGGGGGCTGCTCTGTGATGGATCTGGCTTCTCCCTGAAGCCCTACAAGGTGCGCAGTGGAGTGAAGGGCCTGAAGCTGCTCTGCAGTGAGGATGAGCAGAGCCGGACCTGCTGGATGGCAGCATTCCGCCTCTTCAAGGTGAGCCCCAGCTGGAGGGTACTGGGGGGGGGGGGGCACTGGGTGGCACTTGGAGGTACCAGAGTGATGCTGAAGAGGAGCTGGGGGGTGCTGAGGTGTACTGGGAGGCACTGAGGGATACTCACACCGCCACACCCCCTGGGACCCCCCCAGTACGGCATGCAGCTCTACCGCAACTACCAGCAAGCACAGGCACGCCTGAGCCAGCACCCCTGGATCACCCCCACGCCGCTGGTGAGTGCCCCTCATCCCGTCCAAGTGCAGCCCCGACCCATGGGGTGCCCCCCACCTCCCCCAGCTCGCTGTCACTGTCCCTACAGCAGAGCGTGTCGGACAGCGCTCTGGTGGCCATGGACTTCTCGGGGTGCACAGGGCGGGTGATTGAGAACCCCAGTGAGGTGCTGACAGCAGCTCTGGAGGAGGCACAGGCCTGGAGGGTGAGTGGGGGGGCACGGGCTGGGACCCCCCCTCCATCGGTTTGTTCTCACTCTGCTGCTCTTGCTTTGCACGGTCAGAAGAAGACGACGCACCGGTACAGCCTGCCTGCCGCCTGCCAGAGCTCCCCGCTCAGCGCCGGTGAGCAGGAGCATGGAGACCCCCCCCCAGCTGAAGGGGTCCCCACCTGGAGTGGGTGGGGGTCCCCTCCTGACACCCCTCTCTCCTCCCTGCAGCCATTCACCGCACCCAGCCCTGGTTTCATGGGCGCATCTCACGGGAGGACACCCAGCAGCTCATCGGCCGCCAGGGGCTGGTGGATGGGTACGGGGTGGGGGGGGTCGCAGTGGGGATCGGAGACCCCTGGGGTGCATGTGGCCCATGGGGGTTATGGGGTCCCACAGCTCATAGAGGGCTTGTAGGAGACTGGGCGGTCCTGAAGCTTGGGAGATGGGGGGGATAGGATCGCGAGGTGGAGGGGGACATAGGGGTCGTCTTGAGGCTTTGCGGTGACTCTGCTCTGGGGCCGCAGTGTATTCCTGGTGCGGGAGAGCCAGCGCAACCCCAAGGGCTTCGTGCTGTCCCTGTGCCACCTGCAGAAAGTCAAGCACTATCTCATCCTGCCAGTGAGTGCCATGATTGAAGGGTGGGATAAGGGGTGTGGGGGGGGGAAACATGGCCGGGCCTGACGCTCACCTTCCCGGCAGAGCGAGGAGGAGGGGCGGCTCTACTTTACCATGGACGACGGACAGACCCGCTTCGCTGACCTCATCCAGCTCGTGGAGTTCCACCAGATCAACCGTGGCATCCTGCCCTGCAAGCTGCGGCACTACTGCACCTGCGTGGCCCTATGAGCCTGGCGCTGTCGGCACGGCTCGGCACGGCATTGCTGGCATAGGTTGGCACAGCTCGGCACAGTGCAGCAGTGCTGGCACAGCCCGGCACAGCCAACACAGCATGGCACAGCCCCACAGCACCAGGGCACCGCTCTCAGCAGTGAGCGCAGGGACGAGGAGGGCTCACCCCACACCCCGCTGCTGAGGCCCCTCACACTCTTGCACTTTGTCCCCCCCAGCGCCAACCCCTCCATCCTCACGGGGTTGTGGCTGCAGACCTCTCACTTCCAGCCCTGGGGGGCTCATGGAGGTGTCCCCCTCCCCGTCGGGAGGATGAGGTTCTGGGGGTCCCCACCACACCTCCCCATGCCCCCCCCCCTTTCCAAGGCCAGTCGAACTGTGATGTGTTTTATACAAACTGAGAATAAAGGTTATTTTTTCAGAGCTCCCGTTTTCCCCCTTTTTGAAGCCACCTTCCCCCCGGGTTGGGAATGGGGTCAGCCCCATTGCACGGCAGCAGCACCCCCCCCCATCGCCACGTCCCCGCAGAGCCCCCCCGGCCACGCACAAAGGCCCCTCTGTGCACCACGTGCAGCTCAGCCACGCGGCCCCGTAAATCCCAGAGCCGGGGGGGATTAGTGGGGAGGGAAGGTGGGGGGGGATTAGGGCTGGGATTTGGGGGCCAGCAGCTATTAAAGCCGTGGGGTGGGCGGTGGGGCCGTGGCCATGGCTCCCCGCACCGTGCTGATCACCGGCTGCTCATCCGGCATCGGGCTGGCGCTGGCGGTGCGCCTGGCACGGGATAAGCAGCGTCGCTTCCGAGGTGAGCAGGGCAGGGGGGTCCCGGTGCTGCAGACAGGGAGAGTTGGGGGGGGGCTGATTTTCCCCCTACCCCCACCCCCCATCCCCTCTTCAGTCATCGCCACGGTGAGGAACGTGTCCCGCAGCGGAGCGCTGGTGGCGGCGGCGGGGTCAGCGCTGGGCCGGACGCTGGAGGTGAAGCAGCTGGATGTGTGTGACGAGGCGTCCATCCGCGCCTGCCTCGACAGCATCCCCGGGCGCCACGTCGATGTCCTGGGTGAGCCACGTCCCTGTGTGGCCCCCACACACGGAGCCCAGCCCAGGGGGTGCTCTGAGCACCAGGGACACCCCATGCTGGGGACAGCCTGCACCTGGAACACCCTGAGCTGGGGTGCCCCCCTGCACCAGGAGCATTCTGCTCGTGTGTTACTTACTCCACACCCTGGGGACATCCCATGCTGAGGATCATCCATCCACATGGCACTGGGGACCCTCCATGCCAGGGACACCCTGTGCACCAGGACCCCCTGGGCCAGCGGTGCCCCACGCGCTGGGATCACCCCACGCTATGCACACCACACTCCCTTTGTGCCAAGAGCCCCCACTTCCCTGGGGACCCCCCATCCCACACCTCTGTGCCAAGGTCCAGTGTTGGGGACACCCCATCCCACGGGTGCAGCGGACCCCAGCCCACCCTTACCCCCCCTTGTACCTCACAGTCAGCAATGCTGGTGTGGGGATGATTGGACCACTGGAATGCCAGAGCCTGGCGGCCATGCAGGGGCTGATGGACACCAATTTCTTCGGGCTGGTGCGACTGGTGAAGGAGGTGCTGCCCGACATGAAGCGCCGCCGCAGCGGCCACATCGTGGTCATCAGCAGCGTGATGGGGCTGCAGGGTACGGGGGGACAGGGCGCTGGGGGGAGGAAAGGACAGGGGGGGACAGGGGGGACGGGAGTCCCCACCCTGCACGTCTCCACCCGCCGCTCCTCGCCCAGGCATCGTCTTCAACGACGTCTACGCCGCCTCCAAGTTTGCCGTGGAGGGATTCTGCGAGAGCCTGGTGGTGCAGGCGCTGCGCTTCAACGTGGCGTGAGTGCAGGGATGGGGGGGGGGTGGGTGGGGGGCTCAGCCACCATCATCCTCAGCGTTCCCCCCCCTCTCCCACAGCATCAGCCTGGTGGAGCCGGGACCGGTGACCACCGAGTTCGAGGCCAAGGTATACGAGGAGGCCGAGCGTGCTGACTACTCGCAGACCGACCCCGAAACCGCCGCCATCTTCACCGACCTCTACCTGAGGAACTCCAGGGATGTCTTTGCCAGCCTGGGGCAGAGCCCTGAGGACATTGCGGAGGTGATGAAGGAGCTGCTGGGTGGGATGGGAGGACACAGGAGGGTTTAATTAGCGCTAACGAGGAGCAGTAATTGGGGGCTGACACCTCCTGTGTTAACTCCTTCCTTCTGCTCCCCGAAATCCCCCGAAGTGGGATGGGGATGCAGTGAGGTTGGGGTGGGGATGGGAATTGGAATGGAAATTTGGGTGAGAATGAGATGGGGGTAGGATGGGGATGGATGTGGGGATGGGAAGGAAATGGGGATGGGATAGTGATGGGGGTGGGAGAGGGATGGGGTTGGGATAGGGATGGGGTGGCAATGAGAATTTGAGTGGGAATGGGATGGTGATAGGGTGGGGCTGTCAGTGATGGGGATGAGGATGGGGATGGAAATGGTACAGAGATGGGGATGGGAGTGGGACAGAAACGGGGATGTGGTGGAAATGATCGGTGGTGGAAGTTTGGTGGGAATGGGATGGAAGCAATGGGATGGGAAGGGGACTGTGATGTTCTCATGCGCAGCACACGCTGCGGGTGATCGAGGCGGCGCGGCCGCCGTTCCGGCACCAGACCAACGCAGCCTACACTCCGATGGCCGCGCTGAAGCACGCCGACCCCAGCGGAGCGCTCATGACCGAGGCCTTCTACAAGCTGGTGTTCAAATACGGCACCATGCTGCGGCTCGGGCTGCGTGCCATCCGCCTGCTGCGCTGGAAGGCCCAGAAGGTGAAGGCGGGCGCCCGGCTGCTGGGCTTCAAGTAGACACATTCATCCTGCACGGGACACGGTGGTCCAGGGGGGCTGCGAGGGATATGGGGGGGGGGGGAACAGGAGCTGTGCGGTTTCACTTCCTGCTCCCAGCCCCAAATAGCGCCCAAAATAGCAGTGGTATTAAAATCGGGAGCGGTATTTTTAACAGCGCTGGGTGAAAGAGCGCAGCGGCTTCCTCCGAGAGCGCAGCGGCCGTGACAGGGCTGGGAAGGGCTGTCAGCTCCATCCCCCTCCCCCCCCCCCCCCTCCACCTCACCCCCCTGGATCCTCCATCCATGAGCATGCAGTGCCCCCCAGCCTCCTTCTCCAAGCCTCTGATGTGGGGCTGACAATGCACCGGGTCGGCTGTGCACCCAGCTGGCAACACACCAGGTTGGTCAGCAATGCATCTTTCCCCCCCTCCACCCCCCCAGTTCCACGTGAAGCCCTGGGACACCAGGGAAGGGTGGAACCATCCAGCAGGGATGCAGCTGGATCAGCTGCAGCACTGGTGCAGGAGCCCTGGTGCAGAGATGGGAGCTGGATGCACGGGGTGCACAGGGATTCCTCAGGGTGTGGGGGCTGGTGGGGGTTCGTGGGGAAGTCTGAGTGCAGAGTGCACCGCAGGATGAGTGCTGGGTGCAGGACAGATGCAAACCAAGGACCCCCACCCCGTGCATGGGGAGTTGACCACAGCTGCAGCGTTGTTACCGTGCCCCCCATGCACCAGCACTGTGCCCCCATGCACCAGCACCGTTCCCTTGCCCGTGCTACGCACGTGGCCTCCCCACCCCCATTGGCTTTGGGGACGGGATGGAGAAGGAAATATTTTTGCATGATTCCCCTCGCGTCTTGCACAAGTTAATGACAAAGCGGCCGTGGGGACAACGGCCCCCCCCCCCCCCCGTGGCTATGGCAACCGAGCAGCACCTGTGGGACGTGCAGGGGTGACATCAAAGCCGGCGATGCAGACGCGGTCCCCCCCCCCCCCATCACCTCCCCCCCCTTCGCTGCGGTTTCTGAAGATTTGACTAACTTTCTCCGCTTCAGGGGGCAGAGACGGGGGGGCTGCACCCAGCCCCAGGGAGCAGCAAGGGGGGGCCCCCAGCACGGAGCCACAACCATGAGGAATGGGGCAGGGGGAGGGCAGGACCCCCACGTTGCCCCCAGCCCGACAGAAGCAGCAGTGGGGCTGCTCCCCGGGGCAGGGGGGGTGGATCAGCCCCTCTGGGTGGTGCGGAGCTGGAGGGCTCCACCTCTCCCCCCCTCCAACCACTGCAGGAAGGGGGAACCGAGCAGCAGGAAGGGGAGCTGGGGAGCTGCCGTGGGGTGCACCAGTGGGGAGAGACAAGGTCACGGCTAAGGAGCGTCATCCCCATCCTGTCTGAGCTCCCCGGGTGCAGGCTGTGCCCCACGGGGAGCAGCTCTGCTATAAACAAGCGCCTGCCGGGACTTTCCTGTCCCCGCGTATGACAATTGCCAGCCACCCCAAACCCCGGTGCCCTTGCTCCCCCGAGGGCTGCGCTGGTGGCCCAGGTGCGCCGGCTCGCCACAATGCAAATGTGGGGCCAGAATTGGGGCAGTGATAGGGGCACGGGGCGGGACGCACACCCGCTGCCCCCACCGTGGCACCACGCACGTGGCTTCACCCTGGAGACAGCACGGGGCTGAGCTCACCCCCCACTGCCTTTGGGGTGCTGGGAAGGTCACAGTGGAGCAGTGCAGAGCAGTGGGTCCTGGGGAGATGCTGGAAGGCAGGGACCCACAGGATGAGGTGCTGTGGCCCCACTGGCCCCCCCAGACACAGCCCTGCAGCCGGAGGGGACGTTTCGTGCACCGCAGAGTGAGTTTCAGCACAATGGGGGAAACGAGTTCCCCTCTGCTCTGTCACCACTACAGTGCAGCGGGCGATAGGGATCTCTGTCATAACACCAACTGAATGTCTGGGGCTTCTAAGGGGGCTTTGGGTCCGGGCACAGGGGGAGAATCTGGGGCAGGGACACCCCCGGGGCTGTGGGATGTGCAAGGGGACAAGTGACCGCAGCTGCTCACGCTCTGCTCACTCCTTCAGTGTAATGTTTTTTCCTGTTTTCCCGGACACAGCAGAGAAACGGCACACGTGGAAATGCACATTGTTTTTAATAGATGACTGGGTTGAAGTTCCACAGTATGTCATTGTTCAACAGCGACGAGCAACCCCTCATTGACACCCATCAGCCCTGCACAGCAATAGGACTGTGCCATAGTGGGGAGCACCACTGCAGGAGGATCAGCGTGCAGGGAAGCACTGCGTCCCCACAGAGCACAGCACGAGGGAACGGGAGCTGAGCAGCACGCTGCCCAGAGGAGGGGGCAGGGCTGAGCCCTCCCAGGCACAAAGCATCAGAGCAGTTCTCCTTCCTCACCCCGCGGATAAGCAGGACCTCGTGCTCCTGCAGTGCTCTGCGGGGCAGCTGACCCATCCTCCCCGGGACGTGGCCTTGGTTGGACTCAATGATCTTAGAGATCTTTTCCAACCGCAACGATTCTGTGATTTAGTGGGGAAAAAGTGAGTAGAATTTCCACTTTTTACCGTGAATTTCAGGGAGGAAGGACCCAAGGGAACAGCGTGAGGCCAAAGGCAGAACAAAAATGAGCATTCCAACCCTTCTTACCCCATCTGGAGTTCTGCACTGTGACCCCCGATCTGCAGAGGGACCGCCACGGATTATCAATGCTGGGACACCGACAGAGACCGAAGCAGCGCTGGGACGGAACCACAGAGGGGACACAAAAAGTCCACCGGAACACCTCCCCCCCTCCATCACACAGAAACACAGCGCAAGGAATGGCCGCGCTCTGCAGGACTGCTATCAGACACAGATCTCCCGCACCGTGATAACGGTACAGCTGCACAGCGCCGATCAGATTACAGGAACGGTTTAAGAACCAGCTTCAAAGTCAGTGCCAGTGCTCACCCCAAGGGATATCCCCACCTCAAAGCAGGAGCTGCCTGCTCCCACGCATCGTGCTGAGGTCTCCCGGGCAGCACTGTGGGCACGGAGGGCACGGTGGGGCAGTGAGCCCCTGGCGCAGCTCAGCTCTCCTTCACGCCATGCACCGGGGTTTTCCATCCATGGAAATGGGGATTTCCCATCTCAAGAGCCGACTGGGTATCCTGAACACATGCACTGCTGAAAAACCCCAGCCCCAAAATAGGGCTTCAGTGCTCCTTTTGTGAGATGCGTGTGGGGGAAAGGCTTCAAAGAAGGCAGGCGGAGCGGTGAGAAACACCGAGCGGGATGGGAGTGTGTGCTCCAGACTTGGGGAAAACCTCTCCGAATGAACCAATAATCCCTCCCAGGTGAAGTTTTCTGTGTTTTGGTGGTGAGACCATCGGGACCGTGACAGCAAGAGCAAGCTCTTCCTATGTGTCCGACCAAGCAGAGCAGCTGGCAGCGGGAAACAAAAGCCTTTTGTGCTGTTAAAGCGTACACCACGAGAAGAAAAGCACATTACAAAACTAAAAACACCTGAAATCGCTCTTCATTTCCATAAAGATTCATACAAAAGCCAGTCCTTGCCTCTGGAATTTGTGCAGTGCCGCTCAGCGCAGCAGCTAGGCACGGATGCTACAAAACACTGAATAATTCTGTTAAAAAAATAAAAATAATAACAATTAAAAAAAGTTAAAAACGAAGGCGCCGTCTCCTCCTGATGCAAAAAAGGGTGGAGAAAAATAAGGGAAAATGGTGTTTCTCTGCGCCCTACAGATCCTGACCCACGCAGCTTCCATCCGCCGATGGATGTGTGTCTATTTGAGCAGCACGCGGTGCTCCCCGCGCGCGATGTGCGAGGAGAACTCGTAGCGGTCGTGGCTCCTGTACCCGCAGACGTTGCACTCAAAGGGGTCGCGGAAGCCGTGGCAGCCCATGTGGATGGTGAACATGACGTAATCCAGGAACAGCACGCGGCAGTGGTCGCAGCGGTACGCCCCAATGGCCTCCCCGTCCTTGTTGAGCACCTTGAAGGCGTCGCGTGGGCACATGGCTGGCGGCTTGATGATGTCGTAGGGACGGGGGAAATCCTTCAGGGTTGGCAGGCCATTGCGGGACATGGGGAGCACATGGGGGCCCTGTGGGAAGGGGGGGTTGGGCCGCTCCTCGTGGTTGCTGTCCGTGTCCGTGGAGTCGTGGCCGCTGTTGTTGGGGGACAGGGCGCGCTCCCGCAGCGGGACGTGGCTCTTCTCGTCCTGCAGACCGCTGCCGTTGGGGACATCGGTGCGGGGCAGCACGATGGGGTACAGAGTGCTGATGACCGGGACCATCTCGGAGGTGGGCGCCGGGGGGGTCTGCACCAACGGGCGCAGTGCTTCGGCCCCCAGGAAGGAGATGGCATTGTTGATGGCCTGGTCCATCATGCGGCCCTGCACGATGTCGCCTTCCTTCTCGTACGCGAAGGATGAGTTGTAATTGATGTCAAAGCTGTGCCGCTTCTCACCTGCCACAGAGGAGATGCGTTACGTTATTGGGGGGTGACAGTGGTAGTGTTGCTCTGTGATGCTTCTCCAGAGGGCTGAGGTCTCTGGGAAGCAAAGGGACGTAAAACATGTGCTGCAGAAACGGGGACCATCATGCCCAGATTCCTGTGGGCCTTTTCAAGCCCAAGCTTGGGAGCAAAACTCTAATGGAGGAGGTAGTGGAGGGATGGGGCAGATCAGCACCAACACTGTCAGGCTGCTCTGGGATTTCAGGGTGATAATATCCACGAGAAAACTTCCATATATTAATTTTTGCCTTTTTTTTTTTTTTTTCTAGAAAAAGAAGTCATTACTGATGAAAACTCTCGTAAAAGAGGCAGCCAATAAAGAACTCAAATACTCTGTTTTTGTACCAGGACTTCAACCCCCGTTCTTGCCCTGTCCCCTCTCCCACACCAACACCAGCAGAGATTGGACACAGTCCTCTGACCCGTGCATCAGACACTGAGATCCATTTCCCCCATTACCTTCTGACAACCATGGCCTCCCCCTCTCTATCCCCATTGTCTTTGACCTCAACGGAGCTAGCAATGCATATTCAAAATGCATCAGTGAAACGTTCAGAACCCAACAGAGGGTGAGCAAAAGAGAAATGTGTCCCTCTCTGGGCACAATGGAGCTTTGTGAGCTCTTGGGTTGGCAAACAGAGGGGAGCTGCGTGGCCCCAACCCTGCCCTGGTCTCCAGGAGGGGCTATGGGTCGCGTGGGCAGCACACCAGAACTGGTTGCCTCTGCGCCAGGTGCGAGGAAGGGAGAAAACTGCACCCCAGAAGAGCTCGAGTCACTTTTTGATGAGTATCTAGAAATAAGTAACCGAATTCTGCGGTTACATAGAACAGAATCATTCACTCAACAGCAACAAAAAAATAAAAGGGATGAAATGTTTCATGTGCAAGCGGCTTTCAAGCAGCAGATCCACTAAATCTTTTAGTTACAGTAACTGGAGAAGTGCAGATGTTTATCAGTCACCTGTCAACACTGTGTCTTAATGTATATGAAACTCTTCAGGTTTCACTGCAGAAAAACCAGGAGCTCATGTTTCCCTTATAAAACACTCATAAAGGTTAAAGAACCACAAGGGTAACTGCTTCCAGCCCTCACCCGACTTGTGATCCATCTTCACACAGAAGGCAACAAAGTGATATAACACATCTGTGTGACTCATAGACCAGTTCCGGGCAAGTGAGAGATGTGAAAAACGTGAATTAAAAGAAACACAAAACAAACGTGTAGCAAAAGCAAAATAGTGCACCCAACTCCCTACAGGTTTGGAGAGAAAACCGAGGCCAGGGGTTCAGGAAAAGGGAAAGGAGTTCATAGTGATGAGACGGGCCAATGTTCCACCTTTGCAGAAGGAAAATTGAATGGATTGTTCCAAGAGAAGCTGATGTGCCACAGGCGAAATTAATTACTGAGTGCACAGGGTGCTCTGCTTTACAAAGAGAAGCTGAGCATCGACGGCAGAATTCACACTCAGGCTGTAGTGGATGACAAGTCTGCCTGTGCTGCCACGTACTGCTCTACAACACACATCAGCTCTCGCAATGTGATGAGGCGTGCACACTGGGAACAGCACACTCTTCCTGCCCCACACCAGTCGGGGTGGCCTGCTTCTCATCAGCCCCGTGTGCAGGGGCTGGGGGGTTCACCAAGCGTCGTAGCGACATTGCACCTCTGCCACCATGAGAAATGGCCGAGCCAGTGGCGTCAGGGAAAGCCTGGTTTGGTAAAGGAGGAAGCAGAGGTCTGAGAGCAGATGCTGAGATGGTGGGAACTGGCAGTGCTGGCTTTGGGTCAACTTTAGGTGCGGCTCCACGACAAAGGAAAGTAGAGATCTACAGCAAAGTGTGAAACACAGAATGATAAACTGCCATTAAACCCTTCTTCCTTTGTAACTCAAGGAAAGGCTGAGGACAGAGTCCTTGCAAAAGCCTTTGATAAAGGGCACAGTGCAGAGTATCTCCTCATTTGAGGCTTCTACTTGTGCCACTGGAGATGGAAAGGGAAGAAAAAACAGAGAGGACGAGATTCCTCACACTCTTATGGACCACTACAGAGCCCTCAGGTCGTAACAGAGGGTTTTTTCTCCCCATGAATAGATTTCATTCACAGAAAGGAGCCAAACAAAGAGGCCTTGTGAGCACACGTCTCTGTCCCTTCCTCCCAATGGGACAAACAATCAACGCCCGTTCATGATACCGTTCCCAGGAGAGCACCGAGCGGTGCTGCAGCTCCATGCTGCTTCCCATCCCAGCTGTGACAGAGCGAGGCCGGGCTCAGCACTCACACAGCAAAAGGAACCACGGGAGCCACTTTTCCACACATTCCTCAATGCCAAGCCAACAGCACTGGGTCGAGGAATCATTTATCTACAGCCCCTTCTGCTGAGAGCTGTCCCGATCCAAACTGAGGGCCTGTTCCACCTGAGCATGCTTGCAGATCACATCAGACCCCTTGAAGCAGGAGTTGGTTTCAGTGATCCCTACGGGTCCCTTCCAACTCGGGATGTCCTACGGGTGGTTGCAGCGATGCAATGCATGCGGACTGAGCTGACAGCCACTGTGAAATATGACGGGCTGGAGCGGATCTCAGGGCCAGAAAAAGGAAGCTGAAGGTTTTCTAAAATCATTTGCATTAACGTTCTTAATCACAGCGTGACACACCAGGTCCAACTCACACAGTCAACAGATGCGGCGCTGAGTTCCCAAAGGCGCTCAGGCAACGTGAGCTGGCGCTGCTTCGCCTCTGTACTAAAAGAGAACCTTTAAAGTTCATGCTAAGATGTCTAAATAAACGTGAGCAGCCGTCTTAAATGCTGAAAGCCCAGTGCTAGCCCTAACCCTGGCCCTAACCCTTACCCTGACCCTAACCCTAACCCTGACCCTAACCCTAACTCTGACCCTAACCCTAGCCGTACGTACGTAACCTTACGTAGCTATAGAGCTGCTAAGTCAGGTCTCTGCTTAGGACAAGAGAAGAGCATCTTCCTTTCCCAAAATTAAGTGAAATTAATGACATGAGGCAGCCAAGGGGTTTGCTGACACAACCTGCCAGACCTGCACTCCGGATCCCGCGATGCAAGCCTGATCGTATAGAATTAAACGCAAAGAAAACATCCTGCAGCTTGAGTGACCACAAGAAAGGGCTTGATGTTATTTTAACCATGTTGAAGCTCGGCAGATGACTAACAGAAACTAATGCCTTCCCATCTCCAGGCCTCATCCTGCAGCAAGAATCCCACTGCCCTGAAACAGCGCTCCGCTCATAACAGCACCGACCTTTGCTGTTCTCCTCCTGGAAAGAACATCTCAAATGCATCAGTACGGAGCACAGCACAAGGAAGCTTGTAAGACAGAAACAGCCTCCACACATATAGCTACAAAGTGCAACAGCAGCAGCTCTCAAGCACCTATAGAACGTTCTTCTAAACTGAAAATCCACAGCGAATGGCTCAAACCACATGAGAAAACGTCCATTGCTGTATTTCTACCCCCTTCCTTGGAGCTGTGGGCTTGAAAAGGACACTGACAGCACACAGAGGACCATGGTGCAGGCAGCTGCCAACCTCTGCAGGTCTAGCACATGAGAAAGCTTTGGCTCTTACCGATGAATTTCTGGGGCATGGAGCTTTTTCGCTTCGCCACGTTGCTCGCCAGCCTGTCCAGCACCAGGGCTCTCTCGGTCCCCATCTCGGCCTTGATGTGCCTTGCCTCCACGTTGGCTGGGTTGGAGAAAGTGAAAAGAAGGAAAAACAAAAAGAAAAAAGAAAAAAAAAAAAGAGGGTGAGATGGGGAAAAACAAAAAAATCAGAAGGAAAAAAAAGAAAAAGTGAAGAAGTGAAGGGTCTGATCACTGCAGCTTGCCCCTCGCTTCGGGAGGAAACGGTTTGGAGCTCTGTTGTTAAGGCTGTTAAGGTGGGTCGTTGCTTTTTTGGTCGCTGTTGCTCTCTGTGTCGTGGGCACCAGCTGCGGTCAGTGGGAGCAGCGCTGAGCTGTGCAAAACCAATGCCTCTGCTGCAAAGGGAAGCGTGAAACGAGCAGGCTGGACGGGCGGCCGCAGAGCATCGCACTGCTGGAGCTGGAGCTCTGTTGGCCTTTTTGCTTTGAGTAAGAGCTGCCAACACCTGCAGCCCGTGCCGGGGCTCCCACCCAGCTCAGCCCCACTGCACCACTCCAGAGATCACTCACCGGGCGCCTTCTCCTGAGCTCTGCAAAGCTCTACAGTGTCCCACTGAGCTCACACAGCCTCCTGTGATTCCTTACAGCCCGTCTGTACCAGCGTCCTCACCACTCCGTCTCTTCCTTCCCTCGGGACGTTCCCCCCTTTGGCACACTTGAAAGCATTTGGTGTTTCAAAGCCCATTTGAACCCTCACAGGTTTCTCATTTTAGGAGAAATGCATATGTGCTCTAGGACCCCTCTCTTGAGCCATGGGACATCTCTGGACGGTGATCCTTTGGACCAGGGGATGTCCTTGGATCATGGGATATCCCTGTGGACCACGATCCTTGGACCAGGGGATGCCTTTGGACCATGATTCTTTGGACCATGGGATATCCTGTGGATCCTCCTATTCCCCAGAGCTCTCCTCCAGTGCCCATCCCTACAGGGGAACAGCTGCACAGCATCAGAGCGGGGTCAGCCACGCTGCCACCTCATCCCACAACTGCCCCACTAATAACGAGCATAACTGCTGCAGCTTCACCCCAAAACCAACGAGTATCAGTGGTGCTGCTTCGCTATTTAAGGAGCACAGAGGGCTGCAGCATTCGGGACTGCCATGGTGACCTCTGGACTCCTGTTCAGAGCTGGTCCCTTCCTTTTGGGGCTCGCTGCCTAAGCTGGGTGAGGAAAGACAGTTTGCTGTCCCAAGACAATACCGAAGTTATTCTCACGGGGGAGGAATCCTGGCTCCTAGTGTAGCACAGAGATACCTGAAATACACGAAACATGAGAGAGAAGTAGTGCCAGAGAGCAGCAATACAAACACTGCTGTCACCTCGGTCCTGCTCAGTGCAGCTCTAGTAAGAGCCAGCCTTAAATTACAGTTTGCTCAGTGCAAAACACGAAGGTGCAGTATCACCCTCCCAGAAGAGCGTGCAGCTCTTCCCTGCAGACCTTCCAGCCCCTCCTCACGTGTTTATTGTGACTGCTGTCGGTATCAGATGGGTTTCGGGCAGCACAAAGCATGACTCACCAAACCTCAGCCAGAACGGGTCGGTGATGTTTGTGCTAAAGGCAGCTCCTGTGATGAGTCAGGACGGTGCTCTGCTGAGAGCGGGCTCAGCCCCGAGCGGTCCCAGCTGCAGGAATGCTCCGTGGGCAGAGCAGAGCTGCCCGGTTCAGGTCCTGCCTGGGAGCTGTACTTAACTCCTGGGAACAACATTGTGGGGTTTTTCATTCTGGAGCTTCTGCTCCGCTCTCGTGGCCAACCCCTCCCGTGTTACCTTCACATCACTCGGAGCTTCCCCAGCCCACTCAGCTCCTACAGCGACAGAACTGTGATTAAAAGTCATTAATAACCACTCTTGTTCTTAAAGAAAACCCACGACTGCCATGAACGAGGTCGTGCTAGCACCTGCTGTTCCTTCATTTGTATTTCTCGAGTAGTTTTTCCCCTCCAGTTCCCCCTTTTCTCAACTCTTATCTTTACGAGCTGTTGTACTACTAAAGCTTGAATTTCCTGTCCCCAGAACATCTCTGTTCCTCCTGGTGGAGCTCGGAGCAGTTCCTGCCGCCCCTCCCAGCAGCACTGACACACAGCAGTGCTGCACACAGCGTCAGTGCCCCCCTGACCCCTCAGCTCTTGCTATATACACCGGGGAACCCCATTCAATGAGTGCCCCCCACTCAGGGGGCAGCGATTCAGGGGGAGCACCATGCTCCCTTCCCTCAAACCCAACCCAACAGCCTCACTCACCTCTGTCTGCATCACCCCCTGTGCACCCCAGGAACAATGTCTGGCATTTGGAAAGCACTCTCTCTCAGCATTCTCTAAAGACTTCTCAGAAAAGGAGAGAAGTCGCCATGTTCTGCAGTGACCCTCCCCAGCTCCTCCTGCCACGACCCAACCCGCCGGGAGATCCCACTCTGCTCTCCGACCCCAATTTAAACAACTCCTTATCTGAGTCCAACAAGTACCTAAAACTGAAGGTCAGGTTTGACTGGCAGAAAGGACCGAGCGCTTTGCTCACAGTTACACCACGAGATGAACAGTCATAAGGAAACCCCGAACCCCTGAGGCACTCAGCCCATTTCAGAACAGCACCCTACGGGCTGAATGGTCCAACAGCACGGCCAGAAAACAGCAGCATCTCCACGGATGCTGCAAGAACCTCTGCAAACAGATCTCTCCCCAGCTCTGGTCGCTGTGCAGAGCACGGACAGCAGCACCTCTCCCATACCGCGTTGTTTCCATAGCGTGGTTTCTCTCACCCCATAAATGCGAGTGTCATTTTTAGAACATGTGGGCATTGTATTCAAAACCCTCAAGCACAAAGCCGAGCTCGAATTAGAGGCATTGCTTCCTGCCGCTTCTCAGTGTGGTCACTAAATAATGGAGAGTGGAGCCGAGGTGGGTTATTGTGCAATGAGAACAACGCGACCAGAGATCGTTATCGGGACCCGAGTGCTGCTGCTGCATGAAGCTGTTCTTTAGAGATGTTTCCATGCTGCTGGGCCAGGAACGTGCAAGTCTTGCATTAAAAAGCAAGCAGGATGGGAACGGCACTCCTCGCTCCTATGGGGTGGTGGCACACGGGGTTGGCTCCGTATGGAACTGGAGCAAAGACTGCAGGGAAAGGGAGCGAACTTCAGAGCGATGGGGGAAATGGGCAAAGAGTCAGAAATCTGAAAATGACGGTAAAAGTGGACACAAAGTTCTCCTCTTTAGGGTTGGGGGTGGAATAAATCAAAACCAGAAGTGACAACCAACCCAATGAGGACCCCCATCCCTCCCCTGCACTGCGATGCTGGGAGCAGAACACAAAGAGAATGCCTCAGCAAGATGGGAGTCCCTGTTTGTCACCAGGCTGTTCCACGAGAAGCTCTGCCCTGTGCTTTCAGAGCACTGGGGATGGGAGGGGATGACCGACACCTCGTTATTCTGAAACGAATGTGAGCCATGAGAATGAGTTGAGAGCAGAGATCTACAGTGGTATCATGTTTTCCATTTTCCCGCGGTGGACACCCCACGATTGCCATCGTGACAGTGTGTACTGTAACACAAAACCACAGTCGCAATGCACACGAGTTCTCATGAAAACCAAAACTTGCTGACGCTCACACAGCCATTGCTTTCTACCCGTGCTGTAAAACAACCAGCACTTGCTGCAAAGAAGGGGCACAGCTCAACCACACTGTGACCCTCCCTGCACAGGGGGAGGGCACTCATTGCGTGGAGTTATCACCACTGGGGGTTATTTGGGCACCCCACACGAGTTCTGATCCACCGTTTACATCGCTGAGCACAGTGTTTGGGTTACGATGGAGCAGCCTGAGTGAACACTGCTGTCTCTCTGAATGTGTCACCTACAGAATTGGTGCCTGGAATCATAGAATCACTCAGGTTGGAAAAGAACTTAAAGATCATCGAGTCCAACCACAACTGAACCATACGCTGCTATCACTGTGAGCATCTTTCAGATATTGGAAGAGAGCAATGAGGTCTCCCCTTGCCCCAGCTCCTTCAGTCCCTCCTCGTATGGCACGCTCTCCAAGCCCTTCACAGCCTTGCTGCCCTTCTTTGGAGCTGCTCCAGCACCTCCATGTCCTTTCTGTACTGAGATCCCCAAAACTGAGCACAGCACTTGAGGTGAGGCCTCAGCAGCACCGAGCACAGGGGCAGGAGGACTTCCCAGTGCTGCTCACCACCCCATTCCTGATCCAGGCCAGGATGCCATCGGCCTTTTAGGCTTGGGTAAACACCAGACCGATGTGCAAAA
Source organism: Oreortyx pictus (assembly GCA_036925125.1). Taxonomy (NCBI): domain Eukaryota; kingdom Metazoa; phylum Chordata; class Aves; order Galliformes; family Odontophoridae; genus Oreortyx; species Oreortyx pictus. Next base: position 3,898,283 of record JAUPFR010000030.1, read on the forward strand.
GGAGAAAAAAGAGCCTCTGCCTCTTGAGGCACTCACCTGGCTCACACGCGCCAGTGCTCTGCAGGTACGTGCGGCACCGCTCCTTGTGCTCCTCCAGAGAGCTCCTCTGCTTGTAGCTCCGGCCGCAGAACTCACACTTGTAGGGTTTCTCCACTGCAAAATGGAGGGGAGAGTTAAACACCCACAGGGACACCCGTCCACCCCGGCATCCAGGCGTACTGCTGCTGGCTGTGTAATACTCAGCCCGTGGGGAATGCTTTATGTCTCTCTATTGGGCTTATGAGCACTCAAACTGCCACTAAAATAGGGTGATATGGGGTTGTTAGGGTTATGTTAGGGTTCCTGCAAGGCCCTGCTCATCCCTAAGCTCCCGAAGGGCTGAGCTGAACTGGCAGCTTCCCCATCACCTCCCCAGTTGGGCTGCCATGTCCTGGCTGCCCAGCATCGCTCCCTCTGCACTGAACTCTTTAAGGATTTAATGGAAGTGTTAAAAATTGGACCAACACGGAACCACCTGTGGGTTCAGTTCATTTCCAGAGGACCTTGTCGGAAAGCACATGGTGTTCCTAGTTCACTTTCTTTACACCATTTAATTAGCCAGCCCTCAAACTCCGACCTCAGCAGACTCCGGTTGTGTCAGGAGCTGTGAGGGTCGCAACAACTGCAATGGCCCTCGACCAGATCCATCTCATTCACACGCATCAGATAAATGCCATTTTTAACACTGGTTCTCTGTGAGGTTTGTTTTCATTTCAGTGAAGCACTGTGCAGTGATAATATCTATCATTTAGAACATCTGTTTTCTTTCTGGGCCCCCTTATAACACAGGAAATCAAAAAGCAGCACGGTCTGGCTCTTAAAGAGTTGGAGGAATTCATCCATTTCTACCCGGCTTGTTCTCCAGGTCAGCTCTGTGCCTCCATTTCCCCCACCTGCTCAATGGACACAGTGCCCTACATCAGCCTCGAGGGATCGCACCGCATTCATGTGGCAGGTTAAGACATTGAGATGAAAGGCACTACCCAGCACTGAGGTGCTTCCAGCAGCAACTCTGCCTCTGCTTCTGCTCCTACAGGAGTTCAAGCACATCCAGGGGCAGAGTCGAGTCCCAAGATGACCCCATTGGGTTCCATTGGGTCCCATTGGGTCCCATTGGATTCCACTGAGTCCTACCAAGTCCTCTTGGGTCTCATTGGGTCCCATTGAGTCTCATTGGGTTCCACCGAGTCCCACCAAGACCCATTGGGTTCCATTGGGTCTCTCCAAGACCTGTTGAACCTCACTGGATTCTATCGGGTCCCATTGGGTCCCATTGGGTCTCTCCAAGTCCCATTGAGCCTCACTGGATTCTCTCAGGTCCCATGGGGTCCCATTGGGTCCCACTGGCACAGCAGGGAACTCCTCAGAACTAATTCGGTTGCGCAAACTTTGCTGCTTACGTTCTGCACATCGTGTCCCGGTGACACACATCTGAAACACACGAAGTGCCTCTGAAGTCACTTACCAGAATGTGTCCTTAAGTGACCCGTTAGCGCATCCCTCCTCTGGCAGGCATAACTGCAAAGATGACATTTAAAAGGTTTTTCCCCTGTATGTAGCTTAATGTGGCGGAGGAGGTTACCCTTCTGAGTAAAGGAAGCTCCGCACTGATTACACTGGAATGGCCGCTCACCTTAAAATGACATACAAAAAAGGACATTTAATGGTTATGTGGGTATCGCGCCGTCCTCATACCCTTTCCTTTTTGGAAGAGGAAAGAATGAGGTCAATTTCTGTCTACTGAAACACACAGCCCTTCCGTTGGCCTCAGTGGGAGTTGGGTGCAGCTCTGGTGTCAGAGCTTCTCGTAACACATGTATGGAAACCACTGCACGGGTTTTCCATGGAAAGGAGTGCTCTGGAGGAGGCTGATTCCAACGAGCTAGCAGATTTTAGAAAGAAAACAATGTCTCATCTCGCAGCTCAAAACCAGAGATGCGCGTTGGTTTGTTGTGCAGGAATGGCACAGAGAGAAGCACAGCACACAGCCTGGAAACGGCAGCACAGAAACCATCTCACCCGCGTGTTGGGGCTGAAATACTGAAATGACATAGTGCCTTTCATCCAAAGTTCTTAAAATGCCTCACCAATACACTGCTGTGACATGGAGTCCCAATAGGGCAGAGTGGGTAAAGTGGGGCACAGAAACGTGAGCGGATTGCCAGAGACCCCTGTGGGTCAGAACCAGGAAAGCCCACTCGTGACATCCTCTCTGCATCTCAAACCGTTATCCTTGCAGTATTTAGACCTTGAAGAAGAAGGCGGGATATTTACCGGTGTGGCTACGCTTATGAACCATCAAGACATTGAGGCTGATGCAGGCTAAGCCGCAGATGTCGCAGGTCATCTTCCCGCTTGCTGGCCTGGCGTTGTCATAGGAGCCCAGGTGTCTGTCCAGTTTAATGCCTTCGTACTCGTTGTACTCCCTTGGGTAGGGGTAAGGCATTTCGGATTCTTCTGGGTTCTCCATGCGCTCCGAGTTCAGAGCGCTCTCCTCTCTGTCATTGTATTCACTTTTCACTTTAACATCGTCTGCAGGTAAAACAGAGCACAAAACCGGGGAGGGGGGGGGGGGGAGAAATCACCGTCATCTTAGATAAAATACCCACCAAGAATTACATAAACTTCTATCAGTGATCTCCCTAAGAGTTTTCCTTAACCTCACAGTGATAAGAAGCGCACATAGACACAAAGCCCCGTGTGCCACGTGCCCTCGTGGTGCGATAACCTGCGTGGGTTGAGCCGTCGTTACCCCTGATGGATTATTTCCCTCTGCAGATGATAACAGCATTGTGCAGTGCAGACCCCGTGTGTGTGCTCACAGGGTGCACAGTCCATGGGTAACCCCAGAAATTAACGTCATGGGGCATTCCTGGGGTCTCTCTGAGAACAGCAATGGGAAGGATACATCCCGGGGACAAAAAAATGCATCTGCTCTGTTAAGACCTCCAGCACTCCTGGGGTAAACACCCTCATCAATTAATTCTAATCAATGAATCCTAAGCAATTAATCCCAATCTTCACTCGCCATTGCAATGTTAATTTGGAGATCTCAAAGTCTTTGAGTCTCAGATCTACGCCAATTTGTGGCAAGAGCAGAGCTGAGCACTGCCAGCAACGCCCCGTGTAAACCTGTAAGCCAATGGGTGGCACCATACAAACCACCAATGATCCCCACATGTCCACTCCCCATCAACCCCTGCATCACAGCACTCGTGTTACGATCCTTCCCAATTGATGGGGTTGCTTTTTTCCCCACTTAACCATCCAGGTTATGGCTGAACCTCGAGGTCTGGCTCAAGTTGAGTGAGGGGAAGCATTGGGAGATGAAATATTTTGCCTCCTTCTTGAAAGCACAGCTCCCTTGGCTCCTCCGAGGGTTGGGCAGTCAGCATGGAGCTGAATCACCAGTCCCTTCTCCAAGAACTTGGGCTGCTGAGTGAGTATTAGTGGCGGTTCTGAGTAAGAAACCACATCAAATGCTGAGAACAAACAATAGTGGCAGCGAAATTGAGGCGGTGACATAAAAGCAGCGTTGAAAAGTCAGAACCTGGCAATGAATACTTCCATGAAATCGACACTTTCAGCTGCATTTGGGTGACAGCTGCTCCTCCAGCCTTGGTGCTGGCACTAAGCTCGGGTGCTTTGTCTCTGGGACAGTGTTGGGGGGAACAGAAGTCAGAGAGCTGTGTCATCCCATGCAAAAATCCGAGAAATCCAGGAGATCCCTCTGAGTGGCATCCGCTGCCCTTCTCCATGCCAGGGAAGCCCAGCCCTGGGGCTGTCCCACTCTCAATGGCTTGATGGGTTCCGTGGAGGTCTGGGGCCCATCCACATATCGCCTCTCACTGCCCCTCCTTCAGGACCAGCCCTGCTCCCCCAATATCCTCTGAGCTGTGGGAGTGGTTCTGCTCTCAGGACTTGCAGTCTGTTCCTGCACCCATCTTCATCCACTGAGCAAGAACGGCCACCAGCTGCTGGAAGAACATCTCAACAGAACCTCTTTTCCAAAAACAGAAAGCCGGATTTCCCCCTCGAGAGGCTGCAGTTCCAAACCCATCACAGCAGAGAGGGCACCGCAGCTGCACCTCAGTGCCACTTTCTGAAACAATTTCAATTCCCACTTTCTACTCAACGTCTCACCTTCTGCCTGCACTGAAAGCAATGACTTCCAGGGGGGGGCTGAGCTGCAAGCTCCACATGAGAGGAGCTCTGCTGTTTCCTACTGCTTCTCACCACAGCTCACAGCTTTTCACCCTCCCAGAGCCATGGCAGCATCCCTGTACCGAGCACAGCTGAGTGTCCAAATGGGCGTCCCACGCTTCCACCTCTGCATTTCCCACACCGCACACTGACTGCTTGCCATGCATTACTGCCCTATGGAGCAGAGGGATGCACTCAATCCATGCATTACTGCCTTACAGAGCAGAGGGATGTGCTCAGTCTGTGCATCACTGCCTTAGGGACGTGCTGAGCTCTGAGCACGGCTCACCCCATCTGCAGCGCTATCCCAACACCGCACGCTTCGGTCGCACGTGGGCGTCTGAAGAACCTCAGTGGAAACTGTCACCCTCCATCGGCTGAGAGCACAGAGCAGCAGCGCTGAGGAAGAGGCTTTGATCAAAATCAGACGCACGTTACAAGCATTGGAATTTTTCCAATCAAGTGGCACCCCAACAGAGCTGTGGGAGTCCCTGTGCAGCACCCGTGGCCTCGCAGGTCCCCTCCCACTCCGACCGTGATACAACAAACAACAGGGGACAGACCTGAAATGCACAGCAAAGACAAATACACCTCAAGCAGACAGGGAAAGGAGGGCACAGTCCATCACACAACACCGAGCACCCGTTCTCCCTCGTAATGCCCCCGACGCACCGAAAGCTGAGACATCCCACCAGCTGACCCCACATCCCACTGCCCAACAGGACTCAGCAGGAGTGGATGTGCTGCTCTGCCCCACTCCCACGGGCGGCCGATGCCTTCTGCTCCCTGCAGCATTCCCACCCAGCACAGCACAGAGGGGACGTCCCCACTCCATGCCCCCACGCAGAGCCCCGCAGAGCTGCAGAGCAGCGCTGATCCTGGAGATAACCCCGCGCACAGCGCTCGGAGATGGCATGAGCTGATAAAACACAGCGCTTCCTCCCCCAGCTGAGAAGTGCGTGCACTCAGTGGGAGCTCAGCACAGTCCTCTCCGTGTCCCTCCTCAGCCCCACAACCACTCTCGGGGTTCGGTTTGGTTGCATTTCACAAGCGTGGAAGCGAGCTGATATCTGTACACCCCAAAAGTTTCAGCCTCGGGTTGGGGAACCAAGGCACAAAGCAACCACTGCGTTTGGTCCCCCAGTCCCAGGAAGCAACGCCTTATTTTCTTTTTTTCCACCTGATTTTTAAACTAAAAGGCTCTTTCAGCTCCAGCGGGGTTGGGGGGCACGGAGCAATGAGGGACACAGAGCACTCCCCCACTCCGCCCTCTGAGCACACACAGGAAGCGAGCGCTGCTGGTACGGCTGTAGCGAGCACACACGTGTGCACCGCAGCACAGCTTCCATCCCCTGGAGGCAAAAATAAGGGCTTTTTTTTGTTGTTGTTATTTCTGTGCACGCTCTCCATTGCGCTTTGAATTACCCCATCGCTACCACCTCCTGCCTGCAGCTGCCAGGAGCCCTTTGCAGGGCTGCGCTGTAGGACGCGTTCACCGCAACAAACACAGTCCCTGTGTAGAAGGGTGTGAAGGAACCCTGCCCTTGCTCCAGCACTCGGAGGGAAAAGCAGAGCTGATGTGAGCGGAGGGGTTGGATAGGAGGAAGTGCTCTGAAGGGACAGCCATGTGCTGCCCAGGGAGGTGGTGGAGTCACCGCACGTGGAGGTGTTCGTACACCTCCCAGCACTGAGATGTTGGGCTGTGGGGCATGGTTTGGTGGGGAGGTAGCAGTGGAAGGTGGGAGGTTGGATGGGATGATCTTGGAGGTCTTTTCCAGCCTCAGTGACACTCAGATTCTGTGGTTCTATGAAATAGCAATGGTGCAAATGAATGGTTGGCAATGCTTTAGGTGCTGTGAGATCTGAAGGCAACACCAGATGCCTGGCGTGCAGGAAAGGCTCAAGCTTTCCACACTTAACAGTTTAAAACATGAAATGTCCCTTTCTGGGGTCAGTGGAGCGGAACTCACAGGCCCAGGCTCTGCAGTACGCGCAGCTTCAATAGCAGAGAAGTTGAAAACCCAAACATTTTGTTGTGGCCCAACATAAAGTCACTGAATCACAGAACCATAGAACAGTTTGGGTTGGAAGGGACCTCAAGATCACCTGGTCCCAACCCCTGGTCACAGGCAGGGCTGCCAACCTGGATCAGACTGCCCAGGAGCCCATGGGATGCCCAGGGATGGGGCACCCACCAATGCCACAGGAACATCCCAAACTGAGAACCCTGCAGTGATTATTAATTTATGTGATACATAATGCTCTACATCAGAACTACCCCCCAGCCCCCACTGCCTCCCACGTCTGCTCCCCAGGACATGCACGGCACATATATTCCAGGCAGAAACGTCAGTAGTGTTGCAGGTTCGTGGGAGAAACTCAAGGTCCCCCTCCCTGTATGCACACAGGATGAAGACACAGCCATTTCTCCATCCAAGAGCCAGTAGGACAGCCCCAAGTCCAGGAGCATTGTTTCCTATGACACCCAGCACATCCTTCCACAGACACGTGAGCAAGCAGAGCTGCTGCCCAGCACACAGCTCCTCATCACTCCTACAGGAGCACAGAGAGACAAACGACAGCCACTGCATCCCATTCCCACTGTGTACCTCCTGCTTCTCCGTTGGACTGACTGTGCTCCTTCAGCTCCTCGGCATTATCCGTGCCCTCCACCTCCTGCCCTGTGCTCGGGTTACACTCCTCCAGAACCTCCTGTCCCTCTGGAAGAAGCAAAGTGAATTGTGAAAAGAAATGACTGTTTCTGCTCTGGCATTTCCAAGCTGTTATCCCAACCCCCCCAGCACTGCCCCCACTGCTCTTAACGCTGCAGTTCCAGGGAGAGGGTTTGTTGCAGATGCAGTGGGAACCAAATCTTTAATAAGAATCATTGCAATACTGCTGTGAACTTCCAACAGTCAGACAGCGATAGCAGTGGTGCTCCTGAACCAGAGGTGCTACACTGAATCCGAGGTTTATCTTTTGATCAGCAAGGGAAGCACCGGCTCAACTCACACAGAGTTATTCCTACACCTACAGCTTCCTCCTGAAAACATTCCCTCTCCATTGTACACCATGTCATCCTTTAGTATCAATTTCCAATACAATTTCAATTAATTCAAATGCATTTCAATTCTGTTTTTGCCTTCAGCATCTGTCATTCAGAGCCCCTGGGGTCCAAACAGCCCTCATCCTTACTTTTCTCTCCACACAAAAGGAAGTTTCTGGGGCAGTACCTGCATCCTTGGGCTGTTCCTGGGGATTGCTGAGGTCCATCCTGGTCTGTGAATCTGAAAGAGACACAGAAAACCGCTCTGAGTCGCTCCAGATTGGTAAAAGCACTCATGGTGCAGCTGCTGATCTGACCCGTCCCTGTCCTCCTCACTGGAAGCAAAACTGAAAAAGCAAACCTCTCAGATGATCACCCAACCATCACTGCATTTCAGTGTACAGATATTTGCAGGCATCAACATGAGGGGTTCAGTATTCCCTGCTTCCAAAATGATCGATGGATCAGAACCAAGTTGCCCTCCCAACTGCACACCCCCACCAGCTCTGACACTTGGACAGAGCACCAGGAAACGCCACAGCCCTGTTCCATAGCAAAGAACAGATCCTTACAAGATCTGCTGGGGCTGAGGTGTTGGTGCTGAGCGTCACTGGGAGCTGTGATGGGGATGTCATGGGATGCTGGAGCCCTGCAGCTGCGGGCTGGCTTCCGGGCTTCGCCCTCCTCACGGTGTCGCAGCCGCCCGCTTCCTTCCTCCTTCCTTTCCTCTCTTTCTTTTTCCTCTTTTTTTTTTTTTTTTTTTTTTATATCTGAACACCATTTCTCTGCTTTGCACATAGCACAGGAGCGGCTCCAGGAGGGGCGAAGCCCATTCCCAGTGGTTGGCACACACACAGCCAGGAAGAGTCAACCGCGGCCGTGTTCACACCGTTATTATCTATCAGCACCGCCGCAGCACATGGAACATTTCTGTGGTCCCCACAGTGTCAACGTATAAAGCTCTGTTAACTCTGCGCAGTGAAATCGGGGACTCAGAGCTGCGTGGGTGGATGGGTCCAACAGAGAGCAAAAACAGATCCAAGCAGCAAAAACAGCCAAAGGAATCATAGCATCACTGAGGATGGAGAAGATCTACATGATTGTCCTGCCCAACAGTTCGCCTATCTTCAAGAGTTCTCTCTGAACCATGTCCCTCAACACGACGTCTAAAGGAGATCCACCCAACAAGAGCAGAAAAAACAAGGGAGATCCACCCACTGACCAAAATAAAAGCCAACCCAAAGGAGATCCACTCAACAAAGATACCCAAAGGAGATCCACTCGACAAAAAAAGACACGAAGGAGATCCACCCAACACAGCTTTCCAACGTTCAGTTCCATTGCAGTGGGTCTGAGAGCTGTGCTGGGGGATGTGGTGTGGGTGAGGGGTTGGGTTGGACTCAGTGGTCGTTGTGAGCTTTTCCAGCCCGAGTGGTTCCACGGTTCTGTCCTGTGATTCTGTGTTCCCACTGCCCTTAACGAGCTCTCACTGAAGAGCAGGAATCACAGGACCACAGAATTGTAGGGGTTGGAAGGGACCCTCAGAGGTCATTGAGTCCAACCCCCTGCCCAAGTACTGACACTCCAGAAACATCTCCTGTGATTAACTCAGACCTCCCATCCTCGCACGACTACCAGCTCTTCACGGAGCCTCCCAGAGCCATGAATTTTGCCTTAACTGGTGTCACAAGCGAGGTCATGGATCGGAACCACAAGAAGTTCAAACATTCACTCCATCTGCACAAGAAATACCCCATTACCACACATCTAAAGCTTCTAATTTGCCTTTGTTTCATTTTATCATTGCAGGAAGCGCAAAGAAACGTGGGGAGTCATCAGCAAACGCACAGCACAAAGAAAGCTCTCCCTGGGACTGATTCTGACTTACACAGACACTTCAACCCAACAAACGCCCGCAACTCTGAGAATAATTAGCGCTCAGGTGAGAGGGTCACGTCCCCGTTATTCGGCGCTGCTTTGACTCTTTCTGCGTGGCACTGCTTCACCAGTGGGACACAGCCGCTGTGCATGGACCCCGTGCAGCCCTGAGCACTTCCAGCAGAGCGTGCTCAGACACTGCTCAGCTCTGGGACCATCTCTGAGTGTTCATTTATGTTGAAGCATCCCCAGTCCCTCCCCACGGGCACCGAAGGGCAGAGCAGCCCTTCTCAAGGAGCCCGAGTATAAAATGCCACAGGTCCCTGCAGCCTTAGCAGTACCCCCAGCTCCAGTATTTAACCTCAGGTCTCTTTCCCGAGCCAGATATTCCAATCCTGATCCTTCACACCACCAAACGTGTGTGCCACCATCCCCAGTCCTGCACAAACACCGCACTTCTCCCCAGCGTTCTGAAAAGCACGAGGTGGGGACTCACAGAGTGTGTCGGTCCTGGCAGAGAGGTGTCCAAGAGCTGATGGACACCGGGAGGACACCGGGTCCCGTGGCTGCAGCGCTCCGTTACAAAGCAGAAGTAACGTCCCTGTGCCTCTGGGAGCCGTGCTCGGCCCTCCCGTGTGCTGTGCCAAGAGGCAACCAAGCACGAATATTCAAATAGCTTGTTAGAGGAGCAGCGCAGCACCGCAGTGCGCAGCCACGTCAATGCCCCGTCCTGCGGCCCGGCCCAACCACAGAGGGAACGGAACGGTCCACCTTTATTTTAGCTGAAAAAATAACCGTAGGCTGCGGGGTGGGAAGGGCTGGAAGTGAGGTGACCTTACCTCTCTGCTTCCCAAGTGAGAGCAACACCATTTCCTTCTCAGTTCTCGACTGGACAGCGCTGCAGAGCTAACGTCCTTTTACATCCCCTTTGCCATCAGCCCTCCGAGCACAGCACGGAGCAGACACGGCCCCTTCCTCCCCTCCAGAGAAAGGAGCCCAACCCTGCAGGACTCCCACAGCCACGCACGGAGCAGTGACGCAGCCCCTCGTGCTCCTCGCACATTTCCCACTGACCTCAGCAGCGCTCGGAACCCAAGTCCCATGGAAACAGAGCTGTGCAGCACTCATCACACCCGGGGGTCACTCCACACTTCTGATTCCATCCCCGCACACAACCTCGGCCACACGGGCTGATCCTCCACCCCACGTTCAGCCCCCGAACACGAAGGGCTGTTTCCACGTTAACTCCTAAGCGTGCCAAAACAGGAAGGCAAAGCGACTTCTTCAGCAACTGCAGCTCCGAGGGAGGAAACGGAGCTGCGGAGAGCAGAGCTGCAGCTGAGATGCGGATGACAGCCCTCCAGCAGCAGCAGTCCCAGCTAAGCCAGATCCTGCACGAGATATTACTGAAATAAAACATGTTTTAAAAGCCGAAGCACACAGGTCTGATTTCAAATAACCAAACCCTCGAGTTACTGACACGCAGAGGAATCGGGGTGAAGGAGTCCCAGCAGAACCCAGACCGGGGTGCGGGGTTTTAGGGCAGCGTGGGGTGCGCCCGGCTCTGATGGGGGCACTTTGTGGAGCCTTTTTCAGGGCTTGTTAAAAAAAAAAAATCAGTTTCCTTTCAGAAGCAAACCGTGCTGCAGCCCAGAGTCCACGCACGGCTCGGGCTTCTGCTGCAGGGAGGTTTTACACGGGAGGTTTGACACGCCTGCCCGATCCTTCACGCACGGGATGCGGCCGAAATGGGACGGACAGAAGCGAAGGCAAACCCCGCACCCACCGCATCCCCGGCTCCCGTTCCCCCCGCGGCCGTGAACCGCACCGGAGTTCTGTTCCTCACCTGCGCGATCCGAGCGCTCCTCTCCGCTCCGCGGCCCCGAGTCCGTCCGCATCCGGCCCGGCCCGGAGGGAGGAGAGAGGAACGGAGCGGGGGAGGAGGGCTGTGCCCCCCCGCCGTCCGTGGGGATCCGGAAAGCTGCGGGCATCTGCCCCGCGTGGGGTGGGGGGCGGCGGCAGAGGTCGGGCTGCCGTGTCCTCGGTGCAGATGTGGAACATCCCCATCATGGGACAGGCTGGGAAAGCTGTGCAGCTCAGGTAGGAGAAGGATCCAGGACACCTACGGCGGCCTTTTGGTACGGGTAGAGAGAAGGGGACAGAATTCTCATGGGACAGGACAAGGGGAAATGGCCTCCAACTGAAAGAGGGGAGATTTAGTCTGGACATAAGGAAAAAGGGTGGTGAGCTGGCACAGGTCGCCCAGAGAGAAGATGGTACCCCACCCCTACGGACACCCAGGGTCGGGGAGTGGGCTCTGAGCTCCTGATGGAGCTGTGGGTGCCCCCATTCAGCTCAGGGAGTGGGACCAGAGGGTCTTCGGTGGTCCCCTCCGACTCTACGGGGTAGCACTCCTCCAGGGGTGCAGGTACCATCCCATAGGCAGAGGGTGAGCAGCTTTGGGATCCACCAGCACAGTGGCAGTGCCACACAGCAGTGCCACGCATGCTGTGACCTTCCCACGTGGTTCTCTATGGGTGTCAGTGGCCCCGGTGCTGTTTGCACATCACACAATCCGCCGCCGATGTCTTCAGGTTATGACACCCACAGAATCAGCGCTCCTTGGACTCGGGGCCATGTGGAGTGGACTCCACTCTTCGGAGCACCCAAGTTTTGTGGAGATAAGGGGAGAATGAGACTCTCATTATCTGTTTTTTTTTTGTTTTGTTTTTGTTTTTTTTTCTTAATGAAACAGCGCTGCCATGGAAAAGCAAAGCGAGTTGCAAAACTCACGTCCTTCCACGTACCTGGGGAACCGCTGCCACTTCTGTCCCTGACACTGAAGAAAGGCGTGGGGCTGGGACCCCCTCCCAGCAGGGCTCTGTGTGGGGCCGGGACCCTTGTGTGGGGCAGCCTGGTGGTTGCTGGGGGAGGGCAGGAAGGGCCGTTGGAAACCCCCCCCCCCCCATTGGAACCCACTGCCCGTTGGCCTGATGCAGCAGTGGCCGTTGAGCAGGGTCAGCATGGTGGGGGGCAGTGGGAGGACATGCTCCCCCCAGCGAGCCCTGCTGGGGATGGTGGCCATCGTGGCCACGGTGGTGGCTCCATGCTGGGGCACTTCAGGCAGAGGTAGCGAGGGGGTCTGAAGGCACAGCCCCCCCCCCAGAGGGGCACAGGGAATCTGGGAGAGGCTGAGGGGTGAGGGCACCTCATGGGAAGACCCTTCAGCACTCGGTGACAGCCTTGGGGAGGGAGGAGGGGTCTGGCTGCAGCCCCCCAGCGCAGTGTTGGAGGGGTTGCCGTGAGCACGGAGCTCTCACATGGAAACCCTCGTGCTTCAGCACACACGATGTCCCCGCCAGGCCCTCAGAGGGGGAGGAAGGCAGGACGGAGCAAACATCTGCACGGTTGGATTTCTCTCTGTAATATTCAGCATCCTTTCCCCTGCAGCAAGAGCTGCGCCCAAGGAAGATCAACTTTCTGTTGGTTTATTTCGGAGGAACGCGATCTACGGCACCGTCGGGCGTGCAGGTAAATGTGCCCCACTGCACACACACGCAGTGCCAGGTCAGCGAGGCATTAAGGATGGCACTGAGGTACCACGAGCACTCTGTGAGCAGTACAGCCACGCTCAACCACGCGGCACCGTGCTCCAGAACACCGTTCTGATGGCACACAGCAATGGGAAGCACAGGCAAGGTCTCCCCACAGGGGAAGGAGTGATGTCTGAATGAGGGACAGACCCTCAGTGCCCCAGACTGCTGCTCTGGGTCTGGCCCCTGCTGGGGACAGTTCTGCTTCTTCACTCCCAGCACGAGAAACAAGCTCGTCCTCCTGAGACTTGCACTCCCGAGGTTTTGTGTGGTTGCGTTCAGGACCAACATCTCACACTGTTCCCCTGATTCTCTTCTCTTGCAGAGGATGTGTACGTTAAAACGTCCACCAGCAGCCCGTCCCTGGTGTGCATGGACCTGTCCCTCTCTCAAGAAGAGATCATAGATCCCAAGTTCTCGTGGACTGGCCCAGATGGGACGAGTTTAGGAGGTGAGAGGCTCAGTGCTGCTCACGTGGGATTTCTGCTCCTCTCCCACTGCCTGAGCCACCGTTTCCAAAGTGCTCACGGTGAGAGCTTCTCACGGTGCTGCTGCTCATGTGTGGAAACAGCGGGGCTGGGAAATGGGGAAACCGGGGCAGAGCAGCAGCACACCTCTCCCTGTGAGGGGAAAAGCTGATCCGAGTGGGTCGCTGCACCCGGGGTCAGATTTTCCTTCTTTCCATCGATGCCACTCTGCGATGGCACGGTGGGGACCAAGAGTCACACGGCCCTCAGGTTCTGTCCCCCCGAATTCTGACCTCAGAACGCGCTTCCTTCCTCCCTCTAAAATACCAAATGCTCGAGATGAAGGGAAACCTGCAGCAAATCCCTGCGGTCCAACTCAATCCCTCTCAGACTAACACAAACCAGAGCACCCCAGAACACACCCCGTCCTCTTTGAGTCCTCCAAATGAGCACAGCTCTGTGCACCCCCAACCACCACATCCCTCCCCCTCCTTTTGTAGGACAAGGACACGTGAATCTCACGGGCAGTGGGGAGCTGGTGCTGGTGGGCTTCCAGGAGTCCATGTCCGGAGCCTACACGTGCACGCTGTCCCACAGAATCTTAGAAACTTCAGCACAAGAAGAAGTGGAAGTGTCTAACACCTACAGGTTCATGGTGTATGGTAAGATGGGTGCTCTCAGCTGAGCACGGAGCGGTTCGTTGGGTTCGTGGCACGCCTGGTTTGTTTCAGAGCTTGGTAAACAGAGAGCGCTATGTAGGGATAGGATGATAAATTCAGAGATCAAATAACTGCCCCCAAGGATATATGGCAACGTAAGGAGTTAAAACACAAAGCTCCATCCTCCACAAGAACCAACCCATCCACAGCCCAACCAACCAACCCAACCCCGAGCCCAGAGCAGCTTCAGCACTGCTCAGAGTGCCCCCCACCCCACAGAACCGCTGCTCAGCAGTGCCCAGCCATCCCAGTCCTCATCACAACACCGTGGGCAGACCCGTGTGTATTTCACCACCTCCTCTGTTTCGAAGTTTGGGAGAGGAGCTTCATTTCAAACTAAGGGGCCCCTGACGGTTTGAGTCAGCCATAGCAATGCTGAGAGCGCCCTGCTCTGTTAATGAGTGAACTATTTACCGGTTTACTGCCGAATAAGAGCCCGTATTCCAGCTGCAAAGTGCACAGCCCCGGAGATAAGGCAGGCACGGCCCCGAGCCCCGCTCACCGCCCTTCTCTGGCAGCGTACAGGGAAGCTGACCACGCAGATCGGGTCTCGGTCCGCTTCACTGCCAGGGGATGCGAGCTGGAAGCCAACGCACGCTTCGTGGAGGAGCTGAAGAAGGTCGTAGAGAACCTCATCTCCGACCTGATGTGCGCGGTGGAGGGGCCCTGGTACCGCTGCCATTCCCTCGAGGTTCCCCACGGGGGCTCCCCGAGCGAGCTCTTCGTGGCTTTTCAAGGTAACGGAGGAGCGGTGGTTGGTGTCACATCGCCGTGAGCGGATTCCTGGCATCCCGGGAGCCCCATCCCCTCCGCGGCCGCTGCGCTTTCCCTTCCCGTCCCACAGATGGAGCCAGAACGCAGTGGGAGCGCTCGGAGCGAAGCGGAGCCCCGAAGTCCCCGCGACATCTCCGCCCTCTGCAGAGGGGCCGCTCCCCGTCCCCACTGCGCATCCATCTCCCCATCGCCGCTCCCGATCCCGGCGGCGGAGGGCAGTCCCGTTATGGGGGCAGCACCGCTCTCCTTTTCCTAAATCAAAGCCCACCAAAGGAGGAGAGCCTTCCCCAAAGCTCCGCTTGGGGATGGGCAGTGACAGGGAGGAGGAGGAGGAGTCCCCCGCCATTTGCACGCGAGAGGGGAAAACGAGGGGTGTGAGAGGATGGGGGGGAGCACCAGGAAACGCCAAACAGAGCGGTGCAGGTTTACATCTGTTGACGTTTCTGCTGCTCCTAACCCAAAGAACGAAGCCAGGATTCCCAAAGAAACACAGCATGAGTGCCCATCTCCTTTCCCCCACAGTGAACCCCTTCGCTCCGGGATGGGAGGACCTCTGCGGCCCCGTTCCTCGGGACTGCGAGGACACCGCGGTCCGAAGAGCTCAGGAGGTTCTGTGCCATCACCCTCTGCTCCCCACACCTCCCAGTCCCCCCCCTCTGCCCCACGGTGGGGGTCACCCGCTGCCCCAGCTCTCATGGGATTAATCCAATGACTGCTGATGGAGCTCAGATAATTAAAGCCAGGGTGGGAATTTGCTTTTAAAGGTCAGGCTGATCCTCACAAAAAGAAGAACGGTTCTTTATGTCCTCCTCCCAAACATAAGGAATCGAACGCAAACATCTATACCCAGTTCTCTAAGTAAACCTCACACCTGTGGTTCGGTAAATGGAGTACGGTGTGAAGCAGATCTATTCCAGCTCATCTCTGAGGAGATGACGCCAGCGCACACCACCACCGTGGGATACACGGCCCCAGCCCCCATTTCCCCCTCCGTGAAACCTTCACTCACATTTCTAACCCCAAACCAACGGACGTTTCCCTTCCTTTCCCCCCTGTTTCTGAATTTCAGGCAAGGGACCGAATAGCAGAGTTCTTCAGGAAGCAGACATACACTCTGAAGCACGAATTCCGGACCGTCCCTTCCATCCATTACGTGGAGGGCAGCTTCTCCGTGACCCCCATCGACAGCTGCCGCCCAGGCTTCGGGAGGGACAATGTCACCCACCGGAGCTGCGCCGGCTGCTGCGGTAACGGAGCGCATTGCAACCCACGAGGGCACTTGGCCGTGGGTGGCATCCAAAGCTGGGAGGTCCCCATTCGGTTTTGGGGGGAGGGGGTTGATGCGCTCTGTTCTCTTTGCAGTGGCGTGCGGCCCCGGGACGTACAGCCCCGACAGCGCTGTCAGCTGCAGGGTGTGTGTGGGGCACCAAGCTGTGGGGTACGGGGCCAAGTCCTGCCCATAAACCTCGGGCAGAGCACAGACAGCGGAGGTGTGAAAGCGTCGTTGGTTTCACGGTGACCTCGTGGTGCTGAGCTCCTGGTCCTGGAGCTTGAGCAGCTCCTCCACTCGTGCACCCCTCCTGCATTTCCCATATCCAGCCATAAAATGGGGCATTCGATGCAATCTGTGTGCTCAGAACCCGCTCCCTGGGAGGGGGGGGGACCCCCAAACACTGCACTCACCCTGGGAGCACGGAGGGGTCCTGGCAGTGCAGTGCCAGAATCCCACGAGATGTTACTCAGAGGTGTGAAGCACTGAATCCTCACTGATTTGGAGCACAACGCCCTTCCCTCAGTTTTCCCCATCTCCAAGATGGGGCCTAATGAGTTCGGCCCTAATGAGTTCTGCGGCACAAGATAAAGAACGCTGCCCGTGAGGAAGGAGCAGAGGGCAGCAGAGAGAGCAGAAGGAAAGAGGGAGCAGGGACAGCCCAGAGAGGGATGGACGGAGGCTGCCAAGCCTTCACCTGGTGCTTTAGCCCATCCCCAGGAGCACTGCCTTCCCACCCATCCCATGCAACACAGAGCTTCGTCAGCTGTTGGCCAGAGCTTCCACCCTCCCACCCCTCCACGACCTCCTGGGGGGCACAGGAGACCCCCAGCCCCATCTGCTCCCCACTATGGGGCAGCTGAGGTCCCACCACACACAGAGCAGCAGCCCCAGCTCAGACTGCAGGGGACTGAGCCCACACTCGGCCACGGAGCTCCGTGCCGTCCTCCCAGCTCCGCACCGCACCAACTCACGCAGAAGAGCACCTCCCATTCAGCATCACAGCGCCCAGAAATCCCTCTGTGGGTATTCATCCAAAAACCGACCAGATTCCGCCCAGCTTAGCTCATCCGAGCTGACAGCCGGGCAGCAGAAGGCTGTCAGAGCTCCAAGCTTATCGGAGCCATCGCTCATTGAGTGCTGATGGATAAGAGGTACATCTGAACCGCCCGTGGGCCCCACTCAGCTCGAGGGGACACAGCAGAAGGGCTCTGCTCCCTCTGCTCCGCTTTCAGGGCAGAGGAATGTCACATCCATTACGAGAAGCAGTAGCAGGCGGCCACGGAGCTCGGCAGCCACAGGGTCACAATTCAGCCTCCCCCCAAAACCTCCCCAGGTCCCCACAAAAAGGCTCTGGAAGCTTCCTAAACCCCTCCCGGAACCCCCCCCCCCCAAAATCTTCCCATAACCCATTCCAAATCCACTCCAAATCTTCCCCAGTTTCTACCCAAACTCTCTCCAAAACCTCCCAGCAATCTCCCCAGTTTGCCCCCCCAAAACCTCCCCAAATCCCCCTCAGACTCCCCCCCCCCCCCAGATCCCACACTCAGCCTGTTGACTGCCCTCCTTTCCCGTGCAGCTCCAACCCCATAAGGTCAGCAGGGCAGGATTAACGCATCCTTTGCAGGCAGCGAAGGGCCGGGAGCTGCTGCTGGCAGCAGTGCCACTGTACACGGATTTTTTGTGTTGAAAATAAATAAATATGATCCCCCGGAGCTGGAGGGCGAAGCGTGGGTCGGCCTTCATCACAGCGTCATCGCCGCCATCCGTTCTGATTATTTATAAGTAACTTTTTTTTTTTTATAATCGTGGAAATGAAACAATCAGACATCCTTCCTTCCCTCGGCTAAATCAAATCAGGCTCGGGACGCTCTCCGGGGCCAGCGGTGGTGAGATCTCCACGTGCACGGACCCCCGAGGGATTTGCTTTGCCATCCGACACGGCTCATCCTGCAAACGCGGCACCCCCGACCCTGGGATGGAATTTGGGGCCGTTAGCAGCACTGCTAATGAAGGGAGCATTGGGAGGACCCACCCCCACTGCCCCATCCCAATAGCAGCTGGGGCAGGGGCGAGGTGGGGGCACCGGGGTAGGGGGACGCTCTGGGGGATGGCACCATGAGGACAGGTGCCACGGACCCCCCCAGTGGGCAGCTCAGTGCTACCCAGCCCCCCCGGGGGGCACCAGCAGGAGTGGGGGGGCCGCAATCTGCTCGTGGGGCGGCCGCCATCTGCTCAGGGCTGGGGGCAGAGGGGTGAGGGGATGGGCGAGGTCCTACAAGCGGGAGCTGTCGCTCCGCGTTAGGTCTGGGATTGTGCACCTCCTGGTGCCCCCCCTTGGCTGCTGGGGACCCCAATGGGAGCTGGTGGGTGCGGATGTGGGGTCGGCTCGTCCCTGTCCCCTGATGTGTTCTGCTGGGGATGGGTGGGCAGTGCTGCAGCCCGGGGATGGGGCACAGCGGTGACCTGAGCCAGCAGGGCTCATTAATCCCCGGCCAAGATAGGGTTACCTGCGGTGTCCTGTTTCAGTCCTGCAGGCGTGATGGAGACGCGGGCACCCTCATCCCCTCCTCATGACCGGGTTGGGGTGGGGGGGGGGTCACGGGGGGTCCCCAACACGAGCAACACTGGTGCGAGGCACGACCACCACTGGCTCCAAAGTAAAAGCCAATTTATTGTCGTATAAAGTAAGAACATAAAAGGTCCCTTAAACAAAACACTCCTCGGGAGATGGTGCCCCGGGGGCTCGGTCCGGTTCCCCCCCCACCCCTGTGCTCTGCCGTGGGGAGGGGGCAGAGGGTCGGGTCGAGGGCGTTTGTGCGTTGGGGCTGTGCTGGAGGTGTAGGCACTTGTGGAGGGCGCGGGCACCGCTCCCCACGGCCCCATCCATGGGCACCGGAGGGATGGGGGCTGCCCCAGATGTGCAGGGCGGGCGCTGCCGGAGGTGTCGGAGCAGCTTTGGTTGGTGCTCTCGGTGAGTTAAGGCAGTTGAGCTTCAGTTGGTTTTAAAAAGGACAAAAGCAGCGTCGGGAGCCGGAGGGGCAGGCGGGGGCTGCCTTTGCCACGAGACTCCGCGCGGACCCTGCTCCCCATCCCTGATGCTGACCCCAGGAGCCCAGAGGGGAGTGTCGAAAAGGGACATGTGGGGCCGAGGGGACCTTTGGGCTCCTGGCAGCGGCGCGGGGAGTGGGAGGAGGAGGAGGAGCGGCCGCCTCGGCCCCGTCCCAGCGCTGTCACAGTGAGCGGTCGCAGCCGTGAGTCCGTGAGAGAGAGCAGAGCCGCGGTGTCCTCACATCCCCACCAACACCCACTGCCCTCAGCTCAGGGCACAGCCTGGGCAGCTCCGTTCCCACCATCACCGAATCACTCAGCGGGGGAGGTCCCAACTTCACCCCCAGCGCCCATCTCCGGGTGACCGCAGCCATGGGGCGGCAGCCCCAGCTCAGGAGGTGGGAGCTGGGGCCGTTCCCCACCACCGCATCCCCCCATCCCTATCAGTCCATCCCATAGCACTGCAGCCCACAGCCCTCACTCCCCGGGCCCTCAGCCCCAGGAACATCCCCGGGGCAGAAGTAAACCAGAGGGGTTAAATCACCGAAGTCCTTAACGCCCCGGGAATGCCTGCAAAGTTTCAAACCAAATCCCAACGTCCGGAGCGATGCCACGTGGTGGGGGCACGCTCAGCTCTCTCCACTCACTCTGTGCTCACCCATAACTGAGAACCGACCATCGCTCCTCCCCGGGAGTGCCACGACGACGTCCCGCAGCCCCCGGCCCCGCTCACACCACGGTGCTGATGGTGGATGACTCCTCCGAGTGCCGCTGCTTGCTGGGCAGCGACTTGAGGTACTCCAGGTGCCGCCGCGCGTCCTCCTGGTTCTGCCGCACGTAGTACACCAGGTAGGAGATCACCATGGCGAACCAGCCGAACATGGTGACCAGCATGGCGATGTCCGTCGTCTTCTTGTACACGTTGCAGAAGTCCGTGTCGGCGATCACCTGCAGGAAGGCTTTGCCCACGTGCTCCTCCTGCAGCGCGGAGTCGCAGACGATGCCGGCCGAGGAGCCGGCCGTCAGATCCACGGCACGGATCAGCTCCTGCAGGCGGCAGTCGCACAGCCAGGGGTTGTTGGAGAGGTTCACCTTGGCCTTCACGTTGCTGAGGGCGTCCTTGCTGAGCGACACCAGCCTGTTGGAGGACAGGTCCAGCGAGCGGAGGTGCTCGGTCAGCCCACGGAACGCGCCGCTCTCCACGGCGGCGATGGCGTTGTGGGACAGATCGAGCTCCAGCAGCAGCGGCAGGTCCCGGAAGGCGTCGCGGGGAAGGAAGGGGATGCGGTTGGAGTCCAGGTAGAGCTTGTTGGTGTCGTTGGGGATGTCTTTGGGGACCTCGGTCAGCCGCGCGTTGCTGCAGCGGAACGTCTTCAGCCCCTCCTCCTCCGAGGGGTAGCAGCCCCTGGGGAAGGCGGCGGCGCGCAGGCAGGATGCCAGCAGGACACCCTGCACCAGCAGCCACATGGTCGCGGGGCTCTGATGGGGTCGTGGTGCCACGAACCGGCTCCGTCACGCAGCCACCATCCCCTGGGCTCTCACCCGCGGCGCTTTGGGCTGGAGGAGGCACATCTGGGACGGGGACACCAAGGGGACAAGTGTCAGAATGAGGTGCCCCAGGAGCGCCGTGCCCACCCAGCTGTGGGATGGGGCCGAGGGTGGGCAGAGCAGCTCGCTCGTCCCCACCACCACCAGCGGCCGAGCGCGGGGCTGCTGCGCAATGGGATTAGTTCCCGAGGGGCTGAGCCACCGCACGTCTCCTGTGCAGCAGCTGGGCTGTAACAAACGGCCACGGCTCGGGCTGAGCCGGAGGCGGGGGTGAGATCCCCGCCAAGGTCACCGGCAGTGCGAGCTGCCTGAAGCCAGCGCATCCTGCAGAGCTCCGGGCGAGCTGCAGGCAGGACCCAGGGGAACGCCGGCAGCCAGCAGGTTCCCCAGCAGTGTGGGGCCGGTGAGGGCTGGACGCTGCCTCGGGGGCTCCGCTTCCCAACGCTGCCAGGGTGGATGCGGGCGCGTGCCCCATTTTCTATGGGGTGCTGTTCAATTGGAGGGCACTGGTGCAGGTGGGTGACCGTGCCGTCCCCTGCCCGGTGCCACGCCGGCCCCAGGGCCGGCTGCCCACACCACCCCGTAACCATGGTCCCCATCCAGCCCTTTATTCCGGAGGGGAAAAACGTCAGCAGGAAAGCAACAGAAAACAGAAAAAGGAAATTCACAGGAGCTGAGCGCTTAGCAAGTTCCCAGGGTGGTGGCAGCAGATAAGGCCACGTCCGAGGGCAGGAGCTGCTCTCCCCACCAGGGATCCCGCCACGCTGAGGGGCAGCGGTGCCATCAGGGCAGGATGCAAGAACCCTGCAGGCATCCCACGATCAACGACATCAGCGTGCAAGGGCAGCCAGGCAGCAGAGCTCTGCCGTGACAGCCCCGCACTGTGCTGCCCGGCACCGTCAGCCCCGGGGTGCAGATGTCCCACGTCCTCCTCCCCACCTGTGGAAGCGGCTCTCTGGGGTCCTGAGCCCCCCGCGGAGCCATCCCGGGGGCTGCTGGGGCTCTGGGGGACACCGCCAGGCCTGGGATGGGGGACGGACGCAGCTCTCTCTGCTCGTAGCTCGGTGCAGCTGCATCAAAACGCCCCAAGGTCGCGCCCGCACGGAGCCGACCCCGAGCACCCCACTGCGGGCAACCCCAGAGCAGCCGGGGGGGGCACCGGCAGCCGTCCCCCCAAGGCTGCCAGGAGTAACGTGCGGGAGAGCCCTGGACTGCACACGGCTAAAACGGATCCAAACGAGCCGGGATCGGTGATGCGGGAAGGGGGAGCCTGGTCCGCAGGAGCCCCCGCGGGCGGGATGCGGCTCTCCAGGACCCCCCGGGGGGGGGGGGGGGGGTCAGCACTCTGGACCGCGCACGGCACCGAGGGCAGCTCCTGCCCGACCGCGAGCATCGCGGGGACGGCAGCGGAGGGGTCGGGGCTGTCCGCGTCGGGGCTGTGAGAGCACCGGGAGCCGCCGGGAGCCCAGAGCAGCCGGGGATGCCCGGGGTTCCCCCCGGTCCCGCTCCAGCTCCGGCTGCGCTCGGCACCGGGGGCGTTGCGGGCGAGGGAAGCCCCGGTAATTCCCCGGGGGAAGCTCGGCGCGGCGCTGCCGGGGACCCCCCCCCCACACACACACACACCGACCCCGCCCGCAGCCTCCCGCCCTGCCCCTCCCGGAACCGGAGACTAGCGGGGAGCACCGGGGTGCGGGGTCCCGGTGCGGACTCACCTGCCGTGCGCACCCCGCGGCGACGGAGCGGCCCCGCGCCCCGGGCCGGAGCGGCCGCGCCCCGCGCAGCGCGGCGGGCCCGGAGCCGGCGGCGGCGGCGGCGGGGCCGGTGGGCGGGATCCACCGGCCGGGCCTCCCCGGGGCTCCCCGCCCCCGGCCCGCCCCGCCGGGGGGGGCTGCACGGCGCCTGACACCCCCGCCTCGCCCCCGGCTCCTCTCCAAGCTCGGTTCGGGACTCCCGCCTGGGGGCACGCGGGGAGAACCCCGCCAGGAGCGCTCGGGACCCCCCCAAGCTCGGGACCCGGGGCGGCCACAGCCAAAGGAGCCTCCGGGATCCCCGGGACCTCCGGGACCACGCGTGGGAACGGCGCCGGCGGGCGCTGCTCGGGGCCGGAGCTCTGCCCCCCCGCCCCTCCCCGCAGTCCGGGGCTGCCCCCGCTCCCCACGGTCCCAGAGAGAGCGGGATCGCCCCCGGTTCTCCCCCCTCCCACCACGGAGCGTGCCCCCCTCCCTCCCGCCGCCTCCCGTCGGCACCGGCATCGCTTACTCGGGGTAACCCGAGCCGCGCAGGGCAGCGAGGCGGGCGGAGCACGGAGCGGACCGGAGCGGTTCCCCATCTCCGCCTCGAGCCGCCCTGCCCGGGGCTCCGGGACCGGCACCGGGGGCGGCTCAGGACCATGGAGAGCGGCCGCCGTTACCGGGCCCCGGTGCTCCGGGCTGGGGCCGCCCCCAGCAGGCAGCCGGCAACCGGGGATCCCCCCTCCGGGACACCGGGTACCGGGGCCCAGGGCCGTGTTTTGAACAAAGACGGCGGTGGCCGCCTGTCCTCCATCCGCGGTTCTCCGTGGAGGGACCGTGCGCTGCTCTTCCCCCGCTGCCCGGAGAGGATAAACGGTTTACGAGGCGCCTGGGCTGCGTCTCGGCCCCATTAGCAGAACACGAGCTGACGGCAGCGCGGCTGGAGCCAGACCCGGTGCGGGTCCTGGGGGGGGGGGGGGGGGCCGGTACACGACGCGTGGGCCCCACTCCCGTCCGGCGGTGGCAGTGGGGAGATCGGTGTCACGCAGCTCTGGGACGGGGCTGGGTCTGACTGGTGGGACTGGAGCTGGGGAACCGCTGTCCGCTGCCAGGACCTGATCCCATTCCTCCCTCCCTGCTCAGAAAAGCCCCGATCTCCGCAGCGCCGGTGCCGCCGGGTCACCATCCTTCCCTCACCCCATAAAAATCTCGGGGCTGCAGTGCAGCACAGCCCTGTGCGGACCCTTTCCCACAGCTGCAGCGGCACGGCTGGCTAAAAGCGGCTCCTCCCCGCCACCGCAGCACCAGCAAACAGAGGGGGAGCGTGCCCCCCCCCCCCCCCCCCCCCCACGCGGGGACAGCTCTGAGCACCGGCCTGGGCTGTGGGTGTGGGCCCGGACCACCCCCCCCCCCACACACACACACCCCACAAACACCACTCCTCCCCCAAACACTGGGGTTCCCTTGGGGGGAGGGGTTGGGGGGGGGTGAATGCAGCCTGCCCCCCCCCAACCCCCCCCTCCCCGCACTCCCGAGCGATGCTGCCGCTGCATCACCGAGCGGGATTAATATTTATGGGCGTTTAAAAATAGCCGCCGCATTGTGCTTCCCCCTCACGTGCGGAGTCAGCGGGGTGCGGGGAAGCTGCTAAATTAGATGTCACCGCGCAGAGGGAGCGGCTCAGCCAGGCAGGAGCGGCGATAAAAATAGAGCTGCCGTGAAGCGTGGCTCCCCTGCAAAGCAGGGCCGCTCCCACGGGATCCCGCCTCCGCTCGCAGCATCCCCGCAGCACCGAGAGGATGCGGGTTGGGTTTTCCCTGTCCCCCCCCCCCCCCCCCCCCCCTCCCACGTCAGAACCCCTCCGGGAGCGGCTGCGGGGGGGGGGGGGGGGGGCACGGTGCCCAGACGGCCCCCGATGCCCACGGCCGCAGCTTTTGGGGCCGTCACCCAACATCGGCGCCTCTGCCCACGGGGGCACGCACAGCAGCGAGCAAAACCCCCCCCCCACCCCACCCCAGCTGCGCCCCAAACAAAACCCCGCAACCCTCCGCCGCTCCCCGGCAGGAGCCCCGCGCACACAAAGCCGCACACAGATGGCCGCACAGCGGAGAGCTGCGGCTGCTGAGCCGACAAAGGCCGGGACAGATGGTTCCCAGCGCCGAACCCGCAGCCCCCGACCCTCAGCCCCGCACGGAGCACAGGGGTCGGGGTCACGGAGCGCGGGTCGGGATGAGCGGTCGTACTCGGAGGAATCGTGCAGCACGGCGCGAGGTAACTTTATTTCCTACGCCGTGCACGCTGCTAAAACAACTCAGCGTCACCGGGGGGGGGGGGGGGGGGGGGGGGTTACCCGCTACGGGGCGGGGACCCATCAGCCCACACCGGAGCACCGTGCACACACGGCCCGAGGGCAACACGCGTGGGAACGGCAGAGGGGTCCCCGCAGCCTCATCCGCTCCGCCATGCGGTCCCTGTGCGGGGCTCCGAGCGCTGCCCCGCACCCCACACGTCCCCCCCCCCCCCCCCCCCCCTCCCCGCACGGCGCTGCCGCACTACAGCTCCCGTGGTGCCGGGCGGTGGGGCGGGCCGTGCCGTGCCGTGCCGAGGTGTCCGCCGGGAGCGCGGCGGAGAGCCCGGGCCGAGCCGGGCCGAGCCGGGGCTGCGGGAGCCGGGCCGGGCTGGGAACGCCGCGGCGGTGAGTGCGGGTCGGGTGCGGGGCCGAGAGGTTCTGCGGGGTACGCGGTGATGCCCCGCGGACCGGGGAGAGCGGCGGAGGGGGGAGGTGGGGGGAGGGGAGGGGGCCGGCCGGGCCCGTCGGGGCGGTGTGCGGGGCTCGGCCGAGCGCTGCGGGGCGGAGGGTCTTCCCTCCCCGCGTGTGTTGGGATGGGGCCAGGGCTTTGTGTGCAGCTGAGCGCGGTCCGGGATGCGGCGCCCGCGTCCACGCGAGATCGGAACGCGCTCACTTGTAGCGCTTCCTTTGTGTCCGGAGTTTCCCGTTGAGCAGAACGGCCCGAGGGGAAGCGGAGAGGGGATCGCTCGGCCCACGGCCGTCTCGCGTGGCTCCTCACCCCACGGCAGCGCGGGGCACAAAGGTCCGACCCCCCCCCCCCGCCGCCTCCTCCCCGTCTCAGCTGCCGCGTTTGCTGACGTCTCGGAGGTACTCGATACTCCGCTTCAGGCACCGATGCCATCTTGCAAAGGAGGGCTTAAAATATTTATCCTCTCGGGAGATGCCGCTGCCACAGATAGGGATCTCGGCTCCGCCGCGGCCCCGTCGGATCGGAATCGCCCGCACGTTGGGAACGAGCAGGAGATGGAGCAAGATAAGCACCTGCAGCCTCCCCCACCTCTGCGGCCTTCAGATAAAGCCCTGAGCTGCCGGGCTGCGGGCCAGCACGGCGATCCGACGGCGTTTGTTGGACGGGGCGGGACGGGGCAGGAGCTGGGGAAGGCACGGGCTGCCGGGCAGAGGACAGACGGCAACACGAGTGCGAATCGCCGCGTGGGTTTGCGTGGCTCGGAGCAGGGAGGTGTGTCACGGCCCCACGGAGCCCTGTGCTCCCCCAGCAGAGAACGAAAG
This sequence comes from Oreortyx pictus, assembly GCA_036925125.1. Classification (NCBI taxonomy): domain Eukaryota; kingdom Metazoa; phylum Chordata; class Aves; order Galliformes; family Odontophoridae; genus Oreortyx; species Oreortyx pictus. The sequence goes on from JAUPFR010000030.1 coordinate 3,924,181, forward strand.
GCCCCACTGCCCTCATCTGCCCACGCTCAGGACTTCTCCCCTCCTTGGACAGCACTGTCCAAGCCCTGACCTTCATGCTCAGTGCAGGGAAACCTTAAACTCCTCTGCCAGGACCCAGCACGGCGCAGCTGGGGATGTGCTGCGCTGCAGGGGCGGAACTGGAGGTCCTCCTGCTTTCCTGCAGGTGAACAAACCCCCAGTGCTAAAGCAGAAAGCAAACAAGAAGGGCTCTGGGGGTGGGGGCGGGAAGGGCTCGCTCTCAGCCACACTTTTGCAATCGCGTACAGAGCTCCGCGTGCAATCTGGAGAGAGCAGAGAGCTCGGGCTGCAAACACGAGCTCAGAAACTGAGAAAAGATCCACGAAGGAAGTCTGCGGGGAAAGAGGGGGAGGCAGAGGGTCCCACGGAGACCTCCACCGTGCACTGAGCTCTGCTCTGCAGATACCCGAGGAGTTTGGGGACTGTTCATCACCTCTTTCTTGAGTGTTCTCTAGACTAAACAAACCCATTTCCTCCAACGTGTCCTTGCAGGTCGTGTTTTTCCTGTACCTCTGCTCATTCTCACAGCTCTGCCCTGGACTCCCTCCCAGAACTGGACAGCCCTTGAGCTGAGGCCTCACCAGTATCTCAGAGAATTATTTCTTCTGTCTGGCAAGCAGCGCTCCTGTTTACGCATTCCACAGCACCAGTTGCTTTTCTTTCTTCTTTCCCCCCCCCCCCCTCGTAGTGTCACATTTTCAACGTGTGTTACACTTCACCGCAACCCCCAGATTTCCTTCTGAGAGCCATTAGGGACCGTGCCAGGTTGAGATGGAGCTGCTGTCCCAGCAGGATTGCAGCACTGAGCTCCGGCTTCAGCCCTGCCCCCACAGCAGGCAGCTTTGTCCGGAGCACCCCTGACCCCACGGCCACGGACACAGCAAGCTGCACACTTCTGCCAAACAAAAACCTTCTCCAGATGGACGCCCCACGAGTGGCACTGGGGCAGGGAGCATCCAGCAGCTCCCCCAGGAGCGAGTGACCCAGAGCTGCAGAGCTGAGCGTGTGAGCAGCACCGGGCTCAGAGCACGGAGCTGCTGAGACAAACCAGGCCCAGCACTCGGAAGGGGAACGTGGAGCAGCTGGCAGCGACATCCAGAGCGTAACGTCAGATCTGGCGTGGGCTCTCCTCCTGGGACAGAGAGCTGGACAGAGCTGCAGCTCGGTGTTCAGCTGTGGAAACCAAAGCAGCAAAAGCACAGGGCTGAGCATCAGGAAAAAGTCATTGCTTCGGGGCTGCTGTGCGAGGGACAGACTGTATTATTTCCTTGGGAAACAGGCCGAGTATTTCATGCAGGACCTGCCCTGATCTCTGTGCAAAGCTTTTCTGCATTACAGTGGCTCTCGGTTGCGTTCTTTCCCGTAATCCCTGATCCTTGCTAAGAGCTCCCACCTTCCCAGTCAGCCTAAACCGTGAGCTTAGCTGAGAAACGTGGCTGAACACAGCGAGCTGAGCACTGACCCGGCTCTGGTTTCCTTTCAGAGACGTGGAAACAAGAGCCAACATGAACGTGGGAACAGCACACAGCGAGGTGAACCCCAACACGCGCGTGATGAACAGCCGGGGCATCTGGCTGTCCTACGTGCTCGGAATCGGCCTGCTGCACGTCGTGCTGCTCAGCATCCCCTTCTTCAGCGTGCCCGTGGTTTGGACTCTGACCAACATCATTCACAACATGGTAAGCCACTCCCAGGTAAAAAGAGGCAGCTGAAACCTGTTGGTCCTGGGAGCAGAGAGGAGCTGAGGGCAGTGAGGGCTGTGTAAAAGACACGGCTGACTGAGCCAGGTGCTCGCTGCTTATCTGCAAGCTGCGTGGCACTCAGGTGAACACAGAGTCACTGAGCTGTAGGGGTTGGAAGGGACCTCCAGAGGTCACCGAGTCCAACCCCCCGCCAAGCAGCTCCAGCCCAGGTTGCACAGGTGGGGTCTGGAATGGAGAAGGAGACTCCACCACCTCCCTGTGCAGCTCCAGTGCTCCGTCACTGCACGCTGGAGTTCTTGTGCACATTGGTGCACAGCTCCCTATGCTTCATTCAGTCTGTGGCCATTTCCCCTCGTCCTATCACCACGCACTGCTCAGAAGAGTCCAACCTTGTCCCTTTGCCTCAGGTATTGATAGGTGTGAATCAGATCCCGTCTGAGCCTTCTTTCCTCCAGGCTGAACAGCCCCAGCTCTCTCAAACTTCCCTCATAAGGGAGGTGCTCCACGCCCTTTATCACCTTCATGGCCCTCTGCTTCCAGGACATCCCTGTCCGATTTATACCGGGAACACGAACAGATCCTTCCTGCCTGCAGCTCTCTCTGCGCTGATTTTAGAGAGCATTTAGCACCGCCGTTGGCAGCTCGCTGCCTCCCCCCCCCAACCCCGGCTCTGCCTCAGCTCTGAGTGCAGTGCATCCCTCTAGCGGGGCAGCGTGCTGCTGCAAGCCGAGCATCGATCCGAACACCGCGCGGTCCTCACGCCCCGACTGTGTCCTCTGCAGAGCATGTACATCTTCCTGCACACCGTGAAAGGAACTCCTTTCGAGACGCCGGACCAGGGGAAGGCGCGGCTGCTCACGCACTGGGAGCAGATGGACTACGGCGTGCAGTTCACGGCGTCCCGCAAGTTCCTGACCATCATGCCCATCGTGCTGTGAGTGCTGCGGGGGGGCTGGGCCAAGCGCTCGGGGCTCTTTCGCTTTCTCTCTCTCACTTTTTGTTCCCTTCCAGGTATTTCCTAACCAGCTTTTACACGAAGTACGACCGGATACACTTCGTCATCAACACCATCTCCCTGATGAGCGTCCTCATCCCCAAGCTGCCTCAGTTCCACGGGGTGCGGATCTTTGGGATCAATAAGTACTGATCTGCGGAGACGGAGCGCGTGGAGGGGGAGCGGAGCTGGGGGATGGGGGGGTCCTCCCCCCCCGGCCCTGTTGCCCCCTCCCCACGCACACCGGGATAGTTTCACAGCAGCTGTTTAAATGCAGTACCCAATAGACATATACCGCATGCTGGATCCTCATGCCCAATAAATCTAAACGAGCTCCAGAGTAGAGTTTAGCGAGGAGCAGGATGCACGGCGCTGGGCTCCTTTTCTCCCAGCGTCACACGTAGATGCAGATACACCGAGACTTCAAGGTACAAGGAGGAGGAACTGTGGGAAGATTGCCATCTGTCCCAGACGTTGAACGACGAGAACAGGGGCGAGGGGAAGAGCTTTCAGTGCTGGTACTATTGCTGTGGTCAAAGCACTTTACCATGTATTTCCCTTTCTGGAGCCAGGTGCTTTAAGAGATCCGCGGGGAAATCCAAAGGGACGCAGCCGAACTCTCCCAGCTTCGGGTTTTAGTTCCATTTCTTGGGCAGAGGAGGAGAGGGAGGGGGATAGGATGAGAGGATTTTTTTTTTTCGAAACCTTTTAACGCCATGGAGAAAGGAAGTTCTACTGAAAGCAGCATGGGAGGAAAACCAAAATGACCTCCACTTCGAGACAGCGTTGGGTTTCTGTGGAACCACTCATCCGGGTCAGAGGGAAGGCCCCGAGCTCCCAACTCACAGCTGTTGTTCTCAGTGTGGGTCACTTCGCTCCCCGTCCCAATCCGCTCCTGTTTTCCAGCGCTCTGAGCTCTCAGGCAGCGAAGCATTTGTATTAAGGACCACAGTGCAGCTCACTGAAACGATGGACTACAGATAACCCCGAGGTACCCGGTGCTGAGCTGCCCAGGAGGAGGGTGCTGAGGGCACCGAAGGCGACAGATGGTTTTGTATGGGGATGAAATCAAGCCTTCTTCCCCCTCCAGCTGCTGCCGAACGTCTGCAGGTTTGGGTTTCCTGGCTGCGGTGCTGCTCAAAGCGATCGGTTTTTCTTGCAGGTTGTGTGCTGGATGAAACGTGGTTTTGCTCATGCTTTCCCTTAGGAAAACCTGCGTTCTTGGCTGTCTTAGTGCTTCCGTTGGCTCACGCTGGTGGATATGCTGGGTTCTTATTTAGCCAAGTCTAGCTTGAGAAGGCAAAGTGGATAGCGAGTTCTGTTTGAGGGTCTGAGCGTAGGACATAGAGGAGCTCCAAGGTAGTATTTAAGATCTAGTAGTACTCCGTGTATAACTTTAGGCAAGCTGCTTTACTCCAGTCCCATGCTTACTACAAGGCTGCTGCAGAGCAGGGAGAAAGCAGTTAATGTACCTCAGAGCCTTGCTGGAATGCACAGGGCCATTATCTGACGGATGTGAACAGTGGGAATGCCTTAAGTGCAAAGGAAACCTCCGTGATTTCTGAGTGCTGATCTCCAGGGAGAGCATGGTGTTGTGCACCCGGCTGGGTGGGTGAAACATTTTGGCCACCGTGACCTGAGCACTGCTGCTTTGGTGAAGGTACTCTGCACCCTAAAGTCTTTTAAGCTTCTCAACAGTGACCTCTGTCACATACAGCGTTTCTGCCACAGAGCATCTCGGGGTAACGAGGAGCTCTGCAGTTCACCCAACCCAATGGAGTGTGAAGTGAGGCCAGAGAAACCAGGAGCTGAAGAGAGATTTTGTGTTAATAATGCGGTGTATAAAGTGTTTTCATGAATGGTTCCTTGAGTAATGATTGGTCTCCTGCCTTCCTTCAGAGCCCACCTTGAGGGCAGGCGTCAGGGTCAAAAGTAGAAAAGGAACCTTAAAGAAAAGGCTTTGAGTTCTGGTGGCCGTGGCTCGCTCACGGGTTTGGGGCCGCTCCCTTCCTGCCAGCACCACGGGGACAGCTGAATCCCACAGTGTTTGTGGTTAAGGGTCTGTGCTGCCGTGGTGGGAAAGCACCGTGCCATCCTGGGCCTCCCAGAGCTGCACTGAAACCACTTCTGCTCCATTTCTGGTTGTCACACCCTTAACAGAGTTCAGTGAAGGCTGATGTCACCACAAAGGAACCACTGGAGGACGTTTCTGAGAGCACTGGACGGGGTTGGATAGGATGGGATGGGACGAGGGCCTTCCAGGTGTCTGTGTGCAGGAAGTCAGCGATGCTCAGCGGCGTTCTGTGGGGTTCTGACCGCAGCACACGTGGCAGATGCTCCTCTCACACTCGTGCTGGCGTCCCACACAGCCACGAGAACCAACTTCAGCTGGGGAATAAAGGACTCCCTGCAGAATAACGACTGGACAAGAGGTACTTCAGCCCTTTTGGTTTCTTTTTTCCCGCGTGAAATGCAGGGGAAAAACTTCAGAAAAGCACCACTTGAGCAACTGAGAAGCAATGGCAAGAGGCCACGCACACATCCAGCCCTGGGGACGGGAGGAAGCAGTCAGGCACTTCTGCTTTGTCAGTCAGGGCTCCTGCCAAGCAGCTCCCAACAGGACAACATCTCACAGTCCAAACCTTCACAGGAAAAAGCCTTTAAAAATTAAAAAAAAAAAAAAAATCCTGAGATTTAGGGCTACTTCATCTTGAGGTCTTTTTTAATTGTTTTTTTTTGTTGTTGTTGTTGCTGTTTGTTTTAATAGAAAGTTGGTACTGGTCCTTGGAAAGGGGACAGCAGTTGGGTCACCACTGTTGATCTCTCATTGGGACTTCCATGGCTTTGTCATTGAGCATCATCTGTTTTAAGCATGCACGTGTTTGCGTTTCTGTATCCTCCTCGCATCAACTGAAGCGAGCTCGAGTCGTTCTGGGTTGGTTTCTTTTTTTTAACAGGACATTCTGAGGTTGTACATAGGTTTAGGGTTTGGGTTTGTGTTGTTTTGCAGCCGCCCTTCTTTTTGCCGTGGACACAGAAGCCTCGTGTAGAGAACTTTCTAAAATAAAGTGTGAATATTTTTATTACTCCTTTGTACAGCGTTCTCAGAGGAACTAATAAAGTGAGTATTCATGTAAAAAACGGTACTCAGCTCCTTGGATTCTCACAACGGACACTTTTGCTCACAGATGTGCACATGGGGTGGGCTGAGCCTGGATCCTGATGGACCACAGAGCTGGGGGGGTCACGAGGGGCCAGCGGGGCTCCCCCAGTCCAACCTGCCCCCCAACTGCAGCTCTTGTTCCCCCTCCTCACCTCTCTGGCAGCTGTGCCAGGCTCGGTCCCCTCATGGTCAGCCTGCCCTGTGCTGCACACTGTGCCCACTGCCCTCATCCCATTGACCCCATCCCCCTGACCCAAACCCTTCTCATATCGATCAGCACTGCTCACCCCCCCATCTCATCCTCCTCCAGGCCAGCCCTGCGCAGCCAGCACAGCCCAGCCCCAGGAAAGCAGCACTCAGTGCACGTTAATGCGAGCACAGCATCGGTGTCCCCTGCCCGAACCGCACACGGGGCCACGCAGCTCTGCCACCGCAGCCCCCAAAGCCGCAGCTCCTCACCGTGCCATGGGGGGGAGCGAAACTACGGAACCACGATGCGAGCAACGAATGGAAGCAACCCAGCACGGCAGGACGGGTTGGGGTTACATCAGGACCTCTTTCCTTATAGGGCGGCCGGTTCCGGGCTGGAGGGAGGAAGGGACAGCGAGCACGGCAGGCACAGAGGGACAGGAGGTGTAGCAAGGAGGCACAGCAAGCTCAGCAAGCACAGCAGGCAGCAAGCACGGCAGGCATAGAGAGCACCGCAGCCCCGCACCGGTAAGAGCGGCCCCGAGGTTATCCATCCCTCTGTCCGCGCGTCCGTCTGTCTCCTCTCCCTCTTCCTCCCCCCCCTTTGTCCTTCTTTCTCCTCACGAAGTTCAGCAACCGGGGCTTATTTCAGCTTCCTATCGGGTCAGAGTGCAGCCCCGCAGCTCTGTTGGGTGTTACTTTTAAAGTCCATTTTGGTGAGGACCACAGTTATGCGGTTATGTTTGGAGTGTGAGCATCCTTTCACCGCAGCGTAACCCGGAGGGTTTGTGAACCTGGTCACCCTCCGTGGGCAGGACGTGACAACACGCTCATTTTGGTGCAGAAGAGGGGCAGAGCAAACTGCCTGCCCCGAGATCCTGTTGGATTTTGCCTGGTTTTGAAGTCTTCCAAGGGAACGGTCCCAGGACGCAGTAGTGAAACAGCCCCAGTTAAGCACACAGCACAGCTGCCTTCCAGGACACAGCGGCCTCTGATTCCTGAGAGAATTAACCCACTGAGTCACAGCAGAGCAGCTCTGAGCAGTGCAGGGGGAGAAAGGGCCCCTGGAGCTGAACGGGATCCACTCCCTCTGAAAAGGATCCAATAAAGCAGAGCACAGAAGGGAGAACGCAGCGCATTTTTCTCCTTAACTACAGGAAGCTGGCTCACTTGTAAATCAAAGCTTATCTCGCTTCTACATGCATGTAACCGAAGGCCAGGAAGCAGAACCAAGGATGCAGAGTCAAAACAAGCCGCAGTGGGAACCTGACAGCAGTTTCCATTCCCACCTCTCCGTGCTCAGGACACGGGGAGAGCAGCAGACGGAGAGCGACGTTGGGTTCTGGGGGTCCCCCCAGGGGTCGGTGTCAGTGGACGAGGAACGCTCCCAAAGCACTGAGGAGCACTGTGGCACCTGAACCCACCACCCCCACCACTTTCACTTCCTTCGTGACTGCGACCAAATCGTTTTCCCAACACTGTTTCGACACAGCCCTCCTCCAGGCGCCAGCACGAGGGGGGAAATGCAGAAGCACTGCAAAGAAGTCGCTCAAAGATTTCTTTTTTCTTTAAGCCCCTGCGAGAGCAGTGCGTTCATCGGGGATTTAAGCACTCGGGATCACAGCAGGTGGCACCGAGGTTACGTGGCCGTGCCCAGTTCAGGTTGCTGTGCCACGTGCTGGTGTTTACTGGTCTGCTGGAAGAGCACGGGTCCAACAGCAAAGCTGTGCTCTCAGCCCAGCCCAGGCCTGCAAGCTGCACAGCACGCAGGGATAAGCCTGAATAAGCCCAATGAGCAAGGCAGGCACAGCTGCTGTCAGTGTCTCTCCATGTGTCCTCTAGAAGTAACCTTGTGCAGGTCGTACTCGTGCACCACTGTAGGCTTTGGGGGTTATTACCCTTGAAAATCCAAAGTACCAAGTCAGTCTGCTTGCTTTCTTTCCTAAGGCACGAGCACGCTTCACCTTGGGTCCAGAATGTTTAGAAAAGTCACCCGAAAAATAGCAAAGCAAATGGATCCAAAAGGAGACCTGGTTCCCGTTCACAGCATCTCAGATCAGCACCACTTCAGACTCCTTTGCCTCGTTAGAAGGAAAAGGAAAACCAGATTCCACCCATTTCCCTGCTACAGACGGACGGAGTACACGCTGCAGGACGTGCTGCTGCCTGGAAAGGGCACGGACAGCCTTGGTAAAGCCCGTGTTTTTGCACAGTGCCGTTTCCCACTCTCTGTCTGCAGCCTGAACTGCACTGCAGTGCGTTGTGTGCATGTAACCATGCTTTCAGTAACACACCCCATCATTGCAGAGCTCCTCCTTCCCAGCGGAGATGGCCAAGGCCCAAAGGAGTTCACCACCACGGGACGTGTCCATGATGGACTGGATGGGACCTTGAGCATTCCCATTCACTTCACTGAGTTGGAAGTGGGAGCAGCTGCCTCCACGTCCAAGCAATGGTACCTCAAGGTGGAAGAGAAGCACATCCTGGTGCCGAAACTTGAGGCACTGAGTGCGGAAAGGTAAGGAGGACACAAAGGGAGAGCGCAGGCTCTGGTTGTACACCTCTCCATCACACACACAGTGGTTTTTCAACATCCAGCACTGAGATAGGAGCTTGAGACCGTGCATTCCTGTAACTGCACGCTTTGTCATTCCTGGCTCCTGCCCTCCAGGTTCCCTCAGAATGCACTGAGGGCAGCAGGAGTTACAGCCTGCTTCCTGCACCCCTTTTCCCCTCCCCAAACCCTTATGTGTTTGGGTGCTGTGTACTGTGAGGGGAACAATGCTGTGACGTTACATCTTCTGTTGCCCGTTCAGTGGAGATGCTGCGTCCTTCTCTCCTTTAGGAAGATCAACACGAAGCACGCCTTCATCGAGCAGCTGAGGAAGGCAAGACAGAACTTATATGTGGTTCACCAAATGCTGGAGACCTCAGAGGAGGCCAGATACGAGGAATGCACGGAGGGGGAGGCGAGGTTGATGGCCCGGCTTTACGCCAAGTTCTCCGCCAAGGTTTGCCTTCTCCTCGGCCCTGGAGCCTGTCCTCCCCAGCCCTGCGTGTCACACAGCCCAGTAACAGCTTCTCCACTGAGCAGGGCACTGCTGACAGCAAACAGAGCATAACCATTCCCAGGGGCTGCACCGTGGCCTTCAGGGTGAAGCAGCTGACCATCGGGGACACCGCATGGGGTAAGTGGCACAGGAACTTCCAGCTCCAACATCCAGGGAACGCTGCAGCAGAGTCTCAAAACAGAGCAACCAACAGCAGTTCAGCTCCGGGTGTTTCCTAAGTCAGCAATCCTGTTCTTATACTGTTACAGGTATTAACCATTTGCCAGAGAACAATCAACCAACTTTTGAATCTGACAGTAAGTGCTGCATTTTAATGCTTCTACCTGCAACACTGTCACCCCGTTCGGGAAGGATGGGATCTCTTGGGATAGATACAACCCCACAGAGCAACGGTGGCTGCTGATGATGACTGCCACAGCTACCCAACCCCAAACTGGGTATTATTGCATAGAATCAATCAGTGAGTGCACTGCGGGGCTGCCTAGCTTAAAACTGCAGCATTTGCTCACTGCCTGGCTCGCAGGTTCTGCACACAGAGAGCTCTACGCACTGGAGAAGGAAGTTAAGCAGAACTGCGGCGTTCTCTCCCAGCTGGCTGATGAGCTGAACATCATCGTTGTGAAGTCCATCAGGGCAGTGATGAGAGACAGGAACCTCCTCGAGGAGCTGGCCGGGAAGGTAAGCACAGTCCTCAGTGCCAGGAGTTGTAAGGACAAAGACATCTGTTATCTGTTATCACATCTCCTGAGGGATTTGCACGCGTAGCTGTGGTACAGCTCACTACTTTCCCCTGGCCCTTATCACCAACCAGAGAAGGAACGACGGCGTGAACAGGCAGGATTTATCTGAAGATATCAAAGCGTTTCACTTCCATATTCATTTAATTGTGAATGCTAAAGGCCCCAATCACAGCCTCACAATTAGCTGAAGGAGGCAAAGAACCCCTGACACAGTTCGTCACACACTTGCTTCTGTGGGTACACTGCAAAGAACGATCAGTGGGACCTTAAACGAACCCCGAGAGTCCTCCCCCCTTTCTCTCACAGATGGAAGCAGCTCTCGATGAACCCGAGAGCTGTGAGCTGACAGCACAGAGCCCGGACTTGGAAGATCTGCTCTGCACGCTGCGGTTCTCTCCACGTCACCATCTCCTCCACCTGACAGGAGCCATCTCCTACACTCTGGATGCCTTCAGTGGTAAGGGCTCCTGGCACAGCAATGCCTTCACTCATCCCACAGGGAAACCGGGGCAGTTTGGGGGCTCCTTAGTACAGATCCCTTTTAATTCTCCAGAGCTGACGGAGGATCAGCTGCTGCTATTGCTGGAGTCCTGGGAAGTGAAGATTGTGCCTCAGCAGCTTAAACTGGTGAGAAAATAGACAACGCTTGGCTCAAAACAGAGGGTGGGAGGCAAGGGGAGGTCAAGTGAAGCAGCGAGCCACTGCTCCAAACGTGGCAGGAGTGGAAACAGCCACTTTTTGAGGTGATTCTTCTCGATATGAAGGCAAAAACTTCGACACCGCTGTGCCAATAAGGAGCATCGATTCAGAGCCCGCTGGCCATCGCTGTGCTGAAGGAGCAGTCACCATTTGCCAGTTTTTCTGGCTCCAGATTAAAACAAGAGAGCGATAGCACAGACTGAGTTCAGTCACAGAACTGTAGGGGCTGGAAGGGGCCTCCAGAGACCCTTGGGCCCAACCCCCTGCACAGCAGCACCCCGGCACAGGTTGCAGAGGTCAGAGTCCTGGTGGGTTTGTGGGTACAGCTTGCTTTATTGTAAACTCAACACAACAGCATGGAACATTGTAAGGGTAAGAAGTATACAAAAGCATTAGGTATCCCCAGAGACGACAAAAAGATCAGAGATTTAACTCTCAAAGAGGGACTGTTGAAGTGCTGACCGCACTGCTCGTGTTGTTGCAAAGGTGAGGAGCATCCTGGAGCAGAACACGGAGCACGGGGAGCAGTGCTGCAGCACGGCTGCCAGCTGGGCATCCTTCAGAGAGCAGGAACAGCAGCTGACCACAGCAGTGCTGAGGATGAGCGGAGTGGAGCTGCAGGGAAGCGGAGCTGCTGCATTCAGAGAAGAAAACCTCCCATCCGTGGCAGCTCTGTACGCAGCCCTCTACGCACTGCACTGCCTGAGCGCATCGGGATAGGCAGCACGGGTCGGGGCTGACTGAAGGGGAACTGCTTGGTGTGGCTGAAAAGCAATTATACTCAGTTTGTATCCTCCAGTTGCAGCGCAGCGTAGTGAGATGTTCTTTTAAGAGCTCAGTGCTGCTTTTCCCACTCATTTCACACAGTCACAGCACTGGAAGGGACCTCTAAAGATCATAGAGTCCAAGCCCTGCTGAGCAGCTCCAGCCCAGGTTGCACAGAGGAGACCCCCCAACCTCTGTGTGCAGCTCCAGTGCTCCATCACTGTGAAGCTCTTGTGCACAGTGGTGCAAAGCTTCAGTTTGTGGCCATTTCCTATCGCCACGCACTGCTCACAAGAGTCCTCCATCGCTCTGCCGCCCACACCGCAGCACTTATAGACGTGGATCAGATCCCCTCTGAGCATCTTCTCACACGAGAGATGCTCCGGGCTCTGCGTTATCTCCCTGCGGACTCTTTCCAGCAGCTCCCTGCCTGCTTTGCATTGAGGAACCTGGACACAGCTCCAGGGCAGAGCAGAGGGGGGGGGATCACTCCCTGTCCCCGCTGCCCACCCAGCTCCCATTGTCCTCCCCGTCCACCAGGACCCCACGTCCCCCCAGCGCTCCCCTCCAGCACCTCATCCCCAACCCACGCGTGCTCCCATTAACCCCCACGCGGTTCCCCTCCCCGCAATCTGCCGGCTCCCGCTGCCCCCCCAGCTCCGTCTCGCCACCAGCCATAACAACACCGAACCCACGTCCACGCGGGACCACCCGAGAGGCTTTCGGGCGGAAATAGCCGAGCGGAGCCGATCTCGGCGCTCGGCAGCTCGGGTCTGGCGGAGGTGCTCGGCTGCGATTGGCCGAGCCCGCCCCGTCCCGGCGCGCCCCGCGCGTGGTGCAGTGTCACCATGAAGCAGGACGGGGCGGTCCGGCGGCGCGGGGACAAGGCCCGGCCGCCCCCCGACGGACCCCCGCCCGCCCCTCCCGACGTGGAGATGCACGAGGAGACGGCGGCGGCCGTGACGGCGGGGGAGGCGGGCGGGGAGCGGCAGCCCCAGCGGGAGCTGGATGCCATCACGTTGGAGGGTGAGCGGGGCCCCGACGGGGGGGGGGATGGTCAGAGGGCTCGGGGTGGACGGGGGGGATCCCCCGACGGGGGGTTCAGAGGATTCGGGATGGAGGGGGGGGGATCCCCCGACGGAGGGGGGTTCAGAGGGCTCGGGGTGAAGGGGGGGATCCCCCGACGGGGGGGGTGTTCAGAGGGCTCGGGGTGGAGGGGGGGTATCCTCCGACGGAGGGGGTCAGAGGGCTCGGGGTGGACGGGGGGGGATCCCCCGACGGAGGGGGGTTCAGAGGGCTCGGGATGGAGGGGGGGAAATGGGGCGGAGATGTGGGGCTCGGGGGGGGTGGCTGCTGGGAATGGGGGCACGCAGAGCCCCGGTGGTGGCACAGAGCGTCGCGCGCAGCGCTGAACTGCCGCCCCCCCCCCACCCTCCCCCCCCCCCCCCAGACATCAAGGAGCACGTGAAGCAGCTGGAGAAGGCCGTGTCCGGGAAGGAGCCGCGCTATGTGCTGCGTGCCCTGCGGGCGCTGCCCTCCACCTCGCGCCGCCTCAACGCCAACGTGCTCCACAAGGCCGTCAACGGCTTCTTCACCTCCAACGGCGCCGTGCGGGATTTCCTCCTCGGTTTCCTGGAGGAGGTGCGGGCTGTGGGGCAGCTCTGTGCCCCCCCCCCTTCCCCCCCCGTGGGGCTGCGTGGGGTGGGACGGGCTCGTGTGCTCAGCCCCTGTCCTCCCCGCGCAGCCCATGGACACAGACGCTGAGCTGCAGTTTCGCCCGCGGATGGGGAAGGCGGCCTCGGCCCCTCTGCTGCCAGAAGTGGAAGCTTACCTGCAGCTGCTCCTCGTTATCTACCTGATGAACAGCAAGCGGTACCCGGAGGTGAGGTGCCCCGGGATGCGGCTCTAAACCTGAGCTCCGCGGTGCTCCTGGGAGCAGGGAGCTTCAGGACCCGCCTCCCTCGGCAGCTCAGCTCCAGCCCGGGCTCCTTCTGCTCATCCTGGGCCGCAGTTCTCCTGCTCTGATCTCGGTTTCCCTCCTGCAGGCTCAGAAAGTGTCCGATGACCTGATGCAGAAGATCAGCTCCCAGAACCGCCGGGCCCTCGACCTGGTGGTGGCCAAGTGTTATTACTACCACTCCCGCATCTATGAATTCCTGAACAAACTCGACGTGGTCAGGAGGTAGGGCCGACCCCGCGCAGCCGGGCTCTCCCTGTGCCCTCTCCCCGCCCTCTGCACGAGCTCTCCCCCCTCCCCACAGCTTTCTGCACGCCCGGCTGCGGACAGCCACGCTGCGCCACGATGCAGACGGGCAGGCCACGCTCCTCAACCTGCTGCTGAGGAACTATCTCCACTACAACCTCTACGACCAAGCCGAGAAGCTCGTCTCCAAGTCGGTGTTTCCCGAGCAAGCCAACAACAACGAGTGGGCCCGGTACCTCTACTACACAGGTGAGAAACAGGGTCCTGCAGAGCTGGGTTGGAGCTTTTAGATGGGATGCAGAGCTCCCTCTGGTCAGATTGGCTTTTCCAAGGCTCCTTCAGCCCCGTGTGACCGCTGTCCCCCTCACAGGGCGCATCAAAGCCATCCAGCTGGAGTACTCTGAGGCACGGAGGACCATGACGAACGCTCTGCGGAAGGCACCGCAGCACACGGCCGTCGGCTTCAAGCAGACGGTGAGCAGCACCCGCCGTGCTCTGCGGGGAAAGCTGCCCCCTGGGCTTGGCCCGACCTCAGGGGCTCTTCCCACGCCAGGTGCACAAACTGCTCATCGTGGTGGAGCTGCTGCTCGGGGAGATCCCGGACCGGCTGCAGTTCAGGCAGCCGTCCCTCAAGCGCTCGCTCATGCCGTACTTCCTGCTGACTCAGGGTACGATGTCGCTGCTGCGTGTGTGGCCCTGCCCCCCACCCCTCGGTGCTGCGTGTGCCCCACTTCGAGGAAAGCCTCGGTGGGGGGAGCGCCGGGGGGGTGGGGTTCCTCTCCCTGCTCGTTGCGGGGCCGATGTGCTGCAGCAGTCAGCAGTTTCTGAAGCGTTGGCTTCTCCTTTCCTCTTGGATGGGGCGGGTGGTGGATGGCAGCCTCGTGCTCCCCACCCCACCCCGGCCCCCCCTCCCTCTCCTTCTCTCTCACACATTCTCTCCCCCACTTTCCCCTGCCCGCTGCAGCTGTCAGGACCGGGAACCTGGCCAAGTTCAACCAAGTCCTCGATCAATTTGGGGACAAGTTCCAGGCCGACGGCACCTACACGCTCATCATTCGCCTGAGGCACAACGTCATCAAGACGGGTAAGGGGGTGGGGGGGGGGGTGGTTGGGGACCGTGCCGCCAGCAGAGCTTTGGTGGGGGGCTCCCCACTGTGCGGTGTGGGGCTCCACTCCTTTCCCTCCCCCAGGGGTCCGCATGATCAGCCTCTCCTACTCCCGCATCTCCCTGGCTGACATTGCCCAGAAGCTGCAGCTGGACAGCCCCGAGGACGCGGAGTTCATCGTTGCCAAGGTAGCTGCGCAGGAAACCTCATCCCTCTGGGACCTGGGCTGCCCACCACTCCCACCAGGCCCCTCCTGCCCTGCCCCGGCCACGCTCCCTCCCCAGGGCTGCTGGTTTTAGGTTGTGCCCCCCTGGGCAGCGCTGAGGACACCGAGTCCCATCTCTGAGCGCTGTCCTGAGCCCGCTGACGCTCCCCATCTCCTTCCTTTGCTCCAAACTGCTGCTCCACCCCGGGAGGAGGTGGCATTGCCCCGACCCCGTGCCCGATGTCTCGCAGGCCATCCGGGACGGCGTGATCGAGGCCAGCATTAACCACGAGAAGGGCTACGTGCAGTCGAAAGAGATGATCGACATCTACTCGACCCGGGAGCCCCAGCTGGCGTTCCACCAGCGCATCTCCTTCTGCCTCGACATCCACAACATGTCGGTCAAGGTGAGCACGGACGTGGGGGGCTGCAGGGGCACTGGGGTGGCACGGAGGGGGAGCTGGTTCGGCTCAGGCTGTGGTGGAGCTGTTGTTGGAGGGCACGGTGGGGCGGAGCGGAGGCGTTTCTGGGCTCACAGCTTCTCCTGTCCCTCTGCTTTCCAGGCCATGAGGTTCCCACCCAAATCTTACAACAAGGACTTGGAATCTGCGGAGGTGAGCTCTCTCCTGCTCCCTGCTGGGCTCGTTCCACAGCCCCCTCCCCAACCTCGGCCTTTGCCTTCCAGGAGCGCCGGGAGCGCGAGCAGCAGGACCTGGAGTTCGCAAAGGAGATGGCAGAGGACGACGACGACGGTTTCCCGTGACCTCTGCCCTGGCTCTGTGTCTTTTTTTATTTGTCCTTAGGGGAAAATGCTGTCTGAGGAGAGCTGCCCCCGCCGCCCCCGTCCCCCCTCTGCCTTTCTTTTCTAAGTCCCTGCATGTCTGTACCGGGAGCGGGGGGCACGCGGGGTTCCTCAGCCACAGGCCCCGACCTCCTGTCCCCTACACCCGCGGAAGGAAACCCCTTCCCCCATAAACGAACGTTCTTTTGAGGTTGCCTGTGCTCAGTGGTGCACACGGAGCCGGGGGTGGGGGCTCCCGGGGCCGCAGGGGACGGTGGCATCGCTGTTACCCCACAGCTCTCGTACGGATCAAAGGGTCAGACTTTGTTAAGCTTCAATTATGACTTTAAAATAAAAACTTGGAAAAACAGACAGCTGTCCTGCTGCCGTGGCTTGGTTGTGCTCGGAGGGGAATGAGCTGGAGCTTGGCTGGGACACCCCCCCCCCCTTCCCCCACGGCAGAACCGGTGCTGTGGGAAAGGGCTGAGCCCCACAACCTCCCATCCCCACGGGGAAAGGCAGCGGGGTGGAGCCCTCGTGTGTCCCACAGATAACGGAGCGGGGTCAGAGATGGCGTGGGGGCCGCACAGCCCAACAGCTGCGCACTGCTGGGAGCAGCTGTGCTCGGCCTCGGGGGGGAGATCTGGGGACTCTCCTGATGCGCCGGCAGCCAGGGGCTGTGCCTCAGGAGTGGGGCAGCCCCAGGGGATGGATATGGCCCCATTCCTGCTCCGGGAACACTGTAGGGTCCCGGGGATGGGACGGGGCTGGAGCCCCACCAGCGCCCAGCGGGGACGAGGCGGAAGCGGTGACTTCCTGGAGGATGCGGGGAGGGGACGGAGGGTCAGCGGAGGAAGAGCGGCCACGAGGCAGAACCGCAGCGCTGACCCCACACCGCCACCCACGGGGTTTCGGGTCCGGCCGCCACTTCCTTCCTTGGAAGAGCGGTGGGGGCTTCGGGCCCTGTGGGTGCTGATTCAACCCCACCCTGAGCCGGCCCCGATTCCTGACAGCACCGAGCTGCTGAGGCAGCAGCACCGGGAGCGACCCGACTGCTCCAGAGAGAGCAAAGGCAAAAACCGGGGGGGCTTCTCCCAGGAAACCCCACTGCGGAGCTCCCGTGCTTCCGCAGGGCAGAACCTTAATGCTGCCAGCAGAGCGTCATCATTAGGCTTCAGAGTTAACGAAGAGCTGCGCTGTTCCTGGCGAGGCCTTCCCTGCTCAGGGGTGGGCAGCAGCACCTGGCTCCTTCAGGGATAGCCCCGTGGCTGCAGCCCTGCTCTGTGCCCCCCCCCGCCCAGGGCAGCAGCCGGCCCAGCTGGCAGCGTGAGGTCCTCCTGGAATCGCTCGCTGGAAGCTGGCCCCAACCCAGAGCCCACGTCACGACGGGGGGGCCGGGACCGGCCAACCCCCCCCACCCCCCCCACCCCCCCCTTCCCCCCGGGGCTGCCCCAGGGCCCCGCTTCCCCGAAGGGGCCGGCGGGGAGGGATCCTCTTGGGGGGGGGGGGGGGGGGGGGGGCCGGGCACGGCGCTGCCCGCTCGGTGCTCACCTGGTCCCCGTGGCGGTCCCACAGCCGCGCTGACACCGCAGTGGGGACTCCGCGTGGGCCCTACGGTGCGTCCTACAGCACTGCGGGTTAATGAGTGACCCACTGTGGCCGGGTACCGGCGCTGCCCTCTCCCCGCGCTCCGGTGGTACCGCTGAGCTCCGGTGGCACCGCAGCTCCAGGAAAACCCCACAGCGGCGCGGCACAGGAGCACCCAGAGCCCTGGATTTGCATGCGGGTGATTAAGACAATGAGGCAATCAGCACTGTTGCCACATCGGTGTGAATCCCCACGGCCCTCTATAAAATGCCCCGATCGATGAGGGCGAGCAGAGCGGGGCAGGGCACCGTGCCGGGCCGGGCCGCAGGAGGAGACACAGCCGAGCACCATGTGCTGCCTCACCCGTGAGTACCGCGCACCCACGGGTGGCACCGGCAGGGCACGTGGGGCCGCAGCCCTCCCCTTCCTCCCAGCATCTCCTCCATCCCCTCCCCGCGCTCCTTGGGTGCCCCATCCCCGGGTTGTTGGGGGGGGGGGGTCTGTAGAGGGTGGTCGGGGTGAGCCGGGCTCGGGGCCACGCGTGACCGCTGTCCCGCAGAAGCGCTGGCGCTGGCGGCGGTGCTGAGCGCTGCGTGGCGGGCGCTGCACGGGGCTCCCGTGGCAGAGCTGTCGGGGGACCACGACTTCCAGCTCTTCCTGCACAAGAACCTGGAGTTCACCCGCAAGATCAGGGGGGACGTGGCCGCGCTGCAGCGCGTGGTGGTGAGTGCACCGATAACGGGACCTTCCCCATTCCCCCCCCCCCCCCCCCCCCAGCTCTCCCCGCACCCCGTTCATCCCCCACGGTCTTCTCCCCACGGTGCATCCGCGCTCCACGCACAGAGCGGAAAAAGAAAGGGGCGGGGGGGGGGGGTCCCGCGTCCCCGGGGCCGTCCTTGACCCCGTACCCCCCCCCGCAGTGTGACACCTTCCAGCTGTGCGCGGAGGAAGAGCTGCGGTTGGTGCAGCAGGATCTGCCCCTCACGCAGCCGCCCATGGAGCAGTGCCACAGCCGCGGTTTCCAGGCGGTGAGTGCGGGCTCGCACCCGTGGCACGAGTTGCCCGTCCTCAGCGCGGCTCGGGGTCCGAGCTCCGTTCTCCCCCACCCGTGACCGTTTCCCCGCAGGAGGTTTGCTTCGGCCAGATCCACGCGGGGCTGCGTGCGTACCAGGGCTCCCTGGGGACAGTCCTGCAGCTGCTGCCCGAGCACACGGCGCTGGTGGAGACGCTGCAGTTGGACACCGCCAACCTCTCGTCCAACATCCAGCAGCAGGTGAGGGCGGGGCGGGGCCGGGGAAAAACACGCGTGGAGCACGCGGTGACACCTCCGTTTCTGCGTCTCAGATGGAGGACCTGGGCCTGGACGCCGTGACCCCCCCGGCCGAGCAGCGCAGCCCCCCGCCCGCCTTCTCGTCCCGTTTCCAGCAGCAGGTCGGAGGATTCTTCATCCTGGCCAACTTCCAGCGCTTCCTGGAGACGGCGTACCGCGCGCTGCGGCACCTCGCCCGCCTCTGACCCCCCCCAACCCCGCTTATTTAATATTTATGCCTATTTAATATTTATCCGGCCGGGGTAGGGGGGTCCCGCTGCTCCCCCGTACCCCCCCCCCCCCCCCGCAGGGTGCCGGCCCTGCGCTGCCGTCTGTTTAATATTTAAACACAAGCGTATCTCTGCTATGAGGTTTGAGCCGGGCCGAGCTCGCTCCGGTGGGATGGGGTCGCGGGTCCCCCCCGCCGCTCCTATTTATTGCAGCCTAACTTATTCGTGCCCCCCACCTCCCCACCCCCCCCACATTGTTTCGCGGCCGCTCCGGTCCCGCGGGCGCTGTTTTGTACCGTATTTATTCCCAGCGCTGTTTTTTATATACGTGACAACGACGGAAATAAACTCTATTTGGGCTCCGATGTCTGCGCTGTGCGCTTCTGTGGGATGGGGGGGGGAGGGGAGGGGACCCTCGGCTGCCGCAGAGCCCTCGGGTGCGACGAGGATGCGGGAACACCCACGCGGGGGGACGCGCTCAGATCTTCGCGTGGCCGTGGGGAGGGGACGCGTGGGGTGCGGGATGTGATGATCCGGGGGCGGTCATTTCCTTCCCCCCCCCCCCCCCCTCCCCAACCCTCCTTCCCCATCCCGGTTCTTAGAAAGCGCCGCAGCTGCGCGCTGGGTCCAGCAGTGGCACTGGCGGTACTGGTGGCACTGGTGGCGGCCCCCAACCCCTCTTGCAGATCGCGTTCCCCCCTCCCCCCACGGCAGCCGGGGATGCTCCACGAGCTGCGCCCGTGGGGTCGGAGCTTCACGCGGGGAAGCACAGGGAGAGGGGCGGCCCCGGGGCCGCACTGAGAGCGCTCAGCGTGGGCAGGAGAGCCCCCCCACACCTCCCCCCCACCCCCCACGGCCATCCCCGGCCGCTCCCCGTTGCCACGCGGCTGCTGCCTCACCGCGGGCTGTCCCCACGGCCCCGCGCCCGTCCCGTGCTCACATCCCGTGACCTCCGCCAGCCCCGCGGGTCCTGAGGGGCCCTGTGCCCACCCCCCCCCCCCCGTACCCCCCCACCCCCCCCAGCCCTCGGTCACCAGCGGCAGCGCTCCTTCCTGCCCCGCTTATCAGCGCTTACAGGAAAGCCCTCCTCGCGGCTCCAGC
This sequence comes from Oreortyx pictus, assembly GCA_036925125.1. NCBI lineage: Eukaryota > Metazoa > Chordata > Aves > Galliformes > Odontophoridae > Oreortyx > Oreortyx pictus. The sequence goes on from JAUPFR010000030.1 coordinate 3,944,066, forward strand.
CCTTTCCTGGAAGGTGAAGCGCTGCGAAGGGCCAACGCTGCAGCGCGGGGCTGCAAATATTGACAGAGCGGTGGAGCGGCTGCTCTTTGCTCCGCGGTAACGGTAAAGAGGTGCGCCGGGGGGGGGGGGGCAGTGCCAGGGCGCACTGAGGACCGGGGGATGCGCACCCCCCCCCCCCCCCCCCCATAGGGCTGCACACCCCCCCATGGGGCTCAGAGCAGACCCAGGGGAGGGAGGTGCCAGCCCCCCCACCCCAGGGGCTGCTTTCCTCTTTCTTGACTCAAGCACAAAGCACAGGAATGGAGGAGGTCCTGCCCCCCCCCGGCCCTGTCACCCCCCGGGGGGTGGGGTGAACTCACACGGAGGAATTTCCAGCAGGAGAGCATCCCCACTCCACCCTGAGCACAATGTGCAGCACTGCAGCCCCCCAACACCACCCCGGGGCTGAGCCCCACACTGCTATCCCACCCCACGGGGGCTCTGCTGCCACCACCAGTGACCGTGGGGTGGGGGGAGCGGCCCGGCTCTGTCTGAATCAGCCCATAAACGCACCGTTAGGTGCTGTGACTCACAGCATCCTCCTCCAGCCCATGCCCCGGGCACAGCGTGACGGTTCTGTGTTAGGGACAGTGCTGCTCCCTGCTCCCCCCACCCCACACCCCCGCCCCGGGCTCAGCCGTCACCTCGGCCCCAGCTCACAAAAAACGTCGGAAAAGCAAAGAGGAGCGAGGGCAGCAGGGCTCTACAAAAGGAACGATCGCATTAGGAAAACAAAAGGCAGTGGGGTGGGTATGGGGGGGGGGGGGACGGGGGACACAGCCCCGGCTGCTGCCAGCTCTGCCCCACTGGGCTGCATCATGCCACAGTGATGGAGGGACTGCTGCGGGGGTCCCAGTCCGGCCCCCCCCGCCCCCCAGAATCCACTCTGCCCCACCCGGCAATGGGGGCAGTGCTGCTCACAGCGCAGCGATGGCTTTGGCAGCGACGCGGCGGCCCAGGGGCAGCCCCAGATCCGTGATGGCCAGGACAATTTTGGGGCTGGACATGGTGGACACCTTCACCAGCTCCGAAACCTGGAGGAAGAGAGGAGGGGCAGAGCTGAGGCCCGGGGCCGAAGGACAGAGCTGGGCTCTGCTCTCCCCCCGGCCCCAGAGGGCAGAGGGGGGAGGACTCACCATGGTGAAAGGCATGAACTGCAGGATGCTGCCGTGGCTGCCCTGCTCCAGGCACTCCACGCACTCCTCCATGAACCACTGCACGAACTGCGTGTGAGTGCCGGCTGTCTTGGAGCCCAGGATGGAGGAGATGAGCAGGAAAAGGTTTGCTGAGGGGACAGGGGAGCGTCAGGGGGGGGGGCAGGCAGGCTGCTGGGGTGACCCCCACCCCCCAGGACAGCCCCCAGCAGCACGCCTTACCCAGCACCCTGTTCAGGGGGTCCCGCATGCTGACGGCGTGCAGCTGGGAGGCGGACAGAGAGCTGCTCATCGAGCGGTCTGTTGGGGAGAAGAGTGCATGTCACAACGGGGGGAGGGGGCTCTCGCACCCACCCCCACAGCACAGAGCACCGGTGAAGCCCCCAGGCTCCAGGAGAGCAGCACCCCACGCTGTGGGGTGGAGGAGCGGCACAGGGCTGACCCCAGCTGCCCGTCCATGCATGCCAGAGATGTGTCAGCGTGCTCTGCTCTTGCACGGTTATTCTGAGTCTGACCAAGCTCAAAAACATCTGTGAGCACGAGAGAGAGTCACGGAGAGAGGCAGTGCTTCCCTGCCCCGCAGTGACTGCATCCTGACAGCTCACGAGAGCAGAGGAACGCAATGTCACGATGGAGAGCAGCGAGCGGGGCTGTGCGTGTACTCTGTGTGTGTGTGTGTGTGTGTGTGTGCGCTCTGTGTGTGCACTGCCAGCAGGGCGGGCCGGCCCAGATGTTCCACAGCTGCACTGCTCACTCTCAGTTGTAGGGTTGAGCTACACAGCGTGAGCAAGGGCCCGGCCCTGACCCCAACACAGCCTCGGGGGGGGTCTGCGTGGCCCCCAGCCTGAGGCTGTAGGGCTGAGCCACGGGATGCAGCCGCTGTGGGCATCAGGACCCACGTTGGGACGTCCTGAGGATGCTCAAGAAATGAAAGCCCTCCCCTCCTTTCCTCATGGAATCACATGAGTTACGTGGCTGCCGCAGGAAGCAGGATTTCCACATCACGGCAGCAAACAGCCCCGAGAAAAAAAGTCCTGAGTGTCACTGCAGAGAGGTGGAACCGCACCAGCAGTTAAATAAAGATAGCGAAACAAAGGGAAAAGCCCAAATTTCAACAGCAACGAAACCACAGGTTATTGTTGTGTTGGAAAAGGGCAAATGATGGCAGCGAGGACACAAGGATGAGCAAGGAGCGCCCTGACTCAGTGCAGGGTGCATGGACATGCGTGGGGGGGGGGAGGGATGGGGGGGCACGGCTCCCTGCAGCACGTCCCGCTGGGGCTGCAGCTCAGGGACACGGAGATGTGGCTGTGAGGACTCATCAGCTCTGCACACAGCATTATTAATAGCAGAGGAATCTGAGGATTGAGCCACAGCCGTCGTGGACGTCACCTCCTCGCGGGGTGGGGGACGTTGGGTCCCCATTCCCACAGAGCTCAGCTCAAACAAACCCCCCCCGGGCGCTCCGTGTGTGTGAGGCAGAACCTCACCACCCCAACCCTACGTGTTCTCATCAGGGAGCACTGAAGTTTGACCTTCTGGGGCTAAAGTTCTGCGGGAGCTCAGCAAAGCTCACCTGAACACCCATCAGCTTTACAAAGTACCCTCCCCTGCTGTGTGCCCCCCACCCCCCCCAGCATTTGGGCAGCTCGGGAAGGAAGTGTTGTTGTGTCCCCCCAGCACACACACACACACACACACACACACACACTTACTGGGGCTGGAGAGGATGTTGGCATCTTCCTCGTTGGAGCTGAGCAGGCGCATGAGCTTGGAGGGCTGCGTGTCATCCAAAGGGAACAGGCTGATGTAGTCCTGGGGGGGGGGGGGGGGGGGAGGGAAGAGGGGGGTTCAGTCCATCCAGACTCTCTCTGCGGGGGTCCCCAGCCCCCTCCCCAGGCCCACAGCCGCCTGCACAGTGCTGGAACTACGCACTGACTCAGCCTGGCCTGTTCAGATCCCTCCTTTCCCAGAAAAGCAAAGGGAAAAGCCCATGCTCCCAAGGTCAAGGGACCAAACCTCAGACAGCTGAGTGAACCCGGGTGGAGAACCCCACCTCAGTGACCCCCTCCTCCTGGGACCACCACCAGAGCCCACTCCCACAGGCACGGAGCCCACAGCCAAACCCGCTCAGCACCGCACGCACCTCGATGTCCTCTCGGTGCCTCTTCCTCTGCCTGGCAGATGTCTGGCACTTGTTGTGGGAGGAGTAGGAGCTCAGGGCACACCAGACAGAGAGTCTGGGGACAGAGCAGGGCACAGCTCACCTGGACAGCTCCTGCCAGGGTCGTAGTGGGAATGGGGCACACGTCCCCACCCCAACGTGCACAGAGGAGGGGGCCTTACTTGGCCAGAGCCTTCCCTGGAGGGTCCATCAGCGTGTGCCACTTGGAGGAGTCGGTAAGCAGACTGGGCAGGATGTGGCCCAGCAGGGTCAGCGTCAGCTGCTGCATGTCCAGGCAGAAAATGGCATAGAGCAGCTCCACGGCTCGCAGCGTGTGCTCCTTCCGCGTCTCCTTCAGCAGCTCCTGCAAGGCACAGGGCAGAGCTGAGGAGGGACACAGCAGGACCTTCCCCTGCCCCCAGAGCCCAGCCCGCCCCAGCAGCCTGGGGCTGGAAGCGGGGCCCACCTCCCTGCTCCACCTCGTACCTTGACCAGGTTGTTGCAGAACCAGTAGACGCCTCCCATGTGCAGCAAGGTGTTGAAGATGTGGATGGAGCGGCTGTCCACCCAGCCCTTCTCCAACACCTTGGTGAACACGCTCGTCAGCACCTCCTTGATGGGCTTCTTGGGGGGGAGCAGGTTCCAGTAGGGGATGGTGTCCATGCCCGTGGAGGGGAACTTGATCTGCGTGGCCGTCTGCTGCAGGACGTCCGCACACATGTGCTCCAGGATGGAGCTCATGATCACCACGCTGCGGCGGAGAGAGCCAGGTCAGGCAGGAGTGTGGGGGATTGATGGGGGGCAGAGGCAGCGGGCGTGGGGCTGACCGCTCGTTGTAGAACTGCAGCGTGTTGTCGCCGTACAGCGGCGTGGCCAGCTGCCGGATCATCTGCAGGGACTTCTCCCGCTCGTCCAATCCCAGCATGCGGACGTGGGCCACCAGCCAGGCCACGGCGCACACCGCCATGCTGCACACCTTGCCCTTGATGTTGTCTGTGATTTTCTGGGGGGGGGGGGGGGGGTGAGAGCAGGTGAGGATGAGCACGGCTGCACGGGTTTCACCCCAGCATCAGCTCCCTGGGTCTCCTTCAAATCTCCTCTTCTCCGTGCCCCTGCCAGGCCCGCGATCACCAGCAGGGCACACGTGTGTAGGGCTGCAGCAGCATCTGGGGCAGGAGGATGGGGGGGCCCCGCCCTGCTCATGACTCAGCCCCTCCTTATGGCACACTGCTGACCCCCCGTTCTGCCCCCCAGACCCACCTGGATGGACTCGAAGGTGAGCACGCTGTTCTCCCAGGCATTGAGGATCTCCAGGATGGCAGCCGAGATGCTCAGACACACCTCGTGCCAATTCATCTGCCTGTCGGGGGGGGGGGGGGGGGGGGGGAGGGGGGGTCAGGCACACGCTCAGCGCTGCTCCCCTCCCCACAGCCCTGGCCCCATAAGCTGGGCTGAGCTCTTACACCAGCTTCATCTCAGAGGAGTTGTTGAGGAGGGCTACGAGGGACTCCACCTTGGTGGAGTCAGGGCGGAAGCAGGGATGGTCGGGGTTGAGAATCTTGCCCTCCTCGGGCATGCAGGTCAGCATCCAGGTCTCAAAGAAGGGCACCTCGTCTGCCGGCCTCGACTCTGACAGGATCACCTGGAAGGGAACGGGCTCTGGGTCTGCCCCACATCCCCACCCAGGGACTCCCAACCTAGGGAGCTCGTGGCCAGGGGACAGCTCTGCTCTCATGGGGCACTCGCTCCCTTAGCCACTCAGGCTCCCCACAGCTCCGTGGAGCTGGGGCACTCAGCTCAGCTGGCAGCCAGCTGCAAGGGCTCCCAGGGAGTGGGGGGGGACACGACACAAGCTGGGAATCCCACACACTGCTTCCTCCTTGCAGCCCTGCAGCACTCAGGGGACGCTATTTTTGACAGAAGCATTGCACATCTGTGCGGCAGCAGCTGGTCAGGAAAAGTCATTCTGGGCTGAGAGCTCATTGGAGAGCCCCTGGTGCATCCACCCCAGGCTGCTGCCCCCCAGGACTCCCCCTCTCCGCCCCTGGGCAGCCCCCCCACCCGAGTTTTTCTCTCCTTCTCCACGCCCGCAGCGTTTCGGTATCGTTTCGCCTCCCGACACAGGCAGATGTTGAAACGTGGAAAATTCTCATGTACGCCAAGCGAGGGCTGCAAGTTCCCCATCTGCCAGAGGAGGGCTGACATCCAGCAGCCCTCCCCAGCAGCCAAACCCCGCACGGCTGGGAAAGGGCCTGGGAGACCACAGCCAGCCTGGAACAGGGCAGGAGGTGACAATAACGGGAGTGAGGGGCACAAACAGCCGTCCCCAGGAGTGTCGCAGCCACTCTGGCTACATCACTCTGCACCAGGCAAAACTCGCTGGGTGCTTCACCCGCAGCAGAGTGCTGCTGGACGGGCGGCTGCGGGTGCTGGGGACAGCGATGAGGTGACAGCAGCACGGCCACTAGAGGAGGCTGGCAGACCAAAGCACACGGGCTGCTGCTCTCGCAAGGTCAGAGCACAAGGGCTGCCTTCCCTGCAATACTTACCTCGGAGCCGTAGGTCTGGGCCACATGGCACAGCATGAGGAACGAGATGTCAAAGAGAAGAGCCCGGACCGGCGCAGACTTGGCTGGGAAGGACAAACAGATCTCAGGGAACTCAGCCCAGGGAGGCAGGTGGGAGCCCGGGGGACGAGGCCCTGCCTCCTCCAAGGTGCTTTTCTAATGCCCGAGTGCTTGAGTGTGAATGAGGGCTCCAGAGGACGTGCCATGTGCCCCCTCACCCCCACGTGCCCCAGCTCAAGCTCCTGGAGTGGCTTTGACCTCTATTTGGCAGCCCCAGTTCAACCACGGGCTCCCTCAGTCCCTCAGAAGGTCAGAGCACTCAACATGTTTAATCACACGTAAATGCAGTCAGAGTCCTTATCTCGGGCTGTGTGCTGACACATCACCCCTTCCAGGGAAGGAGCTGGGGCAGGGTCAGACCCAAGGGGCCCCAAGGGCCGGGGAGGGGAGAAGGGAGCTCAGGATGGACACGTGTGTGCCACGGGTGAGAACTGGGGGTCCCCAGGAGCCCAGATCCCCGCCGGCACCTGCCCACGCCTGGCACAGCTCGGTCCAACCCCTGCTTAACCCAGCACGTGGCAGCAGGGGAAGCACAGCTCGAGCCGCCCCACGCACGGATGCTCACACACTCACAGTTCTCTGTGCTGATGTGCTTCGTGAATTCATTCAGCCTGGAGGGGGCAGAGAGAGCCGCAGTGAAGCGTTATCATCAGACAAAGCAGTCCTCCTCCCACCCGAGATGGGCACAGAGCTGCCCCTGCCCGCAGCAGCACACACAGCAGCCTGAACCCCACGCTCCCAGCTGGGCTGGTGTGCTTCACACTGCCCCGGGGTGTGGGGAGGGCATCACACAGCCCCACATGTGCTGAGTGTGGGCTCTAACCCGGACACGGGCACCTGGGGAACAAAGAGCTGGGGCTGTGCTGCTGCCTTCAGCCCTCACACAACTGAAACCTATCTGACTGCGCCCTGCTCACACAGAAACAAAGGAGGTGTGGGGCTCAGAGCCCAGGGCCCCAGTCCTCCACAGAGCCCTGCTGGTGCTGCACTGACCCCAGGACAGGGGCAGATCCAGCCCTGAGCGTGGGGGGAACGGGGGCGAGATGGGAGGCTGCCAGCTCACCCCAACCCCACTAGCACACGGAGTCACTGCAGTCCAGGTAGACACTCACTTGATGAACTTCCAAGCAAAGGATTTCAGCTTGCCCGTTGCTGCTGCCGCTGCCAGCAGCAGATCCAGGCTCTTTCCAGACAGCATGTGACCCAGGACCCCCAGCAGGCCCTCGGGGGATTTGGAGTGATCTGCATCCATAGTCTACAAAAAAAAAGAAAGAAGGAAGTCACGGGGAAAGCATGTTCCAGAGCAGCAGTGAAACTGCAGCCACAGAAGCAGAGCTGATCAGCTGCCAGAGCCAGCCTATAGGGCCTCTGTCTGCAGGGACCCGCAGGGCTTGGAGGGGAGGGGAGGGGAGGGGAGGGGAGGGGAGGGGAGGGACCCCCAGATCCCAGGCTCTGCAATAGGGAGAGCTGCAACATGCTGGGGCAGCACAACACCAGCAGGGCAGCAGGAGGAGGAGGCTCAGGGGATGGGGGAGAGGATGTCGGGGAGGATGGGCAGAGCAGGCTGGGCTCAGGCTGCTGGCCCTGACAGCACACTGAGCTGCCTGACAGCTCCTCTGGCTTCCTGGGAAGGAGGAGGGGAGTCCTGGGCTCCGCAGCAGAGATGGTAACAAGGCTGGAAGCAATTCCTCCACCTCAGCACAGGGTGGGAGAAGGCATCTCCTGAGCACCCCAGTAGGTGCAGCGCTGCTGGAAGCCAGCTCTGGGGTGGAGATCGGCCTCCCCAGCACTGCAGTGGGAGGGGACTCACCTTCAGGATGTTGGTGACAGTGGGCTCAGCCCTCAGGATGAGCCTGGGGTTGGGCTGGATGTTGGCATTCTCTGCAGACTGCAGCTGCGGAGCGTCTTCCCTGTCTGCTTTCCTAGTGATCCACAAAGAGAGGCTCTCGAGTAGGAATTCTGCCACTCCACCCTTCTCCTCCCCAGCACTCAGCTCCCCACCATCCCCAAGGAAAGGCCACTGCCTCAGCACCAGCTCTGAGAGGGCAGGCTCTGCCCCTGCTCTGTCATAGAAAGCAAAGACTCATCCCTCCAGGCCAGGACGCCCCAGCTGCAGCACAGCACCACAGCTGCTCCACGCTCCCTGCCACGAGGGCAGTGAGGCGAGGTGCCCCAACCTTGCAGGGGCCGTACCGTTTGTCAGTCAGGTTGCTCATGTTGGCTTCCGACAGCAGCCCCTGTTTGCTGCACTCCTGCAGGAGCAGACTCATGCAGTTGCAGCTGGAAGAAGGAGAGCAGAGCGTCAGCCCCAGGGGCAGCCCTCCTGCTGTCCGAGCAGCGGGCACAGCCCTCCCTCCAAAGGCCAGCACGGAGCCACGCAGTCACATGCAGGCTGGGATTCAAGCAGTCAGGAGTCCTGAGCTGTCTGCCTGCCTCCGTTCCCCCACTCTGAGGGGGGTGCAGGGCCAGAAGCAGCTCCAGACATCACAAAGCATCACCAGCGTACGGATCAGCTGTCAGACACTCAGTGCCTTTGCTCATTTGGCAGTGCCAGCGCCTCAGGAAGAAGGAACCGGATCAGAAATCAGTGCTTCCCTTCGTACCACACCAAGACACGCAGCTGCCCCAGCACTGCAGCTCCCCGCAGAGATGCACAGTGCTGCAGGGGAGTCCCAGGCACACGAGCACTCACTTGCATCGTTGATCTGCTTTGTCAAGCAGAGGGGTCAGCTTCAGCAGGAACTCAAAGGCACAGTTCACATCCTCTGTGAAATCCTGCCATGCACAAAGGTGAGCGCTCAGCTCGGAGCACTGCAGACATGAGCCCACCTGCCCTCCCACACCGCCTTGCCACCAGAGGAAGGCTGTCAGCACGCACTGCTTCCCACCCCAGCCACGGTCACACAGCTCTGGCCAGGACCAGCACCATCACAACGAGCACAGTCCATGTGCACACACAAACTGCAGCCCTGGTGACTCACCTTGTCCCCGTGGGGATAGTTCTTGAGTTCAACCAGGACCTGAGGGATCTGAAAGACATGGGGCACGTGGACATGAGCGAGAGCAGACCCGCTGCTGCTGTCAGCACCTCCCAGCAGCACAGGCAGCAGGAGCTGCGAGGAGCAGCTGCTCTTCCAGCCCAGCACGAGGATCTCCGGAGCAGCCTTTGCACCCTGGGGACTGTCCCAGCTCCGCTCTGCAGAGCCCTTTCAGCATCACAAGGAGCAGCAGGGCATGGCCGGGCAGGGGACTACGGCTACAGAGCCCAGCATTGGCCAGAGCACATGTCAGGCCTGAAATTACACATAAATCCCTTTTGTCTGGCACAAAGACAAGAGGCAAGGCAGACGGCTGCGGGGCTGCCCACCGCCGAGCTGTGGGAGCACCAGCCCAGAGACTGCTTTGGCATCCTTTAAAGGCCATGATTTCCCCCACAACTTCCTAGGAAAGCAAAACAAAGCGAGGCTGGGCTGCAAAGATGCCCCAGACAGCACGGTGTTTTGCTGCCTGCAGGCTCAGCCATCTTGCACGCTGTCCAGAAGGATGAGTGGGGAACCCGAGGGGCACACTGTGGGACAGGAGGACTGACGGGGCACAGATTATCTTTGAGGACCCTTCTGTAATCCTGTGATTCCACCTCTGCTCTGCCAGGCTCTGGTGCTCAGCAGGGCTCAGACAACAGGGAAAGGTGCAGGGCACAGAGCACCATGCTCACCATGGAGCTGGGGCCCACCTTGAGGAAGGTAAACGCTGTCCACTTCAGCTCCTCTGTGCCCTCTGGGGACTCGATGAGGCCCACGAAACACGCCTTCCAGATCTCCAGCATGAAGAGCGGAGAGGGGATGCGCTGCAGGGCACACAGACAGGACCCTCCAGGACCCAGCAACAAAGTGACTCCCTCCACCAAGCCCTGACCTCCCTGCAGAGCTGCTGTCGGGCCCGTGCTGCTGCCCCAGGCTTTGCTCCCATCCCCAAACAAGGATCAGCCCTCCTCACAAACGCCCTCAGTCAACCTGGGCAGGATGAGAAGGTATCTTGCCCTTTCGTACCTGCATCCTTTTCACCATCATCAGCTGCTCCACCAGCGGCTGGATCTCCCCTGTGAGGTTCATGGTCCCCTCCAGTAGCACCACAGCATGCACGGTGGGGAAGCCGGTCTTGTTCAGCTGCTCAGAGCGAACAGAGAGCATGGTGGGGATGCTGGATGAGACACAACAGCACCAGGTCACTGGAGTCCTGCAGGAATGATCCTTGCTCCCTCTGTCCCACCTTCCCCTCCCAGCCAAACCTGACCTCTGTGGTCCTTCATCTCTCTGGGGTAAGACAGCTCCAAAGGAGGGATCACCCACTGCCCTGCAGCATCACCTCTGGGAACTGCCCCAGACCTCAGCCCAAGACCCCCCACACACACACTGAGGGATGGCAAGGAGCCCACAGCACCCAGCAAGAGCCCTTTGCAGCAGGGAGCAGCCGTCCACAACCTTGCCCTTTATTTGAGGGCTTCTTGCTGGCCCCAGCCCACTGCCAGCACAGGAGCCTGAGCTGGGAAGGGACAGGAGAGCAGGGAGCCAGCGAGGAAGGAGGCCCTCAGGCTTCCCAAGGAGGGCTCACACCCATCTCACCCTCTGAACCCAAGCTACCTCTTGACGAGGGAGATGCAGCCATCACCCTGGCTTCGCAGTGCGGAGTTGCTGAGGCTGTTCAGGCTCTCCTCTAGCTTGAGGAGGGATTGCTCCACGGCATTCCAGGAGGCTGAGGAGGGAGGGCAGGTGTTCAGCACAGCAGGACAGGGGCAGGAGTCTGGGGCTCCCTACCGAGCAGGAGTCAGAGCACCTCTGCAAACCCAAGCTGAGGATCTGAATCCAAGCCAGCAGCTCCCTGGCACTGCTTCTTGGCCAGGGGACCGAGCGGAGGTGTAGGGCCGTGCCTGGCAGGCTGGGGGGGGGTGCAGGACCCGCCACGTGCCCAGGGACAGCTCACACAGCCTTCGCATTAATTCTTTTCCTCTTCCAAGGGCAGCAAGGAGGGGAGGGGGCAGAGGGTGGCACGGAGCCAAGGAGGAGACAGCTACAGCAACAGGGCTGGAAGATGGATGGGCTTAGAGCCGCAGGGACAATGCGGCAGGAGCTGGGCAGGGGGAAGGGAAGGTGGCAAGGACACCTCCCCGAGGCCGACCGTGACCAGGAGGAGCACAGCGCGGCCGCCGGGCCCACGCAGCGACGTACACGTCTCCTCCAGCTGGGCGATGTGGATCAGGGCACGGTTCTTGGTGCTGCCAAGCATCTTCTCCAGCCGCTCCAGACACATCTTGAGCTGGCCCTCCACTGCCACCTGCTCCAGCACCTCCTTCACCTTCTCGGCATAGAAGGCGGCGCAGCGCAGGAGCCAGTTCAGGGCACTCATCAGTGCCCGGCACAAACCGATGCACTCCTCCGCTCTGCCGTGGCAGCTGCGAGGGGACAGAGACACAGCCGTGGGCCAAGCTAAACCCCAAAGAGATCAAGGCACAACGGCACCTGAGGAACCAGACTACACCCCACACACCCAGCCCAGCGTGCTCAGCTCCCAGCTCCTCTGCCCCAGCCCACGAGCATCCCCCCCCCTCCCCTCTATGCCAGGGGAAATGAAGTGTACCCAATGCAGACTCCTCTCTGGCCACTCAACTACAGGGAAACTTTCCAAGCCTCTAATCAAATTATCTTGCTAAGAAAGGCTCAGCGCTGATCAATGTGTTCCAAGAGGTGAACGCTTTCCCCTCCCAATGCACAAATCATCAGGGCCAGAAGTTTTGATCAAATTAAGCGGAGGATCAGATTAGGCAGGAACTGGATTAAGTCGCCAGCTCTGCAGTTGGCCAGCAACAGCTCCTTGTCAACATCTGCGACCGATGCACATTCATTGCTGCTGCTTCGCTCCGTGTAATTGAAGAGCTGCTACCTTTAGCCCTGCTTATCCTGCCATCCCCCCCAGCGCGTGCCTCTCTGCAGCAGCCTCCCAGCAGAGGCTGTCAGGGGTTAACAGGAAGATTTCTCAGCTTTCTATAAAAGTTTCTGTGGCCTGAATCGTCTCCCCTGGGTCCTGCGACACCAGCGGAAGAGCACGGAGCAAAACAAGGCAGCTGCACGAAGTGCCCGGGGCAGCGCAGGCAGAACCACGAGCGCTGGCAGCCAGGGATGCACAGCCAGGGCCCTGGGAAGCCACAGAGGCCACATGAGAGAAATAAAACATAGAGGGGACAGAAACCCTCAGGTTGTGGGGCTTACGCCAACCTGAGCTGGGCAGGAGCATTGTGGAAGAGGTCGTGGTCCAAAATGGGTGGGGTTCTCACAGCCCCCCCATGAAATCAGTGGGATTCCGGGCTCCTTCTGCTGTACCCGTGCTGACATCCCAGCCTAGAGCAGCTCAGGAGGAGAGCTGGGATGGGAGCCGGCCTCCCCCTGCCAGAGCAGGGACCCCACGGCAGGGCAGCACCGTACCTGAGGCGGTCACAGAACATGTCCATGATCTCCAGCAGCGACTGCACACACAGGTCCCGGGAGAAGTCATCAAACTACAGCAGAACAAGGAGGGATTTCAAACACGGGGTGCCAGGCTCCGGCAGCCCCAAAACACAACCGCAGGGCACTCTCCCTGGCATCTGCCCAGCAGTCAGACCAACGGGATCCGGGTCAGGGCCGCCCCTCAGCTGGGTCGCACCCTCCTTGGGGCAGCAGAAAGCAACGGGGCCAAGGTGGTAGGGCTGAGGGCCTCCCTGAGACGCAGTGGGGGCTGAAGCTCCATTTGCAGCCCCCCCCCCCAGTTCCCTGTGGGCCGTGCTGACATGACAGCAGCTTGGCACCAGCCCACGTCCCCACCTCCAGCTCAGTGGGGCTGGCAGCGAGCACCGACAGCTCCACTGGCCACGGGGACGGCAGCAGCGCCGCTGCCGCCTGCTCGGCCGAGCAGATGGGGCCGCCCCACTGAGCCCGAGCTGGCCCGCGGGCCTGAGCTGAGCCCACGCTGCTCTGAAGGAGGAAACCACGGCTGTCAAGGTCAGTGCTGCTCCGCCGGCCTCACCACAATGGGCAGGGACACCGAGCACGGCCGTACGCTGCCTCTGCCGCCCCACTGAGGGGCTGACCCCACCGAGGGCCCCCCCAGTGTGCTCCCAGCGCCAGCAGCGTGGGGGGAAGCAGAGCAGGAGCCTGCCAGGCTCCACAGCGAGCAGGGACGCCGTTTCCACGCCTGCAGCACGCGGGACCGTGCCCAGAGCAGAGTGGGAGCTGCTGGTGGGCCGCCCCCAGCGGGCTCTCGTGCCCTGCTCCGCGCCGTCTGCCCACTGCTGACTCAGCACAGGATGTCATTTTACACTTGACCTATATTTGGTGAGAGCTGTGGGATGGGAAACGGATACGCAGAGCGCAGGTAAAGAGAAAAGCCCGTGCCAGCAGCTGTCAGAGCCGTACCTTGCTGATGGCCGTCAGCACCGTGGAATAGGACACCATCTACGAAGAAAACAGAGGAGAAAACGACGGCGTTGGAAAAGCAGCACAGCGGCGGTGCTGCCTGCGAGCACCACACACACGGCTCAGGAGCAGCGAGGTCAGGGCACGGCCCCACGGCCTGGCACCGCTGACCCGGCACAAATCCAAACAGACGTTTTTAGGTGAGCGCTGATTGCTTTCGCACCAACTTCACACAGCATTAAACGCTGCACTAAGGAAGCACGGAGCTCCCGGCCAGTGCAGAGGACAGGGATTTCCAGGCTGGGGCTATTTACAGAAACAACCCCGCCCTGGGTGCAGGCGGAGCCCCCCACCCTGTCTGAGCCAAGCGCAATGCCCGCAAGCTGCAGACGTTGGGGTGTCTGCCCGCCACCGGCTCTGCACCCCGGGTTCTTGGCTTGCTAATTGGGGCCGTGGGGTGACACCCAGCAGCACTGCAGTGTGAGGCAGCGTGTGGGGAGAGCCATTACCTGCGAGCTGATAGCGTATTTCAGGTAGGACAAGATGAGTGGGTTCGGCGACGGCCCGATCATCGCCTGCTCGAGCAGAGCCTCTGCAAAGAGAGGGAGCTGTGGTGGGCAGCACACGGTGTGGGGACACACCGTGCCCTGGGTTCTGCTCTCACCTGCAGGAAAGGTGGCAAAGGCAACTCGTGCCAAGAACGACGGCTCCGTACGACGCTTCCCTGAAATTAACCCACTCCCCAAAGTTTCTGCTCCTCAGCAGCAAAAGGCAGCAAACAATTCAGGCAGTGCCTGCCCGAAGCAGCACCTGCTGCTCTCCCAGCACCCTTCCCTTCCTTCCACCTCCTGCCCAGGAGGCTCCAGCATCCACCAGCATGCCATTTCTGCTCTGCTACCTGGGGCCGGGCTGCGGGCACGTGGCCGCTCTCGGCCAGGACGGTTCCTGTGCGTCTGGCACTCCCTGCTGCTGGCAGCCGCCCAGGGAGGCCGGAGGGGCTCTGCCCGCCCTATCTGCTCAGTCAAGCCTTTAATTGACCACTTGAACTACGGCAGAGCGCAGGAACCACCTCCCAAAAGCAAGCCCCGGGCTGTGGCACGGGCTGTAAGTAGGTCAGGGCACCCAGATGCAGGAGGGGCAGGCCAGCTCCCTGCATCCCGGCTGCAGGAGACACCGCAGATCCCGGCAGACGGCTGCGACCACGGCCAAACGCATCTCAGCACGAGGACAGAAGGCGGACGGCAGCCCTCCCCTCCCCATCTAATCAGGGAGCGCCAACACGAGCCAGCCACATGCTGTTACCCACTGCAGGCACGTCAGCATCGATTTGCTGGGCAGTGCCGTGATCCAGGCGGCTCGTGCCAGGTTTTCCTCCTTTGCGGTTGAAATCCAAAAGGCAAAGCTGGGGGGAGGATGAGCTGGGGGGAGGATGAGCTGGGGGGAGGATGAGCTGGGGGGAGGATGAGCTGGGGGGAGGATGAGGGCTTGGAGAAGTGCTCTGGATGTGACGGCTGCCTGCATGCCCACCGCCTGCCCTGCATCCTCCAGCAAAGGGACTCGGCTCCATCCTCACCGAGCTGAGCCCTGTGCTGACGAGCCCTTCCCTGCTGGATGCACTGAGAGGCAACCAGGAGAAACCCACTGCTGCAGAAACCGCAGGCTCGGCACCAGAACCTGGTAAAAATCACACAGGTAGGACAAACCCGGCGGCAGTGAGGAGCACGGAGGTTCCCCACCCCTACGAAACCGCGGGGCAGACCTCCAGCAGCGCCCACGTTTGCAAACACACACTGCCCACGCAGGAGGAAAAAAAAAAAACCACCCAACCCCACTGTGTCTATAACGGGCACAGTGCGGGCAAACCCCTGAAGCACGCCACGCGCGGGGAACGAAACGCTCACAAACGGGAGCGCAAACGGCGCTCCCACCCCTGGGCACCGCGGGTGGGGGTCCCACCCCGCGGCCACGCACACCCGTGGGGCTGACGGACCCCCTCCCCCCCCCGGGCCCGGACCTGCCAGGTTCAGGATGTCCCACGTGGCCCCGCGGGGGAAGAAGCGCTTCATGTTGATGGCCCATTGGTAGTCGCTCCAGCGCTCCTTCCAGGCCTGCAGGATGGCCTGCTTCAGGTTCACCACCTTCATGGCCGCGGGGACGGGGTCACGGGGAGCCGCGGTCCCGCGGACGGCCGCCCACGGTCACGGCTCCGGTCCCACGGCTAGGCCGCGTCCTCACCCGCCGGCTCCCGCCATGTTGGCACCCGCCAGCAAGTCGCGCGCTGATTGGTCGGCGGGGCGGCGCGGGGCTCGACGGGAGATGTAGTCCACGGAGGGCCGCGAAGAAACGCGCGGGGCG
The DNA here is from genome assembly GCA_036925125.1 of Oreortyx pictus. NCBI lineage: Eukaryota > Metazoa > Chordata > Aves > Galliformes > Odontophoridae > Oreortyx > Oreortyx pictus. The sequence continues at coordinate 3,959,850 of JAUPFR010000030.1, forward strand.
TGGAAACTTGGGGGGGGCGGGAAACGTGGGGGGAGTGCAGAAGGAGTTCGGTGGCAAGCGTGGCAGCTCGCGGAGAGCGCACGGGGCGTGCAGATGTAAAATCGCAGAGCAATCTGCGCCCGTGAGGCTGCGAGTGGAGAAGTTGTGCTTTCACGAGTGGGCACACTGTGGGCGCGCAGAGGTGGGGGTGTGCAAGCGGTCTGCGCAAGTGGGTGTGGAAACCTGGGAGCGCACAAGCGCTGCGCGCGGGTGCACACGCACGGCGTGCAAATGCGAGCGTGGAGGCGTGCAGAACCTGAGCAAATGCGGCCGCAAGTGTGCAAGATTGCGGGTGTGCAAGCAGGGCGAGTGGGTGCGTGAGTGTGCACACGCAGGGGGTGCAAACACGGGGTGTGCAGGTACGGATGAACCACAAAGCTGACGATGGGGGGGTGCACACGGGGGTCTGCACGCGTCCCTGCGTGTGTGCACAGATGCATGCGTGTGTGTGTGCGTGCACACGCGTGTGGGCTCACGGATATGCAGGCAAAATCCCAGCAGGATTCCCGCCGCCCGTTGCCGTGGCAACCAACAGATGGGGAGCGGGTGGGGGCGGGGGGCTGCACCTCCAATCTGCTGCCACGCCGCCCCGAATCCCAGCGCTGCTCAAAGCCCCCCCAGGGCCGTGCCCCGCTGCACCTCCTCCCCTAGGGCAGCCGGGCCCTACCCCTGCCCCCCCCCCCCCCCTTATCCTCGCTGTGCTCGGGGGTCTCCGCGGCCCCTTAATTCCCGTGTTAATCATTCATGGGGCCGGGGTGCGCGGGCGGCCGCAAATCCCCCATGGCCGCAGCCGGGATTAGCGGGTGAGCTGTGGCCCAGCCGGCGAGGGGCCCGCGGGGCCGGGGGGGCCCTATTCATGAGGACGGATTTCCTGTGCCGGGCACGGGGCTGTGGGGGGGGGTCCCACAGCTGCTGAGGGGGAACCGGACACTGCAGTGGTGGGGGGCCAACCAGCACTGTAGGATTTGTAGGGCTGTAGGCCTCGTGGGAGCGGGAGGTGCGGTGAGATTCCCCCCCCCCCCCCCACAGACCGTGCAGTGCTCTGGGTGTGGGGCTGGGGGGGTGGCTCGGCATCCCCCCCCCCCTCCCTCTCCCCATGCAGGGGAAGGCGCCGGGGCCTGGGCCCAGCTCGGCGCTTGGCAGGACGCCGTGCACAGCTGCCTGCAGCCGGGGGGGGCCGGAAGGGGCTGGGGCCGTTCCCAGCAGGCTGGGGGGGGGGGGGGGTGGAAGAGGCACTGAGGAGGAGGAGGTGACCCCACTACCCCGACCCCTGTGCTGCTCCCCTCCCCCCCCCCGTGATGGTGTTTGATGGGTTGCAAAGTGTCTGGTTCTGTCCCCCCAGCCCCCCCACATCCCGCAGGGTCCTCGCCCCACATGGGGCAAGGGGATGAGGATGGACGGAGCCAGGCACGCCCCCCCGGGGGGGATGCAGGCAGCCCCCAGCCCTGCCTCAGTTTCCCCACCACTCCCCTGGGGACGCGGGTTGGGGGGCAGCGGCTCAGCCCAGCCCCGACCTTATCGCAGACAGACGGTGGTGGCGGGGGGGGGGCTGTGGGTGTGCTGTGTTTGCTGAGGATAAAGTGTACGGCACAGCACGGCGGGGCTGGGGGCACCGACACCCCTCCCTGCCACGCTGGCGGCCCAGCTGCAGGGAGGCGGGGGGGGGGGGGGGGTGAATGGGGCAAAGGGGTGGGGGGGTGGAATAGGACGGGGGGGGCACACAGGGCCGTGGGGAGCCGGAGGAGTCGCGGGGTCGTGGGGACCATGGGAAGCAGGGGAGACATGAGGTCATGGGGACCATGGGGACCGAGGGGGAGCGCAGAGCTGTGGGGCACTGGGGGCCGTGGGGGTCAAAGAGACACGGCCGTGAGGACCCTGGGGAGATGGGGGTGGGAATGGGGGGACCCGTTTGTGGCTGTGGCGCAAGGACCCCACCCCCAGGCACCGCCATCCCCACATCCCCCTCCTCTGGGTACCAGTGTGGCTCCAGAGCCACCCCCCCCCACCCGAGTACCCGCAATCCTGACGTGGGTTTGCCTTTCCGCACCCCATGGGTGCCCCCATCCCACGGGGACCCTCTGCGCTGTTGGTGGGGGGGGGAAAGGGGGGTACCCCGCCATGACAGCGGCCCTTTAAACCTGAGCACTATGGGAAATGTAGTCCGGGAGGGGGTGGGGGCTGAGCGCAGGGGCTGCCGGGAAGGAGGTGGGGTGGGACGGGAGGGCCGGGGGCTGCACGCTGGGACCCCCCCCCCCCGCCCCCCAGCGCCGTCCTCAGTGACCCCCCCCCTCGGTCCCGAGTGCGTGTGGCCGCCCCACGGTCTGCAGTGGGGCAGGGCCGGCTCTGACACGGCGGGGTCCGGAGAGTGGGAGAGGGGGGGGGGTGTGTGAGCACAGCCTGCGCAGCGTTTCCCCCCCCCCTCCCCCCCGCCCCTCGACGGCACCTTTCCCCACGATCCCCGCGCATCCCCGCGGTCCCCTTCCCAGCTCCTCCATCCACGGGTGGGCCACCGTCCCCACGCGTCCCACCTCCGTGACCTCTCCAACGCGCCCACGGGGCTCCGTCCCCATCCCCCCCCCATCCCCCCCCCCCCCCCAAGCATCCACCCGTCGGGCTCCGTGGGGGGAGCGCGCGTGGAAGGCGCGAGGAGCGCGCAGAGGCGCGGCGGGGCTGCAGGGAGCGGCTGCGGCCGGCGGAGGGGGCTGCGGCCGCGGCGGAGCGGGCGGGCGGCGCGGCGGGGCCGGGGGAGGAGCCTGCAGCAGCCGTCGGCCGCCGCCGCCGTTCGCCCCGCTCCGCTCGGCCCCGCTCCGCTCCGCTCCCGTCCGCGCTCCGCCCCGCACGGCCCCGCGCTCAGGTACGGCCCCGCCGCGCCGATGTGTACCGGGGAGGGCCCCCGCCGGAGCTCGGCGGCAGGGTCGGGGCGTGCTAGAGAGGGGGGGGGGGGGGAGGGGAGGGGGGGGTTGGGAACGGGAAGGGGGGAGCGCGCACCGAGCGCGCACCGGGAGGGGGAATGCGGGGCGGGTGGAGGGATCGGCTGCGGTATTTTGGGATTTTGGAGGAAAAAAAATCCCAGCGTTCG
>JAUPFR010000030.1:3963067-4012263 GCA_036925125.1 Oreortyx pictus
TGGGGGGGGTCCTGCAGCCCTGCTGATGGCTCTGTGGGGGGGATATGGGATGTGGGGATGTGGGGGGGTCCCTCAGCCCCGCTGATGTGTATGGGGGGCTTGATTTGGGGGTGTGAGGACGCGGGGGGATCCCGCAGCCCCACTGACAGCGCCGTGGAGGGGATATGGGATGAGGGGGGTCCCGCAGCCCTACTGAGGGTGCCATGGGGGGGGGATATGGGGTACGTGGACGTGCGGGGGTCCCGCCGCCCCGCTGACCCCGCTGACCCCGCAGCTGCCGTGCGAGGATCAGATCATCCTGCTGAAGGGCTGCTGCATGGAGATCATGTCTCTGCGCGCGGCCGTGCGCTACGACCCCGAGAGCGAAACGCTGACGCTGAGCGGGGAAATGGCCGTGAAACGCGAGCAGCTCAAGAACGGCGGCCTCGGGGTCGTCTCCGACGCCATCTTCGACCTCGGCAAGTCGCTGTCCGCCTTCAACCTGGACGACACCGAGGTGGCCCTGCTGCAGGCCGTGCTGCTCATGTCCTCAGGTCAGCGCGGGGGGGGGGGGGGGAGGGGCACCCCGGTATTTGGGGGTGCGTTGAGGCCCAGAGCTCTGCTCGGGGCATGTGGGGTGGGCATCACTGCACCTGGAGCACTGTTGTGGGATATGTGGGGTGGGCATCCCCATTACCCAGAGCCCCAACTTATGGGGCTCGAGGTGGGCATCCCAGTACGTGGAACCCCAGCATTGTGGGATAAATGGGGTGGGCACCCCAATACCAGAGCCCCCACCATTGTGGGGCACATGGGGGTGGGGCATCCCATGACCCAGAGGTCCAGCACGGTGGGACACATGGGGTTGAGCACCCTGATACCCAAAGCCCCATCATTTGGGGCACAGAGGTTTGCACCTCAATACCCAGAGCCCCAGGATTTGAGGGGGTGTGGGGTGCTCACCCCACTATCCAGAGCCGCAGCATTTGGGGCACATGGGGTTGAGCACCCCAGTACCCGAGGCCCAGCACTGTAGGGCACATGGGGTAGACACCCCGATACCCAGAGCCTCAGCATTTGAGACACATGGGGTGGACACCCCGATACCCAGAGCCCCAGCATCGCAAGCCCACAGCACTGATAGCATTTTAGGGCCACCTGTAGCACACCAGCTGTGGGAGCAGCAGGGCAGACCCCACATTACCCCCCCCCACACACACACACACACAAATCCTTTGGGTCCTTGCGTGAGCTCAGACCCCACCCCAACCCCCCCCCCCTCCCCTCCTCAGACCGGACGGGGCTGATCTGCGTGGACAAGATCGAGAAGTGCCAGGAGACGTACCTGCTGGCGTTCGAGCACTACATCAACTACCGCAAACACAACATTCCCCACTTCTGGCCCAAGCTGCTGATGAAGGTGACGGACCTGCGCATGATCGGCGCGTGCCACGCCAGCCGCTTCCTGCACATGAAGGTGGAGTGCCCCACCGAGCTCTTCCCCCCCCTCTTCCTCGAGGTCTTCGAGGACCAGGAGGTGTAGGGACGACCCCCCCCCCCCCGCCCTCTCCAGCCCTGCCCCCCCCCCCATACACACACACACACATACACATACACACACACCCCGATATTTCATTCTCCGGTGCTGCACGGGGGTGGGCGCGGCAAAAAGAGGGGGGGGAGGGGGGGTTTGGTGTTGGGGGGGGGTAAATCAGCGCTGCCGCTTGCCTGCCCCCACCCCCCTTACACACACATCCCCCCCTCTCCCCCCCCCCCCCCCCCAGACGTCGCCGGGTTTTGTTTGTTTGCACAGGGAAGGGCCCCCCCCCGCGGCGTCCTTCTCTTCGGACGTTCTTATTTTGAAGCATTTATTTCCCTCCCTGAGAGGCTAAAATGTAAAACTGCACTTTGCGAGAGAGGAGGAGGAGGAGAAGGAGGAGGAGGAAGGGCGGGGGGGGGGGGGGGCGGGGGGGCTCTGCGCTGCGGGGGGGGTGGGGGAGGGGAGGGGGCAAAGGGGGGGAGGGGGGCAGCGCCCCGGCCATGCGCACTTTGGGGGCCACAGGGGGATGGGGGGGGGGGGAAGTGAGTGGCAGCGTTCTGGGGGGTAGCCCCCACCCCCCCTCACCCCCCTTCCAGGGACCCCCCCCCCCCCCCATTTTGGGGCCGCGTTCGGGGCTTTGGGGTTTGGGTATTTTTCTCTGTTCGGGTTTGGGCTGAGAGCAGCGGTTCAGTGCCAAACGCGGGGGGGGTGGGGGGGGGGTTGGGGTCACTCCCCCCCCCCCCCCCCCCCCACTCCTTTTTGTTTGTTTTTTTTTGTTGTTCGTTGTTTTTTTTTTGCCGTTCCCCCCCCCCCCCCCCCGTCTCTCCCCCCCCCCACGGTGTCGTCGTTCTTCGATTTCGTCGTTTTCCGTCAGAAAAAAAAAAAAGAGAAAAAAAAACAAAAAAACGGCACAAAAAAAAAAAAAGAAAAAAAAATCTCCCCCCCCCCCCCCCCCCCCCCACCCCCCAAAAAAAAAACCAAAACCTTTCAGCGGCCCTGGAGTGGCCAATGCAGCGCGGGCCCCCCCCCCCATGCACTACTGCCCCCCCCCCCCCCCACAACATCAGCACTTCGGGGGCACCGAGTGGGGTGGGGGGGGGCAGGGGCTGTTCGCCCCCCCCATAGCCCCCCCGTTTCCTTTCTCCTCCCCCCCCCCCACCCCCCATTTAGGGTTTGTGAATCTCTGTTACCTCAGGCGGGGGCCGGGGGGGGCGGGGCAGGGGGGGGCCCCGGGTGGAGTTAATATATATATATACATATATATATATATAAATATATATAAAATTATATAATTTTTGTAATTAAAAAAAAAAACGAATCTTTTTACGGGTCGTTGGAAAAAACAGAACCCCCAACCTCGGACAGCCCCCCCACCCCCCCAGCCCCGACACCGCGAGGGGGGGGGCCACGCAGGGGCTTGTGCCGGACCCCCCCCCCCACCCCCAGCATTCCCACAGGGCCCGGATGGGGGAGGGGCGGGGGGGGGGGGGGGGGGAACGAGGGGGTTGTGGTGCCGGTGGGGGGAGGGGGGATGCGGTGCTCTCGGTGCAAAATGTCTTAAGCCCCCCCTCCTCCCCCTACACCGCAGCAATGGAGGGGGGGGGGTCCCGGTGGGCACTGCCCCCCCCCATTCCAGCACAGGGTTGTGCAATAGGAAATGCAGTGGGAAATGCCAATGCCTGCACCCGGGGGGGGGGGGGGTTGGTGTATGGGGGGGGGTGTGGAGGGGGGGAGGGGGGTGGGGGGGCAGGGATGCATCCCCCCCCCTTGGCAGCCCCGCACAGCCCCCACCTGCTGCCCTGCGTGTCCCCCCCCCCCCCCCCCAGGCCTCACCGTGTGCCTTCGGGTGGGGGCACAGCGCCCGGAGGTGGGGGGGAGGGGGGGGGCAGTGCCGTACCCCCCCTCTCCTTCTCCCCCCCCCCCCCCCCGCAGCAGTTGTGCCCCACGCACCGCACTGCCCACGCGTGGCCGCTGTGCTGCACGTGTCTTAAAGCAGCCAACCTGCCCCCCTCCCCCCCCCCACCCCCGGCCCTGGGGCAGCACTGCCCCGCAGGAGGGGGGGGGGGCCACAGCCCTAGGGGGAGGGGGATACGGCCCAACCCCGCCCCCCCCCCCCCCCCCCCCGGGCCGCTCCGTCTGTGTCTGTCTCGTGTCGCCGTCGCACGTCCGATGTGCTGTGCCCAACGGGGGGGTGCGTTGGGGGGCAGCCCCCCCTCCCCCCCAGCACGTACCTCATGGCTCCGGGGCTGCCCCCCCCCCCCCCAGTACTATGCATTGAGCCCCCTCTCCCCCGCGGCGGGGGGGGGATGGAGGGGGGGTGTGGGCCGTGGTGGGGGGCGGCTGAATGTACGGCGCGGGGTGGGGGGGCTGGGGGAATGGAGGGGGGGGGGCCGCTGCTGAGCTCCGTGACAATCACAGTCTGTGACGTGCGATTTTCAGCCCTTTTGTGTCATGGTCAGGATTTTAAAGACAGATATTTTTATGGTCGTTGTCGCCGGTCTATTTTACTATATATTTATGTAATAAATATATGATGGAAAAACCCAAAGAGAGAAAAAAAAAAAACAAAAAACTTCCCCCCCGACCCAAACCCCCCTGACCCAAACCCCCCCCCAACCCAACAGCCCCCCCCAGAGCCACGCGGTGGGGGCGGGGGGGGGGGGGGGGGGGGGAGCTCTCTTTGAGGGGTTTGTGGGGAAGGGGGAGGGGGTCGTGTGCACGGGGTTGGGGGGGGATATGGATGGGGGGGGGGGTGTCGGGGGGGGGGTCCCTACTGCGCGTCGATGCGGAAGGAGAGCAGCTTCTCGGAGTGGAGGTTGTTGAGGGTGCGCAGGTCCGGCAGTTTGAGCAGCAGTTTGGTGAAGCGGGAGCTCTCCGTCGGCCGCGTCTTCTGCACCAACGCCCGCAGCGCTCGGATCAGCGTCTCCTGCAGCTGCTCCACCGACGCCGCGTCCTCCATCCCCGAGCGGTCTGCAAGGAGAGGGGGGGGGAGGGATCAGAAAGGGGGGGGGGGGGGGCTTCACCTCACCCTATCCCCCCCGCATCGCGTCCCCCCCGCCCCTCCATCCCCCCCTTCCCGAACCCACCCGCCGACACCAGCACCACGGCGGTGAACAGCCCCAGCTCCTCGTCGCTGAGCTGCAGCGCGCTGAGCTTCTCGCTGAACTCGAACATGGAGCTGAGCAGGTCGCCCATGCCCATGCCCCACAGCTCCTCCACGCTGTACTTCGTGCGGCTCATGAACGTCACCGTCTGCTCCTTCACGTCGAACAGCGACGCGAAGCGCACCATCAGCACCTGCGGCACACGGCGTCAGCGTGGGGGGGGGGGGGGGGCAATGGGGGGGGGTGGGGGGCACTGTGTGCGGTGCTGCGGTGCGTCGTATGGGGACATGGGGCACCGTGGGGGGATGTGGAGAACTATGGGGGGATATGAGGCACTGCATGGGGCACCGTGGGGGGATGTGGGGCATCATGAAAGGATGCGGGGCACTGGGGGGGGGGATATGAGGCACAGTGTGGAGCACCGTTGGGGGTGTGGGGCACTGTGGGGGGGATATGGGGCATCATGGAGGGATGTGGGACACAGTGGAGGGCACTGTGGGGGAATGTGGGGGAATATAGGGCATCATGAGGGGACGTGGGGTACAGTGGGGGGCACTGTGGGGGGATGTGGGGCACCATGAGGGGATGTGGGGCACTGTGTGAGTACATGTGGGGGGATGTCAGGCACTGCGCAGTGCTGCAGCGTATCGTGCAGGGATACGGGACGCCATGTAGGGCACCCTATGGGTATGTGGGGCATCCTGGGGGGGGATGTGGGGCGTTGGGAAGGGATTTAGGGCACCGTGTGGGGATGTGGGGCACCGTGCGGCGCTGCGGTGTGATGTGCAGCACCGTGGGGCTCTGCATTGGGATGCGCAGCCCTGTGGGGCTCCGTGCCGTGCAGCTGCAGCACCAGGACGTACCTCGAAGGTGCCGGCCTTGAGCAGGGTGACCTGGTCGTGCTGGGACAGCGCCTGGAAGCCGGGAATGTGCTTGGCGAACTCGACCACCTCGCGGACGGCGGGCGTGAAGCTGAGCGAGAAATCCTCCCAGATCTCCTGCACCGAGCGGCCGCTGCGCCCCGCGGGGTGGCTGTTCATGGGGCAGGCCTGCGGGAGGGGCGGCTCAGCGCCGAGAGCGGCCGCACTTGGGGGGCGGGGGGTGGGGGGGCACGGGAGCCCCCGTCGGGCTCACCGGGAGCACGTCCTTGGGGCCGCGGGGCCACGCGCAGCCCCGCGCCGTGGGGTCGGGGTACGCGGCGGTGGGGGGTGGGCAGAGCCGGGGCTCGAGGGGAGCGGGGGTCCAGGCGGGGGGGGGTGCGTCCCAGCGCGGGTGGGCGGCGTCGCAGCTCGGGGGGGGGCCCAGCTTGTCGTGAGCGTAGACGAAGATCTCGCGGTGAGCTTTGGCCACTTGAGCGATGACGTCCTCGGTGGCCCCCCCGGGGCTGGGCGAGCGGGGGGGGGTCAGCTGCTGCGGGAACTGGGAGAAGCAGGCGGGGGGAGCGAGCGGCGGGGGGCCGGGGGGGAGCGGGCGGCCCCCGACAGGAACGGGACCCTCGCCCAGAGGTGCCCCCCCCGGCACGGCGCTGCCCACGCTCATGGCGCTCTGCATCTCCGCCAACATCCGCTGCTTCTCCCGCTTGGGGATGCGTCCGAAGCGCACGGCTGTGGGGACAGCGGGGTTAGGGGTCACGGGGTGACCCCCCCTGGCACGATGGGGACCGTTGGTGGCACAGCCGTGTCCCCCCCTCTCCCTCCAGCCCCACAGGGACACTATGTGGGAATGGGGTTCAGAATAGGGTGGGCGCAGCACGTGGGGCACTGCTCGCAGAGGAGTGCATGGCTCCGATGGGGGGGGGGGGCTGTCTTATGGGGTGCCCCGGCCCTGGGGGGGTTCCAGCCCTATGGGAACATCCCAGTGCTATTGTGGGGGGGGCACAGTAGGGGTCCTGGCTCAGAGCGGTCCCATCTCTGGAGGGAATCGCAGCCCTATGGAGGTTGGGGGGGGGGGGGGGTCCCATCTCTGAGTGGGCTCCCGAGCCGGGGGTGCCCCAGCCCCGCGGGGGGGTCGCGGCTCACCGTCGCGGGACATGCCGACCAGCAGGCACTTCTTGAAGCGGCACTGCTGGCAGCGGTTGCGGTTGATGCGGACGATGGAGCAGTTCTCATTCTTCAGGCACTTCTTGTACTGGATGTTCTGCTGGATGCTGCGGCGGAAAAACCCCTGCGGGGGCGCCGAGGGGGGGGGGGAAGATGGGGGTCACAGGGGGCTCCTCATCCCCGGCCCCTCCCCCCCCCCCCCCACTCCCCCAGCCCCGTACCTTGCAGCCCTCGCAGGCGTGCACGCCGTAGTGGAAGCCGGAGGCGACGTCGCCGCAGACCTTGCAGAGCAGCACCATGCCGTTCAGCTCTGGGGGGGTAACGGAAGGGGGGGGGGGGGGGGTAAAGTGAGCGGGGCCGGGGGCGTCCACCCCATCGCCCCCTCCCCCCGCACTCACTGGTCACACTGGTGCCGCTTTTGTTGGGCGAACCGCGGCGTCGCTCATCCGCCGCCACCGCCACTGCGCCGGGGAATGCGACCGCGGGGACGTAGGGCGAGGAGGAGGAGGAAGAGGAGGAGGAGGAGGAGGAAGGCGAGCCGTCATCGCGGGGGGGCAGCGGGCCGCCCCCGTAGGGCCGGGAATCCTGCAGCGAGCCGGTGGGCGACGGGGGGAAGTAGAGGGGCACGGGCTGGGGGCCGCCGGCGGAGCCTTCGCTGCAGAGCGGGACGGGGCTGGCGCGGGGGGGGGACCCCACGGAGCCCACGTAGCTGATGACACCGCCTGCGGGAGACACGGAGCGGGTCGGAGCGGGTGGGGGGGGCGTGGGGGGGCCCCGCGGGGAGCGCCCCGGAAGGGCCGTGCCCGGAGCTCCACGTGTGGCACGGAGCGGGGTCAGCGGGGCGGGCGGCACGCGGGAGTGCGTCCCACGTGCCGTGGGGACACGCGGCCCGGAAACGGTGGGTGGGGGTGGGGAGGGGACGGAGACACGGGAATACCGCCACGGGATCCCCGCGGGGGGAACCCCGAGCCGTGGGGTGGGCGGGCAGCTCCGGCCCCGTGCGGGATGTGGGGTGAATGGGGGGGGGGGAGGCTCTGCCTGGGGAGCCCCCACCCGCTGCAGGCCACGGCCCCGCGTGGGGTCACGGCCCCGTGTCCCCCCCCCCCGCGCCGGTGCGGGGTGGCGGATCCCGCTCCCGCAGCCCCCCCGCGCTGTTGCAGCGGGGATCCCCGACCCGGAGCGTTGTGGATAACGCGGGACACACCCGGAGGGGTTCCCCGGCGCCGCGGGACGCGGGGGGGGCCCGGAGACGCCGCAGCCCCGCGGCCGCCCCCCCCCCCGCACCGCCTCACGCCGCCGCCCCACGTGCTCCCCCCGCACGTGGCCGCCCCCGGCCCCGCCCCTCACGCGTCGCCCCGCCCCCATGCCCCCATTGGCCGCCCCCCCCCCGCAAAGGAGCGCGGCGTCCCCGCTTCCGCGTGTGACGTCACGAAGAGGGGGGGGGATGCGATGACGTCACGAGGGGCCGCGACCAATGGGCGGGGGCGGGGCGGGGCTGCGGGGAAAACAAACTCCGCACGTGGCAGCGCCGGGGAGGGGGCCACGTGCCGGGGGGGGGCGGGGGGGGGGGGCAGCGCTTCCACCCCCACCGCGCCCGGTACCGCTGCGGGACCCCCGCCCCCCCCCCGCCCCTCTCCCCCGGAGCATCCCGGGCCGCTCCCGGTGCAGCCGTCCCCGCGCGGCGGTGCGGGGGGGACCGCCCGGGTCCGGTGCGCGGCGCTCCCGCAGCGCGGATCGGCGCATCCCGGTCCCGCTGTCAGCGCATCCCCGCGCCCGGTCCCGGTCCCGGTGCCCACCGCCGCGCGGTGCCGTTGTTGTCAGCGCAGCCCGGTGCCCGGTACCGGTGCCTGGATCTCCCGCTGCCGCTTTCGGCGCGTCACGGTACTCAGCAGCGCCCGGTGCCGGTCCGCAGCCCGCCCGACCCCGCACCGCGCGGTGCCGCTGTCAGCGCGCTCCGGTGCCCGGTACCGGGACCTCCCAGTGCCGCACCGCTGCCGCTCCTTCCCCCGCTCCGCAGCACCGCGCGCTCCCGGGACGGCGGACCGCCTCCACCGCTCTCCCGGTGCGGGTCCCGCAGCCGCTCCGCGTCCCCGCGGCTCCGCTCCCCCGCAATTCCCGCGGCGCGGGCACCGCTCCGGCGGCACTGACCTGTGCTGCCGGTATCTGGGGCGGCCATCTCCGAACCGAGCCGCGCAGTGCCGCACCGGACCGGACCGATCCGCGCAGTGCCGCCCGGTAGCGCCGCTGTGCGCCCGCTGCCCCCCCCCCCCCCCCCCTCCCCGGCCCCCCCCCCCCGCCGCCACCGGCCGCGGCTGCGCACTGGGCCGCACGCGGCGCCGCCGCCTCCCCCATGTGATTCCCGGGGAGAGCCTCGTGCCCCAGTGACACACTTTCCGCCGGCGGCCCCGCACCGCACCCGGCCCGGAACCGGGGAGAGCCGCGCTGCGGCACCGGGACCCGCACCGCTCCGGGGGGGGGGGGGGAGGGGGCGGCGGGGATGTCCCTGCGGCGCGGGGGAGGGGGGGGGGAGGGGGGAGTGCGGCGGTGTCCGCGCACCCCGAGGGCGGCCGGCCCTACCGGGGGGGCACCCGGAGCGGTGCTGTGCCCCCACTCGCGAACAGCGCGGCCGAAGAGCCCCCGGGAGGGGGAGGGGGAGCGTGGGGACTGACAGGAGGAACACTGTGGGGTCGCACGGTCCCGGAGACGTCCCCACGACCACGAGGGGACCTTGGGATGCGTGGCCAAAGCCGCCAGGAGCGTCCCCACCGTACCCCACGCCGTGCTGCCCCCCCACCCCCCCCCCACCCCCTTTCCCACCCCACGTCACGGCGCGGGGCCACCTCGAGCCGGGGATGTCACGTGTCCCCGCGCTCAGGTGCCAGGTGAGCACCGCGGGGACTCACGTGTGTGACCCCCCCCCACCCCCCCCACCCCGCGCCCCCACCCCCGCCTGTCCCCGCGCGACGCCGCGTCCCCGTGGGGCTGTCCCCGTCCGTTCCCGTGGCTGTCGGGACGCGCGTGTCTCCGTGCCCGTGTGCCGCGCGGGGCCGTGCGGCGCTGCCACGTGCGGGAGCGCAGCGCTGCGCACGGGGATATTTTGAGCAGCGCTGTTTACGCTGCCGCACCTTTTCCGGGAAAAGCCGGGGGGGGGTGGGGGGTGGGAGAGGGGGTCCGTGCTGCTGCTGCCCCCCCCACCCCCCCCAGCCCAAAGGCCGGGTGCTGGGGGACAGGTGGTGCAGCCCCCCCCCCCCCCCCCCCCACGCACAGCCCGTGCCGCAGCCCCACGCACGCACTGCTGAGCTGCGGTGTCCCCGCGGGGCCGAGGTCACTGTGCCTGGCCGTGTGCCACCGCGCTCACTGCGTGCCTCAGTTTCCCCACCTGCAGGGCTAGCAGTGCTGGGGGGGGGGGGAGGGGGCACATGGAGGCGGAGGGGCTGACCCGGATCGAAGGGGGGGGGGGGGGGGCCGTGCCCCATAACCCAGTTTTGTCCCCGTGCATTTTTCCCCATGGGTTTCTGCTGGCAGCGCCCCAAAGGAACTCGGGGTGACAGGTTATGGGGGGGGGGGGGGGGGAAGAGAATCTCAGCGGTAGGAGTAGAGGGCTCAGCCCCAGTTCGGCCCCAGTTCGGCCCCAGCTCGGCCCCATCGTGGCCCCAGTTTGGCCCCGCGGCTCTTGGCCGGGCCGGGGCTGTCCGCTGCCAGGACGCACCGTCCCCTCCCCGCGGAGTGGGAGCACGGGAACGCGGGCGGTCCGCCACGCTCCGACCCGCGGGGGGAGGAGGGCTCCGCTCCGTGGGGTGCGGGATTAGGGGGTGCAGTGTTCGCATTCCCGGGGTGCTGTGTGTGGGAGTTTAGGGGAGCTTACGTCTGTGTGTAGCGGGTTTAGGGGTGCTCAGGTCCTTGGGGTGCCGGGTTTAGGGGTGCGGGGTTTAAGGGTGCAGGGCTTGGAGGTGAGGGGTTTAAGTGTGTAAGGTTTAGGGGTGCAGGGTTTAGGGGTGCGGGGTTTAGAGGCGACGACACTGTACGAGTGTGCGTGACACAGCTGGCCGGGCTGCGGGGACGATGCGGGCAATGCCGGGGAAGGGGGGGGGAAAAAGGGACGACCCCTCCCATCCCCGCACCGCTGCACCCCGCTTCCAGACCCCGCACCCCGCGATCGGCTGCAGCCGCCGTCTGCGGCCGCGCATGTGAGCGGCTCTCCCCGTTCCTCTCCTCCTCCTCCTCCTCCCCCCCCCCCCCCGCACCCCTCTCCGCGCGGCTCAGTGTCACGTGGCGGCCGCATGTGAGCTCTGCTCCATTTTTAGCCGCCCCGCGCGCCCCGCCGCGCTGCAGAGCCATGTGCGGGCGGGTGCGGGTGCACGTGGGGCTGCAGCAGCGCTGCGCACGGTGCGGGGGGTGCGGGGGGGGGGGGAGCAGCCGTGGGGCAGCCCCATACGTGTGGGTCTGCGGAGGAGAGTGCCCTCTGGGTGTGTGTCCCGGGGTGTGTGCGGGGAGGTGCGTGTGCGTGAGCGCACAGCGGGGCCGCAGTCCTTCCCTGCAGGGCTGTGCGTGTGAGTGTGCGCCACTCGTGGGTGGGTGTGCGTGTGCGGGTGCGTGTGTGTGTGTGCACGCTGCGGTCTCTTGCTGCAGGGCTGTGTGTGAGCAGGCGCGTGCACGTGCGTGTGCACGCAGCGGGGGGTGCGGGCCCCGCGGGTGTCCGGGTGGGGTGGGTGCGCGTGCGCGTGCAAGCTGGGGCTGCAGAGTTTGCACACGGAAGCCAGGGGCTGCAGACTCCGCCAGCACGGCTCTGTTTACATCTGTGTTTGTAGCTCTGTGTGTGTGTGTGTGTGTGTGCACACGTGCCGCGGGGCCGCGCTCCCTGCTGCAGCAGCGTGCACGCGCGGTGTGTGTGTGTGTGCCACGCGTGTTCGCCGTGCAAACACTGGGGGGGGGAGGGGGGGGAGGGGTCCGGGCTGCGCGTGTTCCGTGCAGGAGTGTCAGCGTGGGCTGCGGTCCCCGCGGAGCTGTGCGCGTGCACGGATGCGCGCGCAACCCGCACACGTACAGCGCGGGCACGCGCAGCGCGCACTCGTGCCATCGGTGTGCGGGGCTGCGTGCGGACGGGGTGGGGGGGGGGGGGAAGAGGGGGGAGGGGAGGGGGTCCCGGCGCGGTGCGGGCGGCGGCGCCGCCGCTCTCGGGCGCCCCCGAGCGGCCGCATCCGGGCGGTGCGGGGCAGTGCGGGGCGGGACCCCCACACCCCCCCCGCTCCCACCCCGCACCGCCGCGCACGCGCCCCGCGCCCGGTTTGAAGGTACCCGGGGGGCGGCACTGGGGGCGGCCCGGCCCTGAGGGGGGGGGGAAGGTGGGGGTGCTGTACGATGGGGGGCAGAGCCGGGAGGAGACGCTGCGAGGGGAGGGGGGGGGCTGCGGGGAGAGCAGCGAGGTACTGCGGGGAGAGGCTGAGGGGGGGACGGTGTCAGGGGAGAGCCCGGGGGTTGGGGGGGGGAGGTGTTAGGGGGGAACCACGAGGAAGGGGCCGCCGTGCGGGGGGGGGCACATCGGGGGCCGCGGGGAAGGGCGCTGAGCGGGTTCCGGGGCGACCCCCCCCCCCCCCCACTCCCCCCCGCAACCCCCGTCCCGCGCCGCGGGGTTATGAGCGCGGGGCGGCCCCGGTTCCCCTCGGGCCCCCGCGGCCGCGCGCTGCCGTTGTGCCGGCGGAGCCGCGCTATGGCGGCGGGCGGTGGCGGCGGCGGTAACGGTTGCGGAGCGGCGGTGCGGAGCGGCGGCGGAGGACCGTGAGGATGCGATCCACCACCGCCTTCCGGGCGGGCGGCGGCGAAAGGCCGGGACCGGCGGGGGAGCGGCGGGAGGAGGAGGAGGAGGAGGAGGAGGAAGAAGAAGAGGGGGAGGAGGAGGAGGAGGGGGAGGAGGGGCCGCCCGCCGCCCCGCAGGCTCAAGGAACCGCCGCTGGGGGCACACAAGGGCCGGGCGGGAGGCGGCGGGGCTCCGGGGGGGGCTCCCGGGCCGCCGGCCGAGAGCTGTGCCGGGCCGGTGCCGCTGGCCGGCGGCAAGCAGGCGGGCGCGGGGGATGCCAGCGGACGGCCGCGCTTCCAGGCGGTGCTGCCCGGGCGCGGCGCGGCTCCCGCGGCCGCCGAGGAGAGCGCAGGAGCGGGGAGCGCCGGGCCGGGCCCTCCGCCGCCCACCGCCGCCAACAAGTGGAGGAGCGCGGCGAGGAGGAGCGCGATGGGCGCCGGCGGAGGTTCGCCCGGGCAGGCGGCATGTCTGCGGCAGATCCTGCTGCTGCAGCTGGACCTCATCGAGCAGCAGCAGCAGCAGCTGCAGGCCAAGGAGAAGGAGATCGAGGAGCTCAAGGCCGAGCGCGACACGGTACGGCGGGGGGGAGGGGGGCGGCGGGGGGGGGGGGCCGGGGGGGGGGACGCGGGGGTTAACGCGGCACGCAGAGGGTTAAGCCGCCACCCGCGGGTTGTGGCACAAACCCCCCCCCAAAGGTAAGTTGTCTCCCATATGGCACCCAAGGGGTTAACTGCCCCCCCCCACACGTACACCATGGCACCCAAGGGGTTAATGCCCGCCCCCCCCCCGACCGTAATGCCCCACCCCCACGCGTTAACGCTCCCGCGGGGACTTCGTGCCCCCCCCCACTCCTGGGGGTTCCCCCTCCCCCAGCTTCCTGAGGCCGTGAAATGTCCCCCCCCCCCGCCCCGGGTTAATACCCCCGGGCACTCTCCCCACATTGTGCCGCACAGGGGGTTAAAGCCCCCCCCCAGACTGGGGGGTTCAGAACCCCCCCCCCCCCCCAACGGGATGAACTCCCCCCGGGTGGGGTCGGTGCCCCCCAACCGTTAACGCCCTCGGCCCAGACAAAGGCGAGGGGGGGGCGAAGGGGGGGGGTTGCCCCTGGGCCTGGGTTGGGGGGGGGGGGGAGGTCTGAGAGCCCGGGGTTACCGGCGGGGGCACAAAGGGCGGGGGCGGGGCGGGACGGCGGGGGTTAACGGGCCGCACCCGTCGCCATAGCAGCGGGGGGGGGGGGGGGGGGGGGGGCCGGGCCTTAAAGAGCCCGCGGTGCCTCCTGGCCCCGCCGCCCGAGGGTTAACTTAAAGGGGCCGCGTCAGCGACGGGGTGGGGTGTTTATGGGGGGGCGGGGGGGGGGGAGGGCTGCAGAGCTCTGTTCCTCCGCCTCCGCGGCTGCCGCAGCCGCGCAGAGCTCCCAGCGAGGGCCGGGCTGTGCTGCCGCATGGCCCCCCTGCTGCAGGGCCCCCCCGGCACAGCTGCTGCAGAGCTGGCATCTACTGCAGCGTGTCCCCGTCCCCCCCCCCCCCCCCCCCCCAGCGCACCCAGCCTCAACCCAGTGCTCCACGCGGGTGGGAATGCTCTATCTGCATTGCCCCCCCCCCCCCCCTTCCCCGTGTGTACACCCCATGGATGCGGTGCCCTCTGAGTGCATCCTGCCCTTCATCTTTCCCCCCCCCCCCCCCGAGGCGGCTGTGCTCCCAGGGCTGTGCATCCAGGAGGAGCTGTGTTACCGGGGAGCACCGTCCCCAGTGCTGTGTGCTGTGGGGCTGCCAGGCCCCCCATCCCCTTTCTGTGCTGCTCTGCTCTTACCTCCCGGTCCCAACCCTCATCTGCACGGTCGGCAGCAGCCTTAAAATAACCCCCCCCCACCGCAGCCCTGCGCTTGGGGGGGCTCTGGGATGGAGCTGCAGCAGAACACATCTCCGGGTGTCCCGGAGCCGGGGTGTTTGGCTGTGCCGCAGAGCCCAGCACGGCTGTGAGTGCGGCTTTCCAATAAAGACTGCATCTAATTACGAGCTGCATCCTCGAGCCCGAGCGCTCGCAGAGGATGCGGCGGAGTTGGAGCGGCTGTGCCATCGCTGCTCGTCACGTGCCAGGTCTGTCACGGCGATGCCCTTGGCAGTGGGGCTGGGTGAGGGGCAGCGGTGCAGCGCGGGGCCGCCTTGTGCTGCTGGGGCACCTCGGGCTGTGGCTCAGGAGTGTTCCAGGGGTGCACTGCCTGCAGCACGCTGCCATCGTCACCCTGCCATGTCAGCACAGCCTGTGCTCTCTGCCTCCCATCTCCAGCTCAGGAGTTAGGACCCGCAGCACCCCTCGGCCCGTTGGTTCTTGGGGCGCAGGGACAGCACTGGGGTTGCGGGTGCCACCTGGGGGCTCCTCACAAACTTCCTCCCCCCATCTTGGAAGCGCTCCGTTGCCTGAGTAAAAGCCAGGCAACGTCTCGCTATGGTCAGGACGTAGAGAGGTGTTGCAGTCCTCCGTGTGCTGCGATGGCAGAGCCCTTCGTGCAGGCACGCCGTGCTCATCCCTGCCCGTCAGCACACATCTGAGCCGTGCTGTTCTGTGTTCTGTGTTCAGCTCCTTGCGCGCATCGAGCGCATGGAAAGGAGAGTGCAGCTGGTGAAGAAGGACACCGAGAGAGAGAAGCACAGGATCTTCCAGGGCTTCGAGGTGGACGAGAAGGCCGAGGCAGAGACGTGTGAGAAACTGCCATTGGAGTGCCCGCAGGAACTGCTGGAGCCCTCGCAGACCCTTCAGCCCAAGCACTTCCCCTATGGCCGGAATGGGAAGGGGCACAAAAGGTAGAGGAGCTGCGGGTGGGGCGTGTGGGGAAGCGTGGGGGCTCGCCCAGCCCGGTGCTGCTGCGGATTTCCCTTTCTCCTGCCGGGCTCGGTCCCATTGTGTTTGCCCGTCCTGCTGGCGGTTCAGCTCTCCATTAAAACCCCGGGGAATGTGTTGGTGCTGTGTGGCATGCACACGCCTCTCCCGGGTGTGCTGGTGCTCTTAAAGCAGCGGTGACGCAACGGAGAGGGAGCACATCTTGAAGCTGTGGATGGAGCAGCGGTGTGCGGGGGCCGGGGCAGCTCAGCTCTGCTCTCTCTCTTGCAGGAAGACTGCGTTCGGGAGTGCGGAGAGGAAGACGCCCGTTAAGAAGCTGGTGTCCGAATTCTCGAAGGTGAAGGGTAAAAGTCTGAAGCACTCTCCGGTGAAGGACGAGTCGAGCGGCTCTCTGTCCGAAACTGTTTGCAAACGAGAACTGCGGAGCCAAGAGACTCCAGAAAAAAACAGGTCGCTGCTGGAGACCCCGCTCAGACCCTCCGCCCCACTGAAGGGCCCCAGCAGCCACCCCAAGGAAAAGGGCTTCTTCAGCGAGATAGACGATCTGCCCTACCTTTCCACCACGGAAATGTACTTGTGTCGCTGGCATCAGCCCCCCCCATCACCGTTGCCGTTACGAGAGCCCTCCCCAAAGAAGGAGGAGACTGTAGCAAGTAAGCGATGGAGAGCCCGTGTGCTGGGCGTGCATTGCCTGTCCTGGAGCACCGAGCCCTTCCCCAGGGCCGGCACAGAGCGGCGCTCTGGACGCGGTGGAGATGTGGAGCAGATTGTCTGCACTGCCCAAGTGCTCCAGGCCCCTTCTCTGGCTCACACTGCCTGTGCTGGGGGCGGGCGGGGGCTCCGGGCCCCGCTCCGTGTGTGTCAAACCACCCTGGTTTCCAGCACAGCCTGTGTGCCCCTTTAAGCACAATGTGAAGCAACTTCCTGTTTGTGGCTGGGAGATGCGTTTGGGGGTTGGCTGTTCATCGCCACAGTCTCTGCCTCCTGCTGGGTGCCGGGCCCCAGAGCACAGCCTGGCTCGGTGAGCAGAGAGCCCTGAGCTCTGCGAGGTGCCCAGCACACAGAGCAGAGGGAGCGCGGTGGGAACAGGGAGGTGCTGGCTTGGCTGCATTGCAAGCTGCCTGCAAAGCTGGACAGCAAAATGTGAGTGAGGGGACGTCTGCGTTCCCTCCCAGCGCCTCAGGTGTGCTGTGAGAGGCAGGGCAGCTCCCAGCCCTCGTGCTGCAGCTCCAGGGCAGCCTGCCTGCAGCCTTCTGGTGGCACAGAGCGAGCCCTCGGTGCCCCTGTGCTGGGTTAACGTCTGACCCTTCCCCCTGCAGTTCCATCTTGGAGGGACCATGTTGTGGAGCCCCTGCGAGACCCCAACCCCTCAGACATCCTGGAGGTGCGTACGAGTCACGGCCGGCCCTGTGCGTGACTGTCACCCTTTCCTCATTTGTCTTAAAGGGTTCCTCTGGGGCTGCGGGGCTGGAGATGGTGCTGTAGTTTGGGACAGGCAGGGGGTGGAGGCACCTGCAAGTGGGTGAGGGGGGTGAATCGGTGCTGGGGGAGCGCCCATCTCTCTTTCTCTTTACGCAGAACCTCGATGACAGCGTGTTTTCCAAACGGCATGCAAAACTGGAGCTGGATGAAAAGCGAAGGAAAAGGTGGGAACGAGGGCAGCGCTGCAAGCACAGCTCCTGGCAGCGCCCAGCAGCTCCTTACAGCCCGTGCCTTGCTGTTTTCCAGATGGGACATCCAGAGGATCAGGGAACAAAGAATTTTACAGCGACTGCAGCTCAGAATGTATAAAAGGAAAGGAATTCAGGAGTCGGAGCCTGAAGTTACCTCATTTTTCCCTGAGCCGGATGATGGTGAGTGCCTGAAGGTGTGTGTGTGTGTGTGTGGGGGGGGGGGGGGGCACGCAGGGAGCATCTGCAGCTCTGTGACACCGCGTCTCTCCCGCAGTGGAAAGCTTGCTCATCACCCCCTACCTGCCTGTCGTTGCCTTTGGCCGCCCCTTACCCAAACTGACCCCACAGTGAGTACGGAGGGGCACTGGGGGGGGGGGGGACGGGGACGGTGCTGCGGGGTGCTCAGCACCAGCTGTGCCCGCAGGAACTTCGAGCTGCCCTGGCTGGATGAGCGCAGCCGCTGCCGGCTGGAGGTGCAGAAGAAGCAGACTCCACACCGGACGTGCAGGAAATAGCAGCGGAGCCGGGAGCTCTGTGCGTTGCTGAGTCCCTGCCCTCCTCGTCGTCGTTCAGGGGACGCCGTCGTTCCCTCCACGCCCTGGTTTTGTTCTCTTTGTTTTCTTTTCAACGCGTTTCGGACTCTCATCCCCGCCGAGTCCGCTCTGAGCTGGGGTTTCTCTCCCGTTCGCGTCGTCCCTCCCTCCTCCACGGGGTGTGGGGAACCTCCCGTGGGTCCCAGCGGTGCCCGTCCCACGCTGCGTGGAGCCGGGAGGGGCGGAGCGGTACCGCGGAGGGTTCAAAAAAGGAAACGAAAACACAACTTTTTTTCTTTTTTTTTTTTTTTTTTTTTTTGTGCGTGTGCGTTCGCGTGCGTGGGTGCGAAATAGAGATCCTCTGCGCACAACGTGGGCTCATTTTTTAATTTAAGCCTTCCGAGGGCGGCAATGTGCCCCCCCCAACACCCCCCCCCCCTTTTTTTTTTCTCTCCCACGCGGTTCCCGCGGGCGCAGCGCTGCCCACAGCTGCGCGGGACGGCTCTTATTAAAAATGCCAATTAAACAACACAGTAAAACATCCCCTCCCCCATCCCCCCCACGAGCGGCCCGCTGCGGGCCGTCCCCGCGTGGCTGCGAACCCCCGGTGCTGACTTCAACGGAGACGTTTTTGTTTATTTGTTCGTTTTTCTTTTTGTTTTTTTTTTTTTTTTTCAATAAAAGCGGAAAAACAACGGCTGCGTGTCCCCGCGTGTCCGTGCGTGTCGTCGTCGTCCCCCCCCCCCCGAAACGCGACCTCTGACCTTTGCGCCGTCTTCGCAACGTGACGTCACTTCCGCTCGTCTCCGTCGGCGCGCGCCTGCCCCCTGCCGGGGGGGTGTCGGTCACGTGACGCCACCGCGCGCGAGGGCCGCCGGGAGCCGTAGTCCGTTCCCGCGGTGCCCCGCGCCGCCGCCGCCCCTCCCCCGCACCACCCCCCCCCACCCCAAGATGGCGGACCGGCGGCGGCAGCGCGCCTCGCAGGACAGCGAGGACGAGTCGGACTCGGCCGCCTCCGACAGCGGGGACTCCGCCGCCAGCGCCGTCCGCTCCGGTTCCGGCTCCGCTTCGCCGCGGCCTTCGCACCGCCCCCCGCGGGGCTCCGCCGGTGCTCTGAGCGCTGGGCCGCGGGGCCGCGGGGCCGAGAGCGCCGCCGGGGCGGGGGCGGCCAAGAGCGCCCCGCAGTCCGAATGCGTGAGTGGGGCTGCGGGGGGTGGGGGAGGGGGGACTCCGTGCGGTGCCGGTTCGGTGTGTGTGGGGTGGGGGAGGGGGGACTCCGTGCGGTGCCGGTTCGGTGTGTGTGGGGTGGGGGAGGGGCTCCGTGCGGTGCCGGTCCGTCCCGGCTGAGCCCCGCGGGGTGGCACGGCCGCCGCGCGTTCCGCTGAAGCGCGTTTCCCTCCTGCAGGAGAGCGAGGACGGCATCGAAGGGGACGGTGAGTGACGGTGTGTCCGTGTGTGTGTGTGTGTGCGGGGAAACGGCGCTTCCCGCAGCGCTGCCGCTGTCCTCCTCAGTCCTGCACGCGTGGGAGCGGGTCAGCCCTCCCCACCCAGCCCCCCGCCCTCCCCCGTGTCCCCCTGCGTGGGGCGGTGTCCCTCGGCTGCCCTTTGTTTCCCCGTTATGTGGCCGTGCCGTGAGTCGGCTGGTGGTGGCTCGGGGCTGCAATCAGAGGGAGCTGCGCTGCTGCTCCTGCTCTGACCCCGCGCTCCTTTTCCTCCCCTGCAGCTGTGCTGTCGGACTATGAAAGCGCAGAGGACTCGGAGGTAAAGCAGAGCGCGTGTCCGATGTTGGGGGGGGGGGGTGGTTCTGTTGGGTCGCTCTGTCACGCAGCGCTCCGTTCGTGTTCTCGGTCCCCTCTGCTGTGTCCGACTCCGCGCTCACTTCGCGTGCTCTGTGTGTGCTGCGGCCGTCGGTGTGGGGGGGGGAACGGGTTCTCCAGGTGCACCCCCCCCCCCCCCCCCCACTCCGGTCGGGGCAGGTCAGGTGCTGCTGCAGAGTGAAAGCAGGACCACGGGAGGGCTGAGACGGGTGTGGAAGAGGGCGTAGGACGGCGGCTGCGGTGTAATTAGTTGAAATTAAAAGCTTAGTGCCGGGCTGGGAGCATCCCGAGCTGCATCCGTGGTGTCTGTGTGTGGCACTGGGCCGTGCTGGGAGCACCTCCCCTGCGTGTGCTGAGCACTGTGCTCGAGGTGCAGCCCACGGCCGCACGCTGCCCCGCGTTCTTAGAGGAGCAGTGCCTGCTCAGGAAGGTTTTGTGCCCGTTCCTCAGCTGGGCATCAGTTTAGTAGCAAAACCTCCAAGTAAAGCGGATGGATTGGAAGCTGCTGGAGCAGCCCGTGCCCTGGGGAGGGAGGAGGGGGCAGCTCCCCTCGGTGCAGGGACTGTTGCATCACCGTTGTGCCAGGATGGCCCCGTTCCTGCACCTAAAAATAATGCCACGTCTGGGTTTCCCCGGCGTAAACAAAAGGAGCGGTTGATGTGCAAATAGGTTGTGTTGAAAGAGAAAAATAGAGCAGCCTTTTTTTGTTAATCGCACCGGGCTATTTTTAGTGGCGATCCCAGGCTGAGCGAGGCTTGCAGGCTCCTGGAGGGTGAAACGAGGTCACGCTCCTGGGAGCAGAGTGCTCCCAGTGAGTCAGCGAGCGTGGGGCTGCCATGGGCCCTCGTGGGAGAGAGGGACAGAGGGGGCCCAGCAGTGCAGCCTTTGCCCCATCCTTTGTGCCTCTGCGTGGCACTGTGGGGAGAGCTGTGGTTGTTGGGGCTGATGTCACTCGTGGCAGCTGCTGGGAGAGACCGTGGGGTTAATTGTGAGAATAGAGGGGTGGAGAGGACAGGCAGGTCTTTAGGAAGTGGAATGGGGACTTAACTCCGGGTGTGGAGTAGGGGGGGGGGGTGAGTAAAACCGGGGCTCTTCCAGGCAGAGGAAGAGGATTACAGCGAGGAAGAAAGTGCCAAAGTGGAACTGAAGCAGGACAGCAACGATTCCTGCGAGTCTGCAGCAAAAGCAGAGAAAGGGGATGAGAAACCCGACTCCAAGGGCACTGTGACTGGTGAAAGGCAAAGCGGGGACGGGCAGGTAGGTGTCCTCTGCTCTGGGGGGGCTTCTGGCAGCGGGACCGCCGCAGCGTTAGGAGCTGCCTGCTTCTGACAGGAGAGCACCGATGCTGTTGAGAATAAAGTTGGGAAAAAAGTTCCCAAGCACCTGGACGACGATGAGGACCGGAAGAACCCGGCGTACATCCCACGCAAAGGGCTCTTCTTTGAGCACGACCTCCGAGGGCAGACGCAGGAGGAGGAGGTCAGGTACGTGGCAGTCCCAGCTCTGGTGGTGCTGGTGGCACTGGGGATGTGCTGGGAAGGAGTCAGCAGAGGGCTGCTGTGTTCTCAGGCTGCACTGTCCTGCCAGGACACGTTGGCTCTCAGTTTTGTAAAGGAGGGAGTGGGGGGGAAAGACACGAGCAGCAGGAAGGAGAGGTGCCTGCTGCTCGCTGCCCCAGCGTGCCTCTCCTGGCTGTGCCACAACCTCGTGCTCCCCGTGCTGCAGGCCGAAGGGTCGGCAGAGGAAGCTGTGGAAGGACGAGGGCCGCTGGGAGCACGACAAGTTCCGTGAGGACGAGCAGGCCCCCAAGACCAGGCAGGAGCTGATCGCTCTGTACGGATACGACATCCGCTCCGCTCACAACCCCGACGACATCAGGCCGAGGAGGATGCGCAAACCGAGGTGGGCACGGCCTGCTCGGCCTCGGCTCTGTGCATTGGGTTTGGCTTGGCGTGGGGATGCCGCCTCCTGGGGAGGGCTCCCTGCTGCTGCCCCGAGGTTTGGTTCCAGTCCTCCGCGCTGCTCTCACCCCTCAGGTTTGGGAGCCCCCAGAGAGACCCGAACTGGTCCAGCGAGCGGCCCGGCAAGCCCCCGCGGCACCAGGGCGCGGACAGCAGCTTGGCTCCTCCACGAACCTTCAGCAGCAGGAGCTCTGCGGGAACAGGGAGGATGCCCCCTCCCAGGAACTACCCGAGGGTGGGGGGCTACAAGGAGACCCGCCCAAGCTACCGAGCTTCGGAAGGCAGCGTGCAGCACCCGCCCCGGAGCGGCGAGCAGAGCAAGCAGGAGAGCGGCTATCGAGCGAAGCGTGCGGAGCAGAGCCCGCCCAGGGACAAGTCACCAGATGTGGAGGCAGTGCACGTCCACGGTGGCTCTGTGAAGGATGAGGGTGCTCTGGAGAGCCAGGCCGACGCTGCGCAGCCACCGCCAGACAGACCAATTGAGAAGAAGTCTTATTCCCGGGCAAGGAGGACCAGAGTGAAAGCTGGGGACGCGGGGAAGCTGCCTGACGACGTGCCTGCTCTGGAAGGGCTGGCTCCTGCGACACCAAAACCCGTCCAAGCCGAGACGTCCCCCCCAGCAGCCAAGAGCAGCAACTGGGAGTCACCGGTGGAATCCAGCTTGGATGGACTCGAGCAGGAGGTGATACAGATGAATCTGACGGAGCAGAATTGGAGTCCGGGGCAGAATCAGTTCATACAGCCCCGGGAGCTGCGGGGTGAGTGCGAGCCAGCCCCTGCTGCAGCCTGTGCTGTCAGAGCTGAGCTGTGTGGTGGGGGAGGTGCACAGAATGCAGTGGGATGGTGAGAGGGGACAAAACAGGGCGTGAAAGGGAGGAAGTGAAACGCTGTGCTGTAGGTGAGCTGGGTTAGGGCTCCGGTGGCATCAGAGCAGGCTCTTTCTCCCTGCCCTGTTTTGTTGAGAATGGGGAGGGCTGTGTGGGGAGCAGGCAGCCCTGTGAGTCACAGCGAGCTTGGAGGCAGAGTGCAGAGGATAAAGAGCACTGTGTGTGGTTAATGGTGAGGGTGGTGAGTAACTGTGCTCCTGGAGCCCTGCTGGGGCAGGACGGGCTTGGCCTCTCAGTGCAGGCATGCTGCAGGCTGAGCTGTTTCCCAGCAGTGCCACTTGGTTGTAAGTGCATCGTGTGGCTGGAGGAGGGCTGTGCTGGGCAGGGGGCAGGCCAAGCAGAGCTCACGATTGTGGAGCATCCGTGCCAGAGGTCGGCCAGATATAATTATCTCTTTAAAGAGCTTTTTTTTTTTTTTTTTTTTTTCTGGGGAGAATCAGAGTCCTTCCTAAGAGAAATAAAACTGGAGCAAGGAGAAGAAAGCGACCTGCTGCTTTCAGAAGCCTCTCCTGGGGGTTAGGTCTGTGGGAGCAGACATTCTTGCCCCGATGTGACCACACGCAGTGTGGTGTGAGCAGATCCTTGCCTGACCAGGGTGGGGGGGTCTGTACGTGTGCCACTGGGGTGAGAGTGGCTGAGGTTCAGAGCTGAGGTTACATGGTGGTGGTGGTGGTGGTGGTGCTGTCCCGTTTGGATTTGTGTTCCTGCTCTGAAGAAGTCCTCCTCTGAGCACAGCTTGGGTCAGAGCCCGAATTTCAGGTGGAGGAAGATTTAGGAGGAAGATTTAAAAGGGGTTGAGCAGAGTGGATGATTGTGCAGCGACACAGCTGCTTCTGCTTTGTTCTGAAGTGCTTGAGATGGCGTCGGGGCAGCTGGAGCTGCTGGGAGCTTCCTCACGGTGCAGTGCAGCGTCTCCTGGCAGTGGTGCTCCGCTCCTGGTGCTGGTGGTACTGAGGTGGCAGCTCACTGAGGACAGATGCAACCCATAATAACCCGTTTGCTTCTTCCTCAGGTATCCCTAACCATATGCACGTGGGAGCTGGGCCGCCCCCGCAGTTCAGCAGGATGGAGGAGATGGTAAAGCACGTCGCTGTGGGAACGGAGAAGCCGAGCTGTGACCCACAGACCTGGGGGGTGGGGGGGTGGGGTGGGTGCTCCCCTGTGGGTGCTGAGCTCTGCTTTGGCTCCGCAGGCGGTGCAGAGCGGCCGTGTGAAGCGCTACTCCTCACAACGCCAGAGACCCCCCGTGCCAGAGCCTGCCCCCCCTATGCACATCAGCATCGTGGAGGGGCACTACTACGACCCACGTGAGTGAGCCCCTCCTGCCCTGTGTGCTCGGGGGCTTTGTTCCCTTTGTCAGAGCAGCAGCTCCGAGCCTGTGCGCCTCTGGGGGCTCCTCAGGCACTGCTTGGTTTTGTGAGGAGTTAAAGCTGAGCGAAAATCAGAGCAGCAGAGAGGGATGCTGAACAGAAACGGGGGTGGGTTTGGGATTCAGCGTCAGATGTGCCCTGAGATTCTGCACTGCAGAGGGAATGGGGAGCTCTGCTGCTGGGAGCACACAGTGTCCGTGAGCCGAGTGCTGTAACCGTGGGTGCTTTGCATCTGCAGTCAAACAAAATGTGGTGGAGCTTTTCCTTCTGTGTTGCAGTACAATTCCAGGGACCAATCTACACCCACAGCGAGAACCCGGCCCCGCTGCCGCCCCAGGGGATGATTGTGCAGCCAGAAATGCATCTCCCTCATCCAGGTGAGCAGCACGGGGCAGCCCTGCACAGCCCCCAGCCCTGGGGGAGCCCGCTGCCCCTGTTCTGTGCCACGCAGACCTGCTCCCCTGCTGCGGTGGGGCTGAATTGGTGTAATTCAGGAAGACAAACAGTGTCTGGCTGTTGTGGCTGAGATGATCCTGGCTCCTCGGCAGCCCTGGGCTGCGTGGCCGTGGTTCTGCGTGCAGCCTGGCTCAGCCTGGCTCATCTCTCCCTGTCGTGCCAGGCTGGGCCTTCGTTCCCCACTACTCATGGCTCAGAAGACAAAAGCAGAAAGGAGAGCAGCTGAATTGGGGTGTTGTCTGTGTTGTCTGCACAACTGTTTCCTCCCTCAGGTTTACATCCCCACCAGACGCCGGCCCCCATGGCGAACCCCGGCCTCTACCCCCCGCCGGTCTCCATGCCCCCGGGGCAGCCCCCCCCGCAGCAGCTGCTGGCACCGACCTACTTCTCCCCCCCTGGAGTCATGAATTTCGGCAGTCCTGGCTACCCGTACCCCCCGGGAGCGCTGCCCCCACCGCCCCCTCCGCACCTCTATTCCAGCACCCAGGTGAGCTCCGTGTGCTGCCGTGGGGGGGGGGGGGAGGGGGGGAAAGGGCTCCGTGTGCGTGGGGGCAGCGCTGCTGCAGGGGGGGGGAAGGAGGAGCCGGAGCTGTGTGAGCAGCACACGGCTGACACGCAGTGGCCGCAGTGCAGCACGGCGCGGCCTTGGCCCCGGGGTCAGCCCGAGCTGAGCTGAGCTGAGCTGTGCTGTGCTGAGCCGAGCTGAGCTGTGCTGTGCTGGGCCGAGCTGAGCTGAGCTGTGCTGTGCCGTGCCGAGCTGTGCTGTGCCGTGCCAAGCTGTGCTGTGCTGGGCCGAGCTGTGCTGTGCTGGGCCGAGCTGTGCTGTGCTGGGCCGAGCTGAGCGTGCCGCTGTCGCGCAGCAGGCGCAGTCCCAGGTGTACGGCGGTGTCACGTACTACAACACGGTGCAGCAGCAGGTGCAGCCCAAGCCCTCACCGCCCCGCAGGACATCGCAGCCCGTGACCATCAAACCGCCTCCCCCCGAGGTACCGTGACCCCCCCCCGAGGTACCGTGACCCCCTCCCTGTGTCCGTGTGCTGCTGTGCCTTGGGTGGGGGGCACTGCTGCGCTGCGGGGACGTCCTGCTCCCTGCAGTGCCCCCAGAACTGACCCTGCTGGGGCCGCTTGATGTGTGTGTGTGTGTGGGGGGGGGGGGGTGATGCTGACCCCCCACCTCCTGTCTGCTCCCACAGGATGGCAAAGGCGAGAAGCTGAAGGAGAGGAGCGGCACGTAGGAACACAGCCGTGGGACCCTCAACTCCACCCCATGGAGGTCCCAGCTGTGGCTGTGGGACCGCACCGGGCACCTCTGCCCCCCCCCCCGATGGTGCTGCCCCCGCTGTGCCCCTCCCGTGACCGTCGGCCGTGGCCGGGCTGCGTTGTCTCTGCCCCCCCCCTCCCCCCCCCCTCCTCCCCCTCCGGTTTGTTCGGCTCTCCCTCGTTGTGCTCCGTTTTTATTTAAGCGGCTCCTTCAGTAAATCTCATTTGTTCCTTTTGGGTATTTGGGATCCGCGTTCCTGCCGCGCCGCAGTGCCCCCCCCCCCCCGGGAAATTCCCCATTGAGATGAGCGCGGTCCCGCACGGCGTTGCAGCTCCGCTCCTCCTGTGGGGGGGCGGGGGGGGGACAGCCGACCCCGCGTGGATGCGGACCCCCCCTGCTTCCAGGCTCCTTTGCCACGCATGCGTGGTTCGTGGTGCCTTTGGCGGCCCCGCACAACCGGCCGGACCGGGCGCAGCGCTGAGGGGGGGGCGGTGCCCGGCGTGTCCCGGCGCGTCCCGCGTGGGCCGCCCACGTTCCCATCCGCAGATGATGGCGGTTCGGGACGGCAGCGCTCTGTTTCCCGCCCCCCCCCCCCCCCCCTTCCCACGGCTGCAAACGGAGGCGGTGCCGGGAGGGGGGGGGGTCCGCGCATCTCCGTGCTCATTAGGAGAAATAACAGCACGTTAATTACGCCGACAGCTCCGCGCCGGCGCTGCTCCCGTCCCCGAGCCGAAGTGGGGCAGCGTGGATCTGGGCCGCCTTCCTTCCCCCCCAACGCCCCCGTGCCTCAGTTTCCCGTCCTGCTCCCGCGCAGAGGGGAAGGCAGCGCGGGGCCGCGCGTGGAAGGGACACGCGGGGACGCGCTGCGTTCTGCCGCCGCCCCCCGATCCCCTCCCCACACCCCCCCCCCGCGGCCGGGAGTTGCCAGGCAACGCGGGATGGAGGCGAAGCGCGAACAAAGCCGCAGCGGGAACCCCCCCCCCCAAACCCCCCCCATACCCACGGGCTCTTCCCACGCCGAAAGGGGGGGGGGGGGTGGGCTGCACGCTGCGTGAGCGCACCGCGCCGTGGGCGTACGGCTGTGAGCGGGGCTGCGCGGCGCTGCGGGTGAAGGGGGTGGGGGGGGGGCCCACGCGTGATCGCGACGCTCCGCCCGGGGCCGGGGGCGGGCAGGTGCCGGGCGGGGCGGGGCGGTCCCCCCCTCCCTTCTCCTCCGGAGCCGGAGCGCGAGAGCGAGCGGAGCCGCCCCCCCGCCCCGCACCGCCCCGCACCGCCCATGGCCCCGCGCGGCGCTCCGCGGCCATGAAGCCGCTGGAGAAGTTGCTGAAGAAGCCGAGCGCGCACCTGCCCGCACCGCTGCCCGCACCGCGCCGCCACAGCGCGGCCCCCCCGGAGGAGCCCCCGGGGCCGGCGGGGGGCGACGGGCGGCGGTTGGAGCTGCGTCCCCCCGAGGTCCCCCCCCCCCCCCCCTCCGCCGCCTCCGCCGCGGTCCCCGTCCGCGCTGTCCCCGTCGGATCCGTCCCCGGGGGGGGACCGCGCCGCGCTCAGCCCGGAGCCGCCGCCGCCGCCGCCCCCCCCGCGCTGCTGCTGCCGCTGCCCCCCCGCCAATCCCGCACCCCCCGAGCGCCTCCTGAGCGCCGTTCTCGAACGGCTGCCGGCGGGGGGGGGGCACGGCCGGGGCTGCCGAGCAGGTACGGGGGTGCGGAGGGGTGCGGGGGGGGGGGGGGATGGGGGGGGGGGGGTGGGGAGGACGTTGCGGCACCGCCGGGTGCTGCAGTGCGCGGTGCCGCGGTGCGGGGGGAGCGTGGGAGCAGACGAACGGGGATGGGGGGGGGGGACCCGCAGAGCGATGGCACCGCGCAGTGATTCCCGGTTAATGTGTTACGCTTTTCCCGGTGCTCCCGTTGACCCCGGGATGGGGGGGGTGAGGGGGGGGGTGCGTGTCTCTTCCGCTCGGTGGGACCCCCCCCCCCCCCCCCACGGCCGCGGTCGGGCTCGGGGAATGTGTTTGGGGGGGGCCGGGGTGGGGCGCACCGAAACCGCGGAGCCCTCGGGGGGGGGCGCGCGCCGGGACTGGCAGCGGCGGCTCTGCGTGCAGCGACACGAGCGTGGGGCGCGGGGGGGGGCGGCGCGTGGGGCGCGGGGATGGATGGCGGCCCTTCAGCCGCGCGTGGTCCCCGCGGGGTCCCCGGACGGTGCTGCGGAGCCGTGGGGAAACTGAGGCACGGAGGGAGGGAGGGAGAGGGCTGCGCTTGGGGGGGAGGGGGGGAACGGGGACACGGAGACCGGCGGGGGATCCCGGCGGCGGCCCCGTACTGAGCCCCGCGGGGGCTGCACGTCGGGCGGGGGATGCGCACCTGCCTCGACCCCCCTGCCCCCCCCCCCCCCGGCCCCACTGCGGGTGGAGGATATGGGGCCCGGGTCTGGCGGTGCCCGGCGGGTCGCCGTGCGGGGGGGGGGAAGAGGGGGGTGCCCCCGCGGCCGTGTCCGTGGGACGGGGTCGGGCGCGGCACTGCTCGTCCAAAGGTCGCGGCAGTGGCACCGCTCCCGGTACCGCGTCCCAGTGCCGCCCCAGTGCTCCCAGTGCCGCCCCAGTGCCCGCCCGGACAGCCCCAGTGCTGCGTCCCCCGATGTCACCGCCCCAGTGCGGCCCAGTTCACCCCATCGCCGCTGCCTCAGTTTCCCCGCACTGTCCCCACGGTCTCGAGGCGCTGTGGGGCAGGAGGGGCCCTGAGTCAGCGCGGGGCTCCGCGCGGGGGGGGGCGGGGATGGTCCCGGTGCGGGGTTTGGGGTGGGGGTGTCGTGGCCGACCCCTGCCCGACCCCCTCCAGACTCTCTGCTGGATGACATCGTGCTCACGCACTCGCTGTTCCTGCCCACCGAGCTCTTCCTGCAGCAGCTGCATCAGCAATATCCTCGGGGGGGGGGGAGGGGGCGTCGGGGGGCCGCGGGAGGGTGGGCACGGGTGGGGGGAGCGGGAGAGGCACACGGGTGGGTGTGACAGTGACACGAGTGTGTCCGCGGGGTTCCGTGCGGGGACATCGGGGGTGGAATTGGGGCGGGGTGGGGAGGGCGTCGCGGTTGTCCCCCCCCCCCCCCCCCGGGGTGGATGGAGGTGTCCCGGCCGTGTCCCGGCGCTCCTTAACGCTGCCACGTTCGTGCTGGCGGGCGATGGACCCCCCCCGCGCTGGGAGGACGGGGCCGGGATGCGGCGCAAGAGAGCGGTGCTGGCGGTGCTGCTGCACTTCCTCGAGACCTACAAGGGGCTGCTGCAGGAGGAGGAGAGCGCGGGGAAGGTCATCAAGGTGGGTGTGCCCTCCTCCTCCCCAAGCCCCCCCCCCCCCGCCACCCCTAACCCCCCTCGCCCCCCAGGAGCTGTACCTGCTCATCATGAAGGACGCGTCCCTGTACCATGAGCTGGAGGATGAGATCCTGAAGCTGCACCAACTCGTGGAGACGGTGGAGCTGAAGTGAGTGGGGGTCCCTGGGGGTGTTGGGGGGGCCCTGTGTGGTGTGTGGGGACCCCGAGGAGTGCCAGAGGTCTCTGATGCGGTGAAGGGAGAGCAGCTCAAGGGGTCCTGATGGGGGTGGTCTGGGTGCATGGGGTCCCTGTGGGGTGCTTGGGGTCCTGATGGAGCACAGTGGGTCCCCAGAGGATGTGAAGGGTCCCTGTGTACTGTGTGGGGTCCTATGGGGTGGAGGGAGCGCAGTCCCTGTGTAGAGGAGGCTGTTCCCGAGGCGTGTGGGGGTTTCCTGTGTAGGGCACAGGGTCCTGGTGTTGTTCATGGTGTCCTTGTGAGGTGTGCGGGGTCCCCGTGGAGTCTCCATGGGATACACGGGGTTGTGGTCCTCGGGGGGGGACCCACGAAGAGCCCTGTAGTGCAGCAGCGGGGGCAGGGGGGCTGTGTCTGTGCCCCTGGTGTCCATCCCTGACAGCACACGGTGCCATAGGGTGCCCGACGAGACGCCCCCCCCCAGCAAACAGGTGAAGCCGCTGTTCCGCCACTTCCGCCGCATCGATGCGTGTCTGCAGACACGTGTGGCCTTCCGTGGCTCCGACGAGAGTGAGTGCCCCGGGGCCCCAAACCACCCCGACCCCATAACATCCCCGGGGATCCAACCACAGTGACCCATAACCCCACCAGTGCTCCAAACTGCAGTGCCCCATGCCCAACTGGGGGGTCCAAGCTACCCTGACTCTATAACCCCAGCTGGGGGAGGGGTCCCATGCGCCCTGACCCCCTCCTCGTGTGGGGGTCCCAGCCTGCTGTGCCCCCCCCAGCTGCCTGTGTCCCCCCCCCGCAGTCTTCTGCCGCGTCTACATGCCGGACCACTCGTACGTCACCATCCGCAGCCGCCTCTCGGCCTCAGTGCAGGACATCCTGAGCTCCGTCACCGAGAAGCTGCAGTACTCGGAGGAGCAGAGCGCCCGCGACGACGCGCTCATCCTCGTCACCGTGGCCTCATCCGGAGGTGGCTATGGGGCCAAGGAGAGGGTGGGGGGAGGGGGGTTACGGAGTGTGGGGTGAACGCTGACCCCACGCGATCCCACACCCCGCAGAGAAAGCCGTGCTGCAGCCCAGCGAGGAGTGCGTGTTCACCACGCTGGGCATCAACAGCCATCTCTTCGCCTGCACCCGCGACACCTTCGAGTCACTGGTGAGCGCTGGGGGGGTTGGGAGGGCCCGCTGTGGGGCGAGCCCCGGTCCTGCCTCCACCCCACTGCTGCCGCCCCATTGCAGGTGCCGCTCCCGGAGGAGATCCAGGTGGTGCCCGGAGACAGCGAGATCCACCGCGTGGAGCCCGAGGACATCGCCAACCACCTGACTGCCTTCCACTGGGAGCTGTTCCGCTGCATCCATGAGGTGTGTGTGCAAGCATGGGGGGGAGGGGGGGACCGAGGGGGGGTCCCCAGCACGCCCACCCCCCACCCTACTACCTTGCAGCTGGAGTTCGTGGATTACGTGTTCCATGGGGAGCGCGGGCGACGCGAGACGGCCAACCTGGAGCTGCTGCTGCAGCGCTGCAGTGAAGTGCAGCACTGGGTGGGCACGGAGCTGCTGCTCTGCGAATCGCTCGGCCGGCGCGCGCATCTGCTCAAGAAGCTCATCAAGATTGCCGCCATGTGAGTGCGGGGCCGGGGAGGGGTTTTTTTGGGGGGTGAAGGGGGCTGCCGGGGCTCACCCGCTGCCCTCAGATGCAAGCAGAACCAGGACATGCTCTCCTTCTACGCCATCGTCATCGGGCTCAACAACGCTGCCATCAGCCGCCTGCGGCTCACGTGGGAGGTGAGGATGTGGGGCACCCCCCCACGCCAGCTGCCCTTTCCTCCCCATCTCCCTTTTTAGCCACTCACGACCCCTCCCTTGTGCGATGTTGTTTTCTTGCAGAAGCTCCCGGGGAAATTCAAGAATTTGTTTCGGAAGTTTGAGAACCTGACGGTGAGGGGGGGTGGGCTGTCCGGGACGGGGGTGATCCTGGGGCTGTGTCTGTGGATGGTTGATCGGTGCACTTCGTGTGGGGGGAGCTGCCCGCACCCCTGACCCCCCCCGCTGCCCCCCTCCCCCCCCAGGACCCCTGCAGGAACCACAAGACCTACAGGGAGGTGCTGGCCAAGATGAAGCCCCCCCTCATCCCCTTCGTTCCGCTCATCCTCAAAGGTGCAGTGGGGGACAAGAGGGGTGGGGGGTCCCGGTGCTCCCCATGGGGACCGCCCTCACTTCCCTGTCCCCCCCCTCCCAGATCTGACCTTCCTGCACGAAGGCAGCAAAACCCTCCAGGATGGGCTGGTCAACGTGGAGAAGCTGGTGGGTGCTCTGTGCCTGGGGGGAGCACGGTGGGGATGGGGAGGCCCTGGGGCATCCACACAGCATCCCAAGGGTGGAAGTGGGGGGGGGGGAGAGGGGAGGTCACAGGGTTCTGGGGGGGGCTGACAGAGCTGCTGTGTGTCCCAGCACTGCATCGCTGAGAAGGTGAGGACCATCCGCAAATACCGGAGCCGTCCGCTGTGTGAGTGGGGCCTGGGACCGCTGGGGGGTGGGAGGGGCTGTGGGGTGGGGGTGGGACGATGGGGTGTGGATGCAGGATCTGGGCGGGGGTAGGGATTCAGGGTGGGGATCCAGGATAGCAACATGGGGTGGGTTTGGGTCACAGGATCCTCCGTGATGGGGACACGGGGTGGGGAGGTGGGATCCAGGACGGGGATCCGGGATGGAGGTGACACCGTGGGATCAGGGACGGAGGTCCAGGACGCGGGATGGGGTCGTGGGCTGTGGGCGCTCCCCTCCTGTGGGGTCGGGGGGCACACGGCCCCACTCCGTCCTCTCCCCCCACGCTCCCCAGGCCTGGAGCTGGAGCCGTCCCCCAGCCAGCTGCAGACCAAGGCGTACGTGCGGCAGCTGCAGGTGATCGACAACCAGAACCTGCTCTTCGAGCTGTCCTACAAGCTGGAGCCCGGCGGGCAGTGAGCGGCGCCCGCGCGCACTCTGCACTTTGCCCGGGGGTCCCTGGGGCCGCCCCCCGCGGGCCCCCTCTATTTTTGTATGTGCCCCCGCGTCCCCCTCCCCCGCTTCGCCCCAGGCCCAGAATGTGTATATTTTGTACCAAATGCGTCTTTAATTGTAAATTTATTTTTTAAGAAAAAGGAGGAAAAAAAAGGATTAAAAAAAAGAAATAGAGAAAAAAAAAAACAAAAAAAGAGACTGAGCGCCAATAAACAACAGTCCCGAGCCCGGGATGACGTCACGAGGTGTGAGTGTGACGTCACGAGGTGACGTCACGTCGGAGCAGCTCTTCCCAAGATGGCCGCGGAGGGGCGCTGTGACCTCCTCAACATGGCGGTCGCGAAAACGAGCCACGTGATCTCCTCAAAATGGCCACCGGAATACCGCCGCGCGACCTTCCCAAGATGGCGGATAACAGGAGCGGTTCCCGGGCCGCGGATTGCACGTTTTGTGCTGCTACCCGTACCGCAGAGCGCGTCCCCGTCGGCTCCTCCTCTCTCCCTCCCGTCCCCGACGTCGGCCGAAACACTGCAGCCACGCAGCAACTCCGCGGCACCGCGCCCTTCCCAACATGTCCGCCCGGCCCGTCCAGCGCCGTTCTCTGCTCCTCCCACTTCCGCAGCGCTGCCGCGCAGGCGCAGTCGGGGCGCGGCGGGCGCCATTTTGTTACGGGGCGGCCGGAGGCGCCGCCGGGCCGCGTTTCCGGGTGCGGCGGGAGGAGCGGCGGGCGGCGGTGAGGAGCGGGGAGCGGCGGCGGGGAGCGGCGGGGAGCGGCGGGGAGCGGGGAGCCGCGGGTCGGGGTGCGGCCGCGCGCTCCCGGCGTGGGGCGCCGCGGCGAGGCCTACACGGGGGCTCCGTTCCGCGTTCCGGTGCTGCCCGTGGGTACGGGCGCCTCGCGGGGGCTCGTGGGCCCGGAGCCGCGCTGCTGCCGGCCCGCCCCGTCCCTGCGCGGTGCTCGGGGCGGAGGTTTTTGCGTGGGGATGGTTCCCGTGGAGCGCTGCCCCGTGGGGGGGGGGGGGCCGTGCTCGGTGTGGCAGTCGGCTCCGCGCCCCCCACGGGTGTCACGGCCGTGGGTCACGAAGGGCAGGAGCGGCCCGGCGGATGCGTGGAGCTGCGTGGCCGTGCTCCGCAGCGTCACGTGCTGCCCCCGCAGCGCTGCTGGGCCGGCTCCTGCCCGCTGAGCTCCCGCTGCAGCCGCCTCTGTGCTCCTTGTCTGAGCGCGGTGGCCGTGGGAGGGGGCTGCTGCCCGGCACCAGGACCCCCCCATCCCCTCCCCCTTCCATCCCCACGGCCCCACAGGAATGCGAGCACGCAGCCTGCTTTCCCATGGCTCCCAGCACAGACCCCTCTTTGTGCTGAGCGGGCTGAGGGCGGGCTTGGCTCTGTCCCTGCGTGCTGTCGGCATGCCAAGCCCAGTGCCACCAGGAGCGTCCACTGGGATGGCAGTGCAGGTGACCCAGCGCTGTGCTGCCGGCTTCCCCCCCCCCACCACCACTGCTTCTACAGCGTGTGAGATCTGTTTGGATCCGCTCCTCCAGCTGCACGGAGGTGTGTGGCTCTGCGTGGCTCCCAGCCAGCACTGCAGTGTGTGAGGCTGCAGAGCTTGTGGCTCCTCTGGCTGCAGGATGGCAGGCCCTGGAAGGAGCAGCACGGTGCAGGAGCGCAGCCAGGCTGTGGGGCTTTCTGCCCGCGCAGAGCCGGCTCTGGGTGCGTGACGCCGGGTTAGCAGGGCGCGTTCCAGGTCAGGGCTCGCTGCCTGCTTTGCTTTGCTTTAAAGCGCTGTCGTGGAGGCACTCTGGTCCTCGTCTGACCTACTTACTTACATCTGGCTGCTTGGAAAGAAGGCAGATTTGCTCTGCCAAAGAAGTAGCTCTCTGCTGGGAAGCAAAGGTGGGAGGAGGGAGCGGGGGGGGAAGTGCCCTCAGAGCGAGGGGCCTGCGTGTTGGGTTTCTGCTGCCTGTGCCAGGGCAGTGCTGGAATGAGCACAGCTCCCCGGGCTCACCGCTTGCTCCGGTGTTACCGGCTTGGCTCGATCATGTGTTAGTCTTTTCCTGAGCAGGATCAGCCTGTGGGCACTGCAGTGCTGAGAGCAGAGATTCCCAGGCCCTGCAGGTCTGTGCCCTGCACAGCACCGTGCTCTGCTGCCTCTGCACCGTCCTGCTTCCCACGGCCCCTTCCTGCTCCCCTTCCTTGCTTCCTTTCTCCCCGTCAGAAGAGCTGGAGATACCTGCAGCACCGGCCGGACCAGCCAGGGCCATGGCAGCTGGGCAGGGAAGCTTGCAGGGTGAGGAGTGACGCTGCTGAGCACACGGAGGCTCGTGCTCCACTTTGCTTTCCCACCATGAGCTGAGCTGACAGCTGTGGGGCTGCTCAGGAGCCCCAGGACCCCAAGCTGTGGGGCAGCTGCGTGCTCACCAGCAGTGCTGGCACGCAGGGACCGTGCAGCCATGCCTCAGAGCCCCCATCTGTCACCCTGCATTAGTAGGTCACATCTCAGAGCGAGCTCTCCTTCCCTCTGTGCTGCCTGTGAGCTCACAGCGTGTTCCTGGCACCTGCTGACCCCGCGGGGTGCTCGCTCCTTCATGGGAGCACTGCTGGGCTGCAGCACTGCTCACGTGGCTGTTGTGTGTTGGGAGCACCCTAGTGATCTCGTGCTGTTAATAAGGCCCAGTCCTAAGCTGTATGCAGCTTTAGGATCTTGCTCGCACATCCAGCACGTGTGTGCCCCAGAATAACGCTCCGGTGATGGATGTGCTGTGGTGGCTTGCACGTTTTCCCAACCTGTCAGTGGGAGAGGTGCACTTCTTCAGGCGGTTGAGCTCTGCAGAAGCGATCAGCAGTGATTTCTGAGCAGCTGCTTCTTCGCTGTGAGGTCAGCACGGCCCGGGGTGGTTTGTGGGAAGCTGCCCCTCCACCCCACACGGCCTTCAGCTCCGTATCCCAGCAGGGCTGGAGCTCGGGGTCTGCCCCGTGCCCTCGGATGCTCCCATTGGTCCTGCATTGTTCTCTGTGGGACGTGGGCTGCACTGCACGTTGTCCTCAGCCGTGGGTCACCCCTGGAACCGGTGGGAAGTCTGTGTGTCTCCCTCTGCTTCCTCCCACTGCAGCAGGCAGAGCACGAGGAGTCTCCGAGCTGTGTGTGTCACCTCTCCCTCCCCGCCTTCCTCTCCCCAGGAGCTGGCAGCGGGGAAGCGTGCAGCCCCTGGGAAGGGCCTTTCCTGCTCCAGCCTTTCCCGCAGCCTAATGGCAGGACGTGAGTCCTCAGCACTCATTAAACACTTCCTTCTGCCCAACGAAGCCAGCTCCGCACAGAGCTGGGAGCAGGTCGCCCTGCTTGGGGTGAAGGCAGAGCTGGGGCGGTGGGAGGCATGGCTGCACGGGGTGGTGGGAACTTCTAGTTCAGGGTCTTGTTAAAAACGCATTGTCAGTGAGTGTGTGTTAAGAACTGAGTGGCCGGGTCCCGCGGGGCCGCGGCGTGGCTGGCTGGCTGCACGCAGACAGCTCTGCGAGCTGCTCCAAATGGAGGTGGCAGCTCATGCTCTGAAAGCACACGGGTATGATTTTAAAAGCCTGAGTGACCTTAAGTCCTGCCACGGCTGTCTTTTAGGATGAATTATTTATGGTGCATCTTCGGGGCCGCCTGAGCCCCCCCCCCCCCTCGCTCAGCATGGGCAGAAATGTCAGGGCCTGGGCCTGGGAGGGCTGCGCCCGGGGTGAGGAGGTTTGGGTGGGAAGAGGGGACAGGAAAAGGAGCGCTGCGAGGCGGGGGCGGCCTTGGAAGGCCTCCCCAGACCGGTGCAGCTGCATTCTGCAGCCGACATCAGAGGGCTGGAAATTCCTCTTGATCTGCAGTTCAAAGCCGCTGCCTCCCCGAGGATGGAGCACTCCGTGTCGGCTTTGCAGATGCGTGCAGGCCGTGAGACGCAGATCCTCCACAGAGCCCAAATCCCTCCCGAAAGGCACAGGAACAGCCCCTGAAGGTCACTGCCCCCTGAAGGTCACTGCCGTGGTCCTGCTGGAGCAGCCCCCAGCCCAGCCCAGCCGGGGCTGCTGCCCGGAGGAGATATTTCACTTCCCCTCGGGGCAGAGGGCTCTGCAGAACACATCCCAGCTCCCGCATCCCCACGGGCACTGTGTGTGTGTGTGGGGGGGTGGGATCTCCGGGCTTTGGTGGCACTTTGAGCCCTGGACGCAGAGAGGAGGTTGTGCTGGGGGGCTGCAGCAGCAGGGCTGCTCCCTGCTGGGTGCTTGGGCTGCAGGAAGCTCCTCGGAGCTCTGGTTCTGCTGGTGTTCCCACAGCTCGGTTCTCGCTGCTCCGCCCCTCCTGGCTTAGCCCAGACGAGCTCACGGTGCTTTGATCTGCCGGCCGCCTTTCACGCTGTCCTGATTCACGTCTTCCAAATCGCTTTCCCTGCGAGCACAGCGAGCTGCTGCTGCTGCTGCGGCATGCGGAGCTCCGGGGAAGGAGCTGCGGTGCTGAGGAACAAAGGGGAGAAGCGCAGAGCGGCCGCTGTGTGAGCGGCATTGTTTCACAGCACGCTCTCCGTGAGGTGTACGCGACGCATGAAGGGGCAGTGAGCGGTGCCCTGAGATCCCCGTGAGGTTCTTTCACCCCTTTGGGGGCTTTGGCTTTTGTCTGCTGTCTTTATGAGACGTAGGCTGTGTGTTAGAGGTGTCGTGGTGTGAAGCCGGGCACTGCCGTGCTGCGCTCAGTGCCTCTGGAGTTTTGTTTTGCAATGTGACCTCTGCTGCTGATCTGCAGCTGTGTGCTGCAGTGAAACGACCCATTCCTCAGGAATTCAGCTCCGCTTTATCCTCAAGCTGCTTTGGCTTAAACTCTTCTCTCACACTTCTAGGTCAGAGCTTCACGCGGACGCGGCGTTCAGCACGGCAGCAGTTCAGGGCTGTGTGAGGTAGGGCAGACAGCCACTCGTGGACTGCTTTGTCAAAGTGCCCCTCTCCTCCCCAGCTGTGAGCGCAGGAGGTGACACTGCTGTGGGACCGCAGGGCAGTTGGGCTCCCGGTGCAGTGCGTCCTGAGTGCAGATCTGCACCATCTGCCCGTGAGTCGAAGTCAGGGCGAGGTGTGGAGCAGGGCTGACGTGTGTGAGGCAGCTCACGGTGCTGGCACCGTGCCTGTGCTGGCTGCTGGCTCCAGCCTGCAACACACGAGCCCCATTCAGGAGCCTCAGCACCCTGTGCGGGGAAGGAGCCCCACTCAGCCACGTCCTGGCAGCTCTGGGGCTGAGATTGCGGGTGCTGGTGCTGTCACCCTGCTGGGTCAGGACGAGCTGAGCTCTGGGCAGCAGGGAGGGGTGAGTGCCAGTGAGGAACTGCTTCCTTCTGTCTCCTGATGGTTTCTTGCACGGCCACTTGCAGTCGTGGAGCTGCTCACCTGGCAGAGAAGCTGCTTTTAATTGCAGATGATTTACACGTTTATTTTGTCATGCCACAGAGCGTTGGCCGGGGGCACAGGGAGCTGCTGTCCCCGTGCTCTGCACTGTTAGGAGTGTGGATGTGTCCGGAAGGTGGACC
Source organism: Oreortyx pictus (assembly GCA_036925125.1). Lineage (NCBI taxonomy): Eukaryota > Metazoa > Chordata > Aves > Galliformes > Odontophoridae > Oreortyx > Oreortyx pictus. The sequence goes on from JAUPFR010000030.1 coordinate 4,000,357, forward strand.
TGAGCGTGTTCTGGGCTCTGCGTACTGCAGCTGGAGTAAATTGTAGTTTACTGCAGAAGGTGAGAAGGGATTTGTAAAAGAAATTCACCTGTGTAAGTGTGGTGACGGCCTCCCTGCTCTCATGGCCTGGGGGTCTGGGATCAGGAGGTGAAAGGTGCGGTGCTCCTCATTGGTGTTGGTGTCATGGGTTTCCCTGGGGCAGGAGCTGCTGCTCTGGACAGGGACACCTGAACGTCCTGGGGTGCACACGGGGCTCCCGTCACTGCATTCCTATTCCCTGAGCTGCTGGGGTGGCACAGCCAGCAGCAGTGCCGTCAGAGGCACGAGCCCGGCCTGCACCTCCTGGTGATTCAGGCTCCTTCCTGTCCTCACTCCGTGGCCGACCCGGACCTGTGAGCTGCGCTGCTGGGAGCTGCTCGGGGTGAGCTGCGGAGGGGATGGCTGAGTTTGGGGTTCAGGTGGGTTGTGGTGTGGTTAGGTCTGTGCTGGGAGTGCCTGTGTGGCTCCTGGCTCACACTCACCCCTTCAAGGACGTCTGTGGGGTTGGTACAGTGGAGTTGGCACAGGGTGTTGGCCCCCACCTGAGCGTGGGACAGCAGCAATGGGTTGGGAACGCGTTGGGGCAGGAGCCCTGGGGCCTCTGTCTGGCTGTAGCCCCGACTGCAAGGCGTTTCTCCTCTTCTTTCCCCTCGGTCCTGACTGCTTCTTCCCTTCCCTCAGGCATGAGTGACCAGGCTCATCCCCAGCACTGAGCAGCCGCAGCCAGGCCACCATGCCGATCCCCCCCCCGCCGCCGCCGCCCCCCGGCCCCCCGCCGCCGCCCACCTTCAGTCAGGTAAGGGCTGCCTTCTGTCCCCATTACCCATAGCAGCCTGGCTGTGCCTGGTGCTTCTCGTCTGTGCTTTGGTTTCCCCTGCAGCGGTGTGTGCAGAGGAAGGGGCTGCTGGGACACCCAGGAAAGTTTGTTTGTGGGGTGCTGTGGGGCTCAGCGGAGCAGGATTGGGAAGGGGCAGCTGGGCTGTGCCCCCTCTGCACTGAGCTGTGCTCGCTGTGCGTGCAGTGAGCTGCTGCTGAGGGGCTTCTTGTCTGCAGGCCAACACAGAGCCACCAAAACTGAGCAGAGAGGAGCAGCGCGGCCGCGGGGCCCTCCTGCAGGACATCTGTAAAGGGACCAAGCTAAAGAAGGTGACACAAATCAATGACCGGAGCGCCCCGATCCTGGAGAGTGAGTACCCCCCCCCCAGCGTGTGCCCCACACCGAGTGCTGCTCTGCACTTCAGGGTGGGCTCCGAGCTCTCAGCCGTGCACTTTGTGGTGTCTGCTGCTTGGAGGAGCTGATCACACCAAGCGTAACCTCTGTGCCTTTGTCCTTGCAGAGCCCAAGGGCGGCGGTGGCAGCAGCTATGCCTCAGGCTCAGCTGCGATCCAACCCAAGGGAGGGCTCTTCCAAGGGGGTGTGCCCAAGCTCAGACCCGTGGGAGCAAAGGACAGCTCAGGTAAAGGCCCTCAGACTGCGGTTAGTGAGGGGCTCCCCGGGAGAACCCTGGGCAGGAAAAGATGGAGGATCTGCTGTGTTTGCATGGGACTTGGAGCTGCTTAGCAGCAGGAACCCCAAAGTGCCACCCACGTGTGGCCGCAGACCAGCGGTGCTCAGTGCCGGGCATCCCCAGCGCACCGCCCTCGCAGTGCTGCTTTGTGTGGCAGCCTGCCTTCCAGCGGGGCAGCAAACGAGCGGCGGCGGTGAAGAGGAGCAGCGTGTGGCTGCGCACGGTGCCAGCTCCCCGCCGGTGCCAGACAGCACTCCCCGCGGTCTGGCCCTCGCCGCAGAGCGGGCAGGCTGCCCCGAGCAGGACCGCGCCGTCCCTCGCTGTGCCTGCTGGCTCAACCCCGCTTTCTCTCCCCGCAGACGGCTCTGGGAAGCAAACCCTGCAAGTCCCCGGCTGCAGAGCCGCTGCCCCCAGGCCCCCGGTGCCGGCCGGCAGCGGCCGACCTCAGGATGACTCTGACAGCAGCCGAGCCTCTCCTCCGGAGCTGCCGCGCACGCAGAGGCCGTCCCTCCCGGACCTTTCCCGGCCCGGCACCGCCGGCGGCACCGGCATGAAGCACAGCTCGTCCGCCCCGCCTCCTCCCCCCCCCGGCCGCCGTGCCGCCGCTCCGCCCGCCCCCCCGCCCGCACACGGCCCCAAGGTTTCCTCTTACAACCGGGAGAAGCCCCTCCCGCCCACCCCGGGACAGCGAGCGCCTGCTGGCAGGGACGGACCCCCTGCCCCCCCGCCCGTCAAGCCCCCGCCCTCCCCAGTCAGTATCCGAACTGGGTCGGGGGCTCAGGGCCAGTCCCTCGCCCCCCCACCGCCCCCTTACCGGCAACCCCCCGGTGTCCCCAACGGCCCTTCCAGCCCCATCAACGAGTCCGCCCCGGAGCTGCCGCAGAGACACAACTCCCTGCACAGGAAGACGCCGGGTCCCTTGCGGGGCCTCGCACCACCTCCGCCTGCCTCGGCCTCCCCCTCCCTCCAGAGCAGCCGCCCCCCACCGCCGGCCCGGGACCCCCCCAGCCGTGGTGCAGGTGAGAGCTCTGCTTTTTGGGGTGTGGCTGTAGCTGGGCTGCGAGTGCGTGGTGGGAGACGGCCGTGGGCCGTTGAGTTGACCCAGGGATGGTTTCTGGATTGTGTCTGTCTGTCGTTGGCAGCACGTTGTGGCTGTGCAGCTCAAGCAACACCGAGTCCTCCTGGGGTGGGAGGAGAGCGTGCCGGAGCCGCGCGCTGCAGCTTCTCCCCGGGGCTTCCTAAATGTCACCGAGGCGGTGACAAAAAGCTGCAGCAGAGCCTCAGGAGCGCTCCGTTCCGTGTGCTGGGTCTGGCCCTGCGAGGTTCGGGCACCGTGGTGCGGTCAGGATGTGTCTGTGGCACGGCTGGGAGCAGGGACAGCGCTGTCCCGGTGCCCCCGCCTGCTGCTGGGCTCCGTGTCCAGCCCGCAGCTCCAGCCTGGGCCCCTGCCAAGCCGCCGTGCTGCGTGCCCTGCCAGAATCCTCTGCTGAGTTACGGCTGGCGGACCGCTGCCTTAGTGTGTGTGTAATTAGCCTAACGAGGAGCACGACCTGCCGCTGTGCTTCGGTGGGAGCGAGGGAGGGGCGGCCGGGCTGCTGCTTTGGTGGCCCCTGGGTGCGCTCAGCCTCAGTGCTGGGGGGCAGAGCTGGGGGCTTGTGCCCACCCGGCCCTGCTCTCCTCCACCCTTGCTGCTGGTGGGGTGTCCCTGTCCCCACTGCAGGGCTCTGGGGGTGGGGGGGGTTGCTGTGGGGCCCCTTGTGGCACTGCACAGGTGCTGACCCTGCTCTCCTTGCAGCCCCACCGCCTCCGCCGCCTGTGCTGCGAAATGGGGGGCGTGACGCCCCCCCGCCCCCACCCCCATACAGACTGCATGGTTCTACTGAGCCCCCCAGCCGTGGGAAACCACCCCCGCCACCCACCCGGACCCCCGCTGGCCCACCCCCACCCCCACCACCAGTGAGGAACGGGCACCGGGATTCCATCGCCACTGTCAGAGCATTCCTGGGTGAGTGGGGCCGTGTGCTGGGGCAGGATGGGGGGAGGGCTGGGGGCAGCCCCGGGGGTCTCGGGCAGAGCTGAGCCCATCCACAGCCCCTCCTGACCCACCCAGTTCTTTCCCCCCCCCCCCCCCTTTCTCTGCAGATGATTTTGAATCCAAATACTCCTTCCACCCCGTCGAAGACTTTCCAGCCCCAGAAGAATATAAATACTTCCAGAGAATCTACCCCAGCAAAACCAACAGAGGTAAGGGCAGAGCAGCCCGCTGCGCCCTGCAGAGCTCCGGGGAGGGGGGGGGGGGGGGGGCAGCAGAGCCACCCGCTGTCCTCATCCTGCTCCGGCTGGGGTGGGGCAGGGGGGTTGGGAGCCCAGGTTGCCCCAGCAGTGCCCGTGTCCCCGGGAGCCCAGGTTGCCCCAGCAGTGCCCGTGTCCCCGTTAGCTGTGCTGGGATGCAGCACGGAGCGGCCTTGCCGTGCTGCTGCAGCGTGCCAGCCCTGCGGATCCTGGGGGGGGGGGGGCTCTGGGGATGCGCGGTTATTTTTAGAACCATGAATGTTTAATGTGGATTTGAAAGGCCCCGAGCTCTCTGTGCGTGCCGCAGCGGCTGCTGCTCACATCGCAGCTCTGGAGTGGTGCAGGGGGGGGCTGGGGAGGGGGCAGGCCCAGTTTCACCATGCTTTCTTCTTGCAGCCACACGCGGGGCCCCCCCTCTGCCCCCCATCCCCAGGTGAAAGCGAGCTGCGCCCGCGGTCGGTCCTGAGCACAGCCACGGAGCTGCTCCCCCTCCTTCAGATGGACCCCCCCACACACCTTCCTGCCCCCAGGATCCTGCATGATGAACTCCCGGGTCCCTTCAGCTCCCCCAGGACAGGCGGACCCCCCCCGGCCCACGCTCACCGCAAACCCATGCAGCTCCTTTCCCCGCAGCCCCAGGTCGGACCCCGCGCTCCAGGCAGCGGGCAGGGCCGGGGGGGGGCAGGCAGCGGGCTGCTGGGGCCAGGCATGGGCTGTGCCTGGGGGGCCGTGCGGGGTCGGAGCGGAGTGGGGCTGTGGGGGCTGTGGGGTGGGGGGCAGCAGAGCCCTCTGCCCCGGTGCGTTCACACAGGAGCTGCTGGGAGTGGGGCTGCGTCCCCACGGTGGGTGCAGGAGGACGTGCGGCCCCATTGTAACCCCCCCTCACAGAAAGGGAGCGGACAGCGGGGGGGGGGGGGGTGGTCTGCCGGGGCTGGTACACGCGTGGGGGGGGGGGGGGGGGCAGGGGCTGCGTGCCGTTTTGCCTTATGTGCTCACGGGGCGGTGGGTCCGGGGGGGTCCGTTCACCATAGCTACCGGAGCTGTACCGTAGGGGGAGGGGCTGCGGGGGGGTACTGAGCCCTCACCTGTCACTGTTCTTTGTTCGTTTGTTTTCTACGATGGTGGAACCTTCCCCAGGTGGGAGCGAGGTCCTGCGGGGGGGAGGGGGGTGGGGTGTGGGGGGGCACCGTGCGGTTTAAATAAAGGCAGGAAAGGCCCGAGCGCCCGGCTCAGCCCCGGGGGGGGGGGAAAGGGGAAAAAGCCGCGAGCTCGGAACTGCGTTTAAATAAAAGTAATAAAGGTGCAGCGCTGTCGGTATTGGGGGCTGTGGGGGGGGAGGGGCAGCGGAGGGTTTTGGGGGGGGGGGGGGGGTGGGGGGAGGGGCGCGGCGCTCCCGCCCCGCGGACTCCCGTCTCCCGGAATTGGCGGCGCCGCCTCCCGGCGTGCCCCACGCGCTGCCGCTCATTGGCTGCTCTGCGCCCCGCCCCGCCGGGGAGGGGCGGGGTGGGTTTGGCGCGAGATCTCGTGATTGGCTCCGGCGCCTTGAGGCGCAGCCAATAGGAGAGGCGGGGGCGGGGCCCGTCCGGACTGCTGGCGGGAAGTGCGGAGCTGAGGGCTGAGTTGGCGCCATAGGGTGAGTGGGGGCGGCTGTGGGGCACGGCGTGGGGGCACGGGGTGGGGGCACGGGGCGGGGGCACGGCTGTGGGACTGCGGCTGGGAGCGGGGGCACGGTGGGGACGGGGCTGCGCGGATACGGGGGGCAGCGCTGTGGGGCACGCTGCGGGGCTGGGAGCTGTGATAGCGTGGGGTCGCGCTGTGGGGCTGCGGGGGCTATGGGGAGGTGGTTGTGCAGCGTGGGGCAGCTCGGGGGCGGGGTCCCGCCGTGACCGCTCTCCGTCCCCGCAGGGCTGCAGCCATGGCCAGTGCCCGCCCGCAGCGCCAGGCCACCATCGCGTTCCCCCGGCGGAGGAGCGCCCGTCGCAGCGCCGCTGTCCCGGCCAAGACCCCTCCGGCCGACCCCGACCCCGCAGATCCCACTGCCCTGTGCCTCTCGCCCGCATCCCCGCGCCCCACGGAGCCCGCCCCCATCACGCTGTCACCCCGGAGCACGGCGCTGCCCCTGAGCCCCCGCAAACGCCTGGGTAAGAAACGCTCACCCCCTGAGACCCCCCCCCCCCACCCTGACCCTCCCCGCGCCGGGGCAGCCCCACCCCCGGGCACCGCCGCGTGGGTCACACAGAGCTCCGCTTCTGCAGGCGATGACAACCTGTGCAACACCCCCCATCCTGCGCCCTGCTCCCCGGCCAAGCGCTGCAAGGAGAACCGCGGCTGCCGCGTGCTCTTCGGGGACCCCACGTCCTCTCCAGGAAAGCCGACCCCCCCGGGGCCGTCGGTGCAGGGACGCAGACAGGACACACCGCAGAGCTCGGCACGCAGCGCGGGGCCCCCCCGCAGCCGCCTCTTCAGGCAGGAAGGTGCGTGCGGGTGGTGGTGGGACGCGTCCCCGCGTCCCCATCCCGTTGCCCACTCTCGTCCCCTCGTTTCTCCCTCCCCTCCCGCAGCCACATGCTACCAGCAGGCGAAGCGTGTGCTGCACACGGCGGTGCCCGAACGCCTGCACGGCCGCGAGCGAGAGGCGGCCGCTGTCCGGCAGTTCCTGCGGGAGCACGTGGCCGCACGCCGCCCCGGCAGCCTCTACATCGCGGGAGCGCCCGGCACCGGGAAAACGGCGTGTGTGAGCCGCGTGCTGCACGACTGCAAGGTGTGTGCTGCCCTTAACCCTGCTCCTGGGGCCCCCTGCCCTCAGCCCCTGATCCTGGCGTGGGCTTTGGGGTCTCGTCCCGTTGTCCCGAGGAGGGCTTTGGGTCCTGCCCCTAACCCCGGTGCTGTTCCTGGGTGGGCTTAGGGTCCAGCTCCCTGCCCCAAACCCTCGTGGAGGGCTATGGGTCTGTCCCCTTCCCTTAATCCTGGTCCTGGGGTGGGCTTTGAGTCCCCTGGTCCTTAGGAGGGTTCTGGGAGAACCCCATCCCCTCCCCTGACACTGCTCCTGACTGCACATGGCACTTGGGGCCCCACACTCTGCTCTCGGGGTTACCTTTGGGTCCCATCTCCCTCCCCCTAACCACGCTCTGGGCTCTTCGGTGCCTCCTGCAGTAGGCCCAGAGTGAGCACACGGGGCCCTTTACAGAGCCCCAGCGGGCGGGCAGTGGGATGCAGACACCCCTTTATGACACTGCCCTGTCCCCATAGGATGAGCTGGCAGGCATCCGCAGCGCGGTGCTGAACTGCATGGCGCTGAGCAGCGCCCACGCCGTGTTCCCTGCGGTGGCGGAGCAGTTGGGGCTGCCCACGGCTGGGGCGGGCGGCAGGGAGCTGGAGCGGCGGCTGGAGCGGGCGCTGACGGCCAAGGGGCCCATGCTGTGAGTGACTGTGGGGGGCTGTGGGGGGGACACGCGGCCCCGGGGTCCCCGTTGGGGCTGAGGGCTGACGGCACACCCCGCAGGCTGCTGGTGCTGGACGAGCTGGACCAGCTGGGCAGCAGGGCGCAGGACGTGCTCTACACCATCTTCGAGTGGCCGCGGCTGCCCGGCTCCCGCCTGGTCCTCATCGGTGAGCACATCCCTCCCAGCCCCAATCCGCCGCTGCCCCTAAACCGGGATCCCCTGCCCTCCTCACCCCGCTCTGTGCTGTAGGGTTGGCCAACGCTCTGGACCTCACGGAGCGCGTGCTGGCGCGCCTGCACACCTCCCCGCTGCCCGGCCCCCGCCTGCTGCGCTTCGCCCCGTACAGCCGCGAGGAGCTGGCTGCCATCCTGCACGGCCGCCTGCAGCAGCTGCGGGGCGGCCCCGTCCTCGAGCCCAACGCCCTCCAGTTCTGCGCCCGGAAGGTCTCAGCTGTGTCTGGGGATGCGCGCAAAGCGCTCGATGTGTGCAGGTGGGTGTGGGGCTGAGGGGATCCTCCTGACCCACACCGCCCGGTGATGCTGGGATGGCACTGTGCCGTGGTTTGGGGGGGGGGCTGAGCCCACCCCTGGGTGCTGACGGGGCTGTGCCCTCAGGCGTGCTGTAGAGCTGGTGGAGCTGGACGTGCGGAGCCAAACGCTGCTGCAGCCGCCGCCTGGAGGTGAGAGACTGACCCCCGGAGGGGGCACCGACCCTGTGCTCCCATCTGGGGGCTGTCCCTCTGCCCACCTCACAGCGCCTGAAGCCCCTCTGCCCCTCTGCAGGTGACCCCGCAGCCGCGCCGTGCTCCGTCCCCAAGAGAGTGGGGCTCCCGCAGGTGTCCCGCGTCCTCTCGGAGGTGTTTGGGGAGCGGATGGCCCCGGGCGGCCCTGTGGCCCACGATGCATTCCCACTGCAGCAGAAGCTCCTCGTGTGCTCCCTGCTGCTGCTCGCCCGGCACCTGCACACACGCCAGGTCACACTGGGCAAGGTGAGTGGCAGCCGTGGGCTCCTCCCGGTGTTCTGCATCATCTCGTGCTCCCTGAGCTCCCCACCATCCCCGAGTTCCACAGTGCTTTGGGCTTCCCTGTGATCCTTGGCGTCCCCAATGCTCTTGAGATCTCCGTGCTCCCTGGGGTCCTCATGGCCCTCAGAATCCCCACGGTCCCCTGCGTCCCCGTGAGCTCCCCGCTGTCCCCTGACTGCACTAACCCTCCCTGCCCCCCCCTAGCTCCACGACGCCTACAGCCGCGTGTGCCGGCGGCAGCAGCTGAGCGCGGTGGACCAGGCGGAGTGCCTGTCCCTCCTCACCCTGCTGGAATCCCGCGGCGTGCTTGAGCTGAGGCGCACCAAGGACACGCGGCTCACCAAGGTACGGCCCCCACCCCAGGGACAGCGCCGGCGCTCCGCACAGGGGCACTGAGCGGTGTCCCCCCCCCCCTCCAGGTGTCCCTGAAGGTGGAGGAGGAGGAGGCTCAGCACGCGCTGCAGGACGTCGCGCTGGTGGGCAGCATCCTGGCACGGGGGCTGCCCTGAGCCCCCCCCCCCCCCCTTCCCCACGGCCGATCGCTGTCGGTGCTGCGGTGGCACCATGGATGCTCAGCAATCCTATGCTGTTTTATCCTTATTATTTTATTAATTGTTTTTAATGGGAGGGTGGGGCCTGCTGTGGCCCCCTGTGTGCCGTCCCCCCCCCCCCACCAGCTGTGGTGTGTTCCCTCTTTGGGTGTGGGGATGGCTCTGTTGGAGCTGTGGGGGGGACGCGTGGGGGTCCCCCTATCTCTTGGCCCTAATAAAGTCCTCCTTAATTGTGCTGCTGCCGTGGGCTTTGTGTCCCCATCCCGTGGGTGCAGGGTTGGCCCCGCTTGGCCTCTCGGCCCCCCCGCCCCCTCCCCCCCCTCCCAGCTCCTCCACTTGTGTTAAATAACAGCAGTGCTGACCTAATTCTGCAGCTTCCCGGCTGCGGGGGGGGGGGGGAACGGAGCTGCAGTGTTGGGGGGGGCTGCAATCTCTGGATGCCCCAATCTGTGCCGTTGCCTCTCCCCATCTAGGCGCTGCTCCCCCACCTCTGCCACTCCCCCCTCCCCAGGCCGTGGGGTGTTGGAGTGAGGGGGGGTTTGGGGTGGGCAAAAGGTGCTGCAGGGGGGCCCCTTCGCCCCCTGCTCTTTTCCTGTAGGGCTGAGCTGTGTATAGCTGTGGGGGGGGGGGGGGGGAGCAGATTTTGGTGCCTTCTCTCTGCTCCCACTCCCAGGACTCTCTTTCTCACCTGTCCCTACGCCGTGGGGCTGGGTGGGGGCAAAGCCCACTGGGGGGGAGGGGGGTTTCCCCATGTGCCCCCCCACCACCCCGTGTGACGCAGCCCCGGCGCTGGCAGTGCCTGGAAGGAAGCGGTGACCGCAGTGACGCAGCGGTGATGCGGTGGCACCGCGCTGCTGTGGGTCCCCCCCACGGCACCACGCGACGTGAGCAGGAGGCCGCGGCCACCTGCATGAGCAGCACAGCCCGGAGACGTCCCCGCAGTGCCACGGGGATGGGGACAGCGCGGCCGTGTGCCCGCGTCCCCTCGCTCCGTGCGCTGCGTCTGCGCCCACGGGGACGGCGGGGGCCCCGTGTCCCCTCGCCGGTGTCCCCAGCGCCTCGCTGTCCTCCCTTGCACTCTCCTTACATAAGCGGCCACGTGGCCGGGCACGGTCCCCTCCCGCTGCGCTGTCACCGCGGGCACCCAGATTCCATCTGACAGCCGCTTCCGCTCCGCTGCGCCCGTGATGGGCACCGGGGACGGGGGGCACAGGCACGACCCCGCGTGACCCCACGTGGGGACAACGGTGCCCACCCCGCGGGCACAGCCCATGGGGGTGCGTGGTCGGCAGTGCCCCCCCCCCCATCCCCTTCACGGTGCCGTGGGGTTGGGGGGGGCTGGGGGGGCTCTGCCGGGCGGGGGTCTGTGCGCATCTGGCAGTGATTTGGTGCATTCCTCCGGGCTGAGCGCATGCCGGCGGCCGGGCCTGGCTGCGGTGTGCGGGGAGGGGGCTGCAGCGGGGCCGGGGGGAAACTGAGGCACCTGTGGGGTGTGGGGGCAGCGGTGCCTCTGCTGCCCTGTCCCCGTGGGGTGGGTGGGGGGGTGGGCCCGGGTAGCGGGAGCAACTGCTGATTCACTCGTGTCCGTGTGTCTTTGTGTCTGTGCGCAGTGTGTCTGTCCGTATGTGCCCACACGTGTCCCTTGAGCCCAAATTGCCATTGTAGTTCCTGCAGAGCCAACTGCTGCCCCCCCACTGTGGGATCTCGGTGTCCCCTCACCCCGCTCAGGGCCCCTCTGTCCCGGCCGTCTCCAGTCCGCACTGCCCGGGCCCGTGAGGGTCGGCGCTACAGAGCTGCCCGCCCCTTACTGCTGTTCCCCACGGGCCCGGGCACGGCGCAGCCCCCCTGGGTAACCCCCACACCGCCTGCGGAGGCCATAGGGTCCCTCCTCCCTCAGGGTGGGAGCCGTCCCCGGCGTGCCCTGAGCGATCCGACAGGGGGCAGCTCAGACCCCTCCGGACGGAGGGATTGGGGGGTGGGGGGGGGAGTGGGGGGGGGGTGCAAGGAACGGAGCGAAAGACGCGGCGCCTTTAATCCCGCGCGGCCCCTTTAAGCCGCCCCCCCCCCCCCCCTCCCGGGCGCGGCGCGCGCACCCACTTTCTCCCCTTCCGCCTTTTCCCGCGACTTCAAAGCGCTCCGGGCAGCGCCGCCCCGCCCCCCGCGGCGCCCCATTGGCGGGAGGGGCGGGGCCAAGGAGTGGGGGCGAGTGAGAGCGCGGCGGGGGCGGGGCTTGACGGGGGGGCGTGGCCTCGGTCGCGGTGGGCGGGGCCAGCGGGAGGCGGGGCGGCGCGCGCCCTCCCGCCCTCTCTCCGCCGCCGCCGCCGCCGCCGCCGCCGCCGCTGTGCGCGGGCTGAGCCCCGCCCGGCCCGGCCCGGCCCAACCCCGGGTAAAGTTTCCCCCTCGAGCACATGACTCGCGATGGCCGCCGCCTCCTCGCCGTGAGCCGTTCCCTTCCGCCGTTCCGTCGTCCTTCGGCTCCGCTCGGCTCGCCGTGAGCCGCCATGCAGCCGCCGTTACCCGGAGCGTCCCGGCCGTGAGCGCCGCGCGCAGGTACCGCTCCGCTGCATTGTGTTCCGGGGGGGGTGGGGGGGGGGGGGGGGGAGCGGAGCGGGGGCTGCGTCCCGCCCGCCGCGGCCCCCGTGCCGGACCGACCCCCCCCCGAGCGGTGGGGTTCCTCCCCCCCCCTCACTCAGATAAAGGGGTCCTCCCCGAGAGGGGCTCCCCCGGAAAGAGGGGCTGCTCCGAACGGGGACGGGGTGCTGCGACCCCCTCCTCCCCACGGTTCGTTAATGTTTTGCCCCCCCCCCCTTTTTTCCCCTGATGATAAGGGGGGGTGCTCCAGGCCCTCCCCCCGTTTTCCCCTTTCCCGGTCGGGGTTCCTCTTGGCGCGGGGACTCCGAACCCGCTCGTTTTCCCCCTCTTCTTTTTTTTTGTCCTGGGGGGCTGCTCCTGGGATGGACGGCTCCCCCCCCCCCCCCCCAACCCCCCCCGCTCTCGTACAGCGCCCAAAATGAGGCTGGCGGTTGTGGGGGGAGTCCCGGGGGGGTCCC
>JAUPFR010000030.1:4612363-4772084 GCA_036925125.1 Oreortyx pictus
CTCCTCACACAGCGGGTGATCCACATCTGTCTGCCCGGACATGATATCAAAGAGGTCACCGGTAACCTAGAGAAGTTCACCGTTAGTTCAAGCGAAGCTGCAGGCAGCTGCCAGCTGCTTCCCAGCAGGTGGGCTTGTGCCTCTTCATCTGTCAAAGTATTTTAAGAGATTAAATCTTGATTAAAAGTAAGCTTACTTAACTATTCACCCCCCAAAATATTTGAAGGCCCACGCCATGACAAACTTTGCACTTCAGTCTCGCATGGTCTTGAAAAACTCATTCTATGTTCATGGAGTCATAGAATCATTGAGGTTGAAAAAGACCTCTAGGGTCATCAGGTCTAAAGTACCTGAGTTTACCAGCTCATGCTCAACTTGCCTTCAGTCTTCTGCTGAGGTTTTCCATCGTGCCTCCATCCGATGCCTCTCCAATCAGTGTGAAGCTGTTGGCACTCTCCGTTGACATCATTCTTGGAAAGAATTTACCGAGAATTGAATACAAGGGGCTTAGGGGCACCATGCTGTACACGAGACTTAAATCTAGGGAAATTCTCAGGAAGGAAGAACACAGACAACACTCCAGAAGAAAAGCTGAGGGGACAGCAGTTAAAGGAGCTCTACCAAGACCATTCTGCATTAGCCCACAACTAATGAAGTGTCCTCACTACATTTATGTGGCTATAAAGGGCTGTTCCTGCGCACATCTCAGAGCCAACAGGATGCAGATCTGGTCCAGGGACAGGCTCCAAGAGGCCTCACGCAATCCGAGGCACGCAGCACCTCGCTGTTGGCGCTGCCCGGCTCGAGGTGGGTGCGGCACGGCCACGTACCTGGCCGGTGGGATGAACCTCCTGGAGACGCCGTCCTGCCGACCCTCCGTGAAGGCCTCCTGCAGGGAAAGGCACCGCCGTTACCGGGCTCCGCGGCGCGGCCGCGCCCCACCCGCTCCCTCCCCGTACCTCGCTCGGGGCGCTCTCGTCCTGCGCATCCCCAGGCCGGGCGGGCGCGGCGCTCAGCAGCGGCGCTGCGGGAGAAAAGCTGTCAGCGCCCGGCGCTGCCCGGCCGGCCCGCCCCCCCCCCCGCGCTGCGCCGGGTACCGGTGAGCTCCTGGATGGTGAGCCGGTCGAGGATCTTGAAGGACGTGTCGAGCTTCAGCGGCTGGCTGCAGCGCTGGCACACGAAGCTCACCTGCGTGGTGCACGCGGGCGCGCGGCCGCCCTCCATAGCGCCGCGCTGCGCTCAGCGCCGCGTCCCCACCGCCGCCATCGCCTCCGCCGGACGTGACGCGCGGGGCCGCGCGCGGTCCTGGCAGAGGTGTGCGAGCCCTAACGGCGGCCATTTTCCTTTCCGCGTTCCCCTCTATTTCCTTCCTGTAAGCTGCCAGGACCCGGCAGCGCGGTCAGGCGGGGATGGAGCGCGCCGCTATTGGCGCGTGCGCTGCTGTGACCTCACTTCCGGCGGCGGCGGAGCCGGCGGTGGCGGTGGGGTGGGCGGCAGGCGCGGCCCGTGGCGCGGCGAGACCCCGATCGGCAGCTCCGCTATGGCCTCGCTGCTCAAGGTGGACCCGGAGGTGAAGCTCAAGGTGCGGCTGCTGCTCTCCGCCGCTTAACGGCTCCGTGCTGCTGCCGGTCCGCCCCGAGGAGCCGGCCCAGGCCGCGGGGCGGGCGCGGCACCTCCTTGGGGGCCGTTCGGGCTCCGCTCCGCCCCGGGGGTTCTCCTCCGCTGCTCCGCCGTTGGCGTTGCCCGCCGGGCCCCGACCGGGCCGCGCCCGCGCCGTTTCCGCGTGGTGTGTGCCGCGCTCAGCGCGCGCTGAAGCCGGCGGTTCGTGGGCTCGCGGCTGTTGTTCCGGGCTCGTGCAAGTGAGAGGCGCCGGGTCCGTTCTGCCGCTTCTCGTCAGTCCTGGGGCCTCCCGGTCCTCCGCGTGCTCTCACAAGAACCGGGAGGTGCCCGGGATTCAGACCCGGCGCAGATCCCATCAGTGGAGGGCGCAGTGCTCAGCTCGTATTGGACGGGGGAATATTTTTAGATGTTTCTGAACTGTTGCTTTGTTTCTCTTGCAGGTTGACTCCTTCAGAGAGCGGATCACGAGTGAGGTGAGTATCCTCTGAGAAGAAAGGTAGCTTGGTGCGTCTTTTTGACACGGTTTGCTGCAGTTTGAGTGATTTCTGTTATCTTAGCAGTGTTCACAGCTCACTTCGATCATTGAGTGAGATGAGGTTATACAGCCCCGTGGGTCACGCAAGCATCTTTTCCCGTTGGCTTTGTGTGGAGCCTGGTGGAAGGCAGAACTTGTGTGACCTGCTGTTTCTTGGCTTTGGACAGTCAATTTTCCTGGTGTTCTTGTTTGCTCCTGATGAATTTATGGCATTGTTTCACTTCATAGTCTCTTTTTTCTCTGTCAGGCTGAAGATCTGGTGGCAAACTTTTTCCCAAAGAAGCTGTTAGAACTTGATGGGTTCCTGAAAGTAAGACAAACGTGTTGTCTTCTGTACTCTATTTTATTTTTCAGCTGCGTGCCAGAAGGTGATGTGACTGGAACAAATCCTTCCTGTGCATTTACCTTGTGTTTATTGCCATAACACAGAGAAGTGAAGCAGTGGTTCTGTTGCTTGTGTGTACTGAAATGCTCTTAGCTCTAGAGGGGGCGATTCCTGTTTCGATGTTCTTCGTGTGATCAACACATTTACTATTCTTACACATCCAGCAGCTTTGGGCTGTCCTTCATGATGCTGCAAGACTCCAGCATGCCCAGTGTGGCAGGCAGACAATAGCTTTGATAGTAATCTAGAGCTGGCACTCCGCTCTTGTACAGAGGGAGGTCTTGCTGTGGTTCTATTGTTAGATATTTTTTGCATTCATCCTTATTTTATGGTCAAATAAGGAGAAGATATAAAACTTTTGTCTTCTTATTGTACTTGGTGTGGCAGATGTTATTTCATAATTAAATAACAAATACGTATTATTTTCCAGGAGCCCATCCTGAATATTCATGATCTCACTCAGATCCATTCGGATATGAACCTTCCAGTGCCTGACCCAATTCTTCTCACAAACAGCCATGATGGACTGGATGGGGTAAGGTTACTCTCTTGGCTGAGCTCCCTGCTTCTGGTAATTAAAACTGCATGGCCTGTTCTGTGTTGGATTAGGATATTCTTAGTTAACAGCAGCCTCCCAGAGGCTTTTAGGAATTGCTTGGGAAGCCTGCTGGAGGGTAATGCTGTACTTCACAGTCCTCCTTTGTTTTTGAAGACGGATGGTTAGAAACCAGGAGTGTAGCAGAGGCTCTAGTGTTATCCTTATTTCCTCTGCAACAGTTTCATAGCTTGCGACTAGTTTGTGAGTAAAACATTTTGTATATTTTAGCCAAATATGAAAAAGAGGAAGCTGGAAGACCGTGAAGAGACCTTTCAGGGTAAGAGTCCCCGAGTCTCTTTGTTGCTGCCTGCCCCTTGAGCCATTCCTTGAGGGAATGAAATCACTTCAGTCCCACTCACCCTGTCCTTTCAGCATCTGCTGTGTATGCAGACCTGTCCCTGCAGCCTCAGCGCCTGACCTGCAGATATTGTGTTGTGGAGGAGTCAGGTTCCAGCTGTTAGATGCATCAGGATTTGGATTTCTCTATGACATAAGTAGTAGTTGCTTAGGCTTAGCCTGCTGACAGGAGCAGCTGGCCTCCCTGTGGATCTGTTCTAAAAGCCTTTTACATCTGGAGGAAGACCTCAGGCTTTGGATTAAGCTGAGGCAGAAACGGTTCTTATATGTGTGTCAGGAAAATCCTTTGTACCTAGGCTCAGCAGGCTAGAGCTGTCCACTTCTCATCTGAGCTCTGTATTTCCTCTTTCCTTTATGGCAGTCACAGCTATCCCATGCCCAATTTCCCCCTTCCTCACAGGTTAGCTGTATCCTGGCTTAATGTCCACTGCTATCCTTTGTAGGAGACTTGATACTCAGGTGGATCTTTGTTCTGATCTCCTGGTGCATCTTTTTTCATGTAGGACTGATGTGTTTGCCTTCTCTGCCTCTGTAGGTACCAAAGTGTTTGTGATGCCAAATGGGATGCTGAAGAGCAACCAGCAGCTGGTGGACATCATTGAGAAAGTGAAACCAGAGATCAGGCTGCTTATTGAGAAGTGTAATACGGTGGGTGTGGGCTGCAGCCCTGGGTTCTGGAGCAGATGGGAGCAATGGAATACTTGTACTGCGTGTGTCACGCGTGTGTCACGCGTGTGTCACGCGTGTGTCACGCGTGTGTCACGCGTGTGTCACGCGTGTGTCACGCGTGTGTCACGCGTGTGTCACGCGTGTGTCACGCGTGTGTCACGCGTGTGTCACGCGTGTGTCACGCGTGTGTCACGCGTGTGTCTGTGCCCTTGTGTAGAAGTTCCTTACAGACGAGCAGCTGTTCTCATGCTGGGCTGGGCTGGTGCAGGACTGCACAGCTGTACAGTCATTCTGTTTATCACTTCGGCCTGGTGCCCTCTTGAAGTGAGGAAAACTAGAAGTTTTCTTTACTGACATTTAATGCTCTCCAAGTTACTGCTTTGTACTGCAAGACTAATGATACACCTCATCTCTTTGGTTATATTTAAGGTGTCTTTGTTGGAGCTTTCAAGGAATGAGTTATTTTCCATTAAATGGAAAGAGACAGAAAAAAATACGAGAAAAATATGAGAAATGTAATCTACTCAGAAGTGGTGTGTGAGCATGAGGCACCCGTAGGAGTTTATCATGAGCTGTATGAGGGCTTTTTGAAAAAATTATGAGAGTTCTCTATGAAAATATTGGAAATGGTCTGTATAATAGTCTTTCTTCTGCAGGTGAAAATGTGGGTGCAACTTCTAATTCCCAGAATAGAAGATGGAAACAACTTTGGTGTTTCTATTCAGGTAAGATATCACTGACTGAATGCCCTACAGTAGCAGAGAACCAGGAGCATGGACCTCTAGGATTCTCTCAAGTCATTTGATGGTATCCCGTGTCTGCAGTGGTGGAGTTGGTTTAGGTTTTAAAGTACAGATCTGAGCTTGACATGGAATTAGTGAAACAGGATACTTCTAGAGCCATGATGGCTGATTTTGGTCTCATGAGAAGACTTCTTTGGCTTCATTTGCAGGAGGAAACAGTTGCTGAACTTCGAACTGTAGAGAGTGAGGCAGCATCCTATCTGGACCAGATTTCTAGGTATGAAAGAATGGAGCCCTTCCTGGGCGTGCTGCTGGGAAAAGTAAACTTTTGGGGATAGTCTTCCAGCTTGTCTGGGGCAGGTTGTGTCTGGAAAAATCTTGGTACTCTTTGTCTGATTTGTGGTCTCCATTTTCCTAACAGATATTATATCACAAGAGCCAAGTTGGTTTCCAAAATAGCTAAGTACCCTCATGTGGTAAGTAAATGGAAAAGTGATGCTTTACAATTTATGTGGTGCTGCTTTGTGGGGACTCTTCAGGCCACTTCCACACTGCCATTTTTGAGCTAAGGGCTGTGTGGGAGAAGGGGGGACTATCTAAGGATACAAAGCATCTTCATTAGAGGAGGGGAAGATGAACGGGGGATTCCTTTGTAAAAGGAAGGACCTGCAGTTGATGCACGGAAGCACACCTGTGCTCAGGCCACTTAGCCATGCATCTGTTTCCTGCAGGAGGACTACCGCCGCACAGTGACAGAGATCGATGAGAAGGAGTACATTAGTCTGCGCCTGATCATTTCAGAGCTGAGAAATCAATATGTAAGTGAAAAAACAGCTCTCACTGGCTCCCCACATAATAGAGCTCTTTTGATCCTTGTGCTGCTCTCCCCTTTCCCTGTGGTTACAGCTAGTCCTGGCAAGAAACCTTCCTCTTTCCTGGTCTGCTTTGGCTCTAACAAGAGCTAAGTGTTTATTGTCTCCCCACCGTCTCCCAGAGACGTGAGTGTTTCCAACTTGAGTATTCATGGGAGCTGAGCCCAAAAGTATTCCTTAACCTGCTCTGGGAACCTGCAGTCCTAAATTCTTCAGGCAGTACAAACCATTCCTATACTTTGTATAGATGTCTTCTCTTTTTTGTGTTATACGCACTAGCTTCTGTAAAGTGTTGCTGAACAAAGCCCTTATTTTAAGCAGTTACGTGTTTGCAAACAGGGATTGAAAGTTGTAGCAGGATGAGTTGTGATACTGTTCAAGTCAGTGGTTGTTGTGAAACCTGAATGCAAAGTGACATCCCCCTTCATTTCTGAACTGTGTTCTCCCTTTTTGCAGGTTACTTTGCATGACATGATCCTTAAAAACATTGAGAAGATCAAGAGGCCTCGGAGCAGCAATGCTGAGACCCTTTATTAAGTGTCAACGTTTGAACTTGAGAACTGTTCAGTCAACTAAAGACCGTCATTGCCTTGGTTTGTTACATGACTATCGAGATGGGAAACTGGCTGGAAATAGTATCGCATTCTTAGTTAAAATCTAAAGAAATTCTCACCTAGTTTTGTGATTGGTTTTATTCAGGTCTCAGGAGCTCTCCCTCCCTCTAGTATCTGGTAAAGAAAATGGCCTTGCTGCTTTGGGATGCCCTAGAGGCTACTGCGGAGTGAGAGCAGAGCGCCAGCCAGGCAGAAACATTCCTTCATGCCTTTCTTCCTACCTGAGTAGGAGCTACAGTACAGTCCAGGCCCTTATCTTGTCCCATCTCTTGGCTGGAGGCTTCTCTGTGGTCTCTGTGAGTGGGGCAGTCTTCAGCACAAGACAAGGCCTGGGTGGTGGTGCAGTGGCTGAAAGCCAGCTCTCTTCAGTGCTGGCTGTAGCTGAGCCCCTCTGCCAATGCTCTGCACTGACTTATTTGCAAAGACAGAGGATCCTGCCCCTTCTGGGTTGGTGGCCACAGCCACGTTCCAGTGCCACTGAGAGGTCTGTAATCGTTTTGTGGCTTCTTTGACTCAGTAGAGCCTGGTCCATCTGTCTCTGCCTTAGTTCTGAGCACTGCTGAGCAGGTCAGTGCAGAGCTGAAGGTGGTGCTTGTCACTAGGGCTGATTGTTGTACTGTCTGGTTGTGAGCGCATGTGTCTTCTGCTCCAGGTTGCAAATTGACTAGAGACACTTTCTTGGTTAAAACCAACTTCACGTGAGTCTTCATGCCTCCTCAGTATGAGTTGCTTTTGCCCAGGCTGATAGAAGGGAGGAGCCAGAGGTCTGATGCTAAATTCCTGGTAACTGCCACACGTAACCTGCTTTCTCCTGGCAGTGCTGTTCAGGCAGAGCAGGCCAGCGGTGACAGTAGTGCTTGGGGTGAGGATGGCCAATTCCCACCTGGTACCTTTGCAAACCTTGTATTCTTTCCCCTTCAAAAGAGCACCCTTGCGTGCCTACTGACTCCTCTAAGCTGCTGGAACATTTCATGGTCCATTACAAACCCCTTTGGAAATGATTGGTTGTGTTGCGTCAGTTTTTGTGTGTGGGAAGTGGTCCCATAATGCTGCAGGCTCCAAATTTTTTCTTATTTATAGTATTTCTACTTAAGTCCCATATTCAGGGAATGTTGAATCATTTATTTCTGGAACCTCACTGTTTCCCAGGTCTCATTGTTACACCTGTATATTTTTATTGTGCAGTAGCCTTAATAGTTGTGTTAACTTCATTGTAACAACAGTGACAAATGAAATGGGCTTTCTCTCCTTCCTTTTTTTTTTTTTTTTTTTTTCTTTTTTCTGCTTCCACCTCTAAGAGCCATGTTGTCTCTTGCTGGTTTCCTAGGGAGTTGCCCAGAGTGTGGAGGGCCGCCGGCCCTTTCTATAGACTCTTCTGTTGTTTGTAGTAAGTCAACTCTTAGTCTTCCCGCTAATAAATACTCTGTAACAAACCAACTGCGTTGTAGCTGCTATCTGGGAGCAGCACTCCCCCTTGTGTTTCTTTGTATTGATTCATTTTAATTTGTTGAGCTCTCTTTGCCAGATGAAAGTATGTAAACTTTTACCATGTCAAGAAATTAAAATAAGGTACTTTGAATTCTTTTAAGCTAGCCCCTTGTCTGTGATACTGAGCTCTTAGATACACTCTGCACTGTTAGTGTCTGTTCTTGGTCGTGCCTCTCACACATCCAGTTGTTCCTTCTGTACATTCTCCTCATTCTTCTTTTTCACTGTTGATTATTGCTATGCGTGTGCTACTTTGTAAATTGTTTCAATTCCTTCAGCATGCCTTATATGTTAGGCCCAGGGGCTAGAGTTTGATGATATCTGCCCTGTTCTTGTCCTTTGCGTTGGGCTCAGGCCATCTTGGGTCATTCAGGTACAACTGATCTGCATGATCGTGTTCTAAGAGCTGCAACCCGCTCCTCAGCTGCTCCTGCATCTGTGCAGATGCAGTGTTGTAGGACAGGGATGTGAATGTCATTCCTGACACGTGTATTCAGTGCATGGTCTGTTACTCTCTTGATTTTACTGTGCATGCAGTACAAAGGAAACATGGGCCAAAGCATCCTCAGTGTTACCCAGAGGCATGCCCTTGTTCACATTCCTGTTCCTCAGCACGTGTAGTATACAGTCTGGGCTGCAAAGACCTGCTCTGCAGCGTTCAGCAGAGTGGCATTCATTCCCCAGCACCCTGTCGGTGCTGCTGATGTCCAGCCCGTTCCACTCTGCAATAGGGATGCTATGTCCCTTCAGCTTGGTCGCCACTAGGTGGGGGCTGTGATCCAGCTTGAGGAGTGCTGGGAGGCTGGGTGAGACCTGGCCTCAAAATCTTCAGCCTCCAACAAGCGTGAGCTGCAGCTGGTAGACAGCTGCATTCTGCCTCCTGCCGGCCAACTGGCTGCGAGGTGCTTCCTGTGGAGTGGAAAAGTCCTGTTGGTGCCCACACCTCTTGGAGAAGGTGGGTAATGAGCTGACAGCACAAGTCCCTGGGGCTGAGGAGGCTGGAGCTATTGCTGGAAGGACTGCTGTTGGCGCTGCTCAGTGTGTTATGGCAGAAGGGGTCCCCCTTGCTATGGCCAGGAGAAAGGGAGCCCTCAGCAGCCCTGTGCCAGCAGTCCTGTAGAAGGACGGAGCATCCAGGACTGCTGTGCTGGCAGGTGTTGGTGATAAGCATGCTTCATGCACAGGAACGGGAGGGTTTACTGTTGGTGATCTTCACCCCTTGGCACAGTGGTTTCTGCTCCGCTTTCCCAGAAAAGCAGCAGCGTGCTATCAGGGCTCTAATTCACAGCTCCCAGCTTGTATTTGCAGTGGAGGTTAGAACTCTGAAAGAAGAGTAAGAGCACAGAAGTTGTGTGCAGGAAAAAAAAACACTTGCCAGAAACAGCCAGTGTGAGTGAGTGTCCAGCAGTTTCCAGCAGTCTGTTTTACACAAGCTGACTGTGTGCAAGGTGAGAGAGTGGGAGGTTTTTGGAGTCTGAAGTCTGGCTTGGGGTCTGCTTAAGTGCTCATGTCGGGAAAACTGTCAGTATATATTTTTTGTGTGCTGTGCTCTTTTCCCAGCTGCTTGGCTGTCACTGACTTAAATGGCTGCTTTGATTTATATAAATTTCAGGGACTTCTTTTGCCACCTCGTCCTTTCTGTGTGAGCAGAGCACAGCAAACTGCTGGCTGTGTTTCGTTTTGGAGACACAGGCACTTTACTTGATAGAAGTTGTACTAATAAGTAGTGTCTAAGAGCAACCACATAGCCAAAGTAAACAGTGGCATGATGTGAATTCTCCATGTTAGGTATGGAAGAGTCATGGGCTAATCAGGCTGGAGAGATGAGTTGTGGGCAGATGTTTGTGTACCAAGTAGCTCACAAACAAGTCATGCTGTTATTAGTGAGATGTGTCATCTTCAAAATTCTAGGTTGGCTTTCAGTTGTTTAAGGGTCCTTCTGGAGAAGATGCTGTTCCTGTGGTATGTGTTATCCTTAAAGATCCCTGAATGTTTTTAATCACTTGCGTATTGATATGGGTTTCTCATCTCTTCAGGTTCCAATAATTGCTCTGCTCCCTGAAATGTCTGCTGCAGGATGGCAGTGGATTTAGGCCTTGTGTTTGTTCTGGAACAGAGCTCACAGAAAGTGCAGGCTGATTCTTGTTAGAAACTGTAAAAGTCTGTAGCAGGGTAGAGGCAGCACAGAGCTCCATTTGTACCAACTGTGCTCTGCAGACCCAGGCTGTGTGCTGTGGATCTGTTGTTAGTTGGGACTTCTGTTCTTTTGTCACGTTCTGAAAACCCAACAGGCACAGAAGTGTTCCCACACTTTATTTTCAGACATCTGATAGACAAGCTGCAGGGCTGAGTCATCATTTGTGGGGCAGTGTAAGGCCTGTGGAGTTTATCCAGTTCTCTTAAAGTACAAATGTGCTGCTTAGAAAATGACAATCTAATTGCAGCCTGTGCTTTGGCTTGAAGAGGCTCAATATGCAGCACCAATGGGCAAAGTCAGTACTAAATTATCTGCTCTTTTGTTCTACCTTCTTTGTGGCCCTCCGCTGGACTCCCTGTCTTCTTTATACTGGGGAGCCCAGAATTGGGGGTACTCCAGATGAGGTATGTCCTGGCTCTGTTCTCAACCTTTACTGGCACAAAAGCTCTTCCTCTATGCACTGAGTGAAATGGGGTACTATGTTCTAGGCTTTATAGCAAAAGGGAATTTTTCTTTGTAACCCAACCCAAAGTAACCCTCAAACCTTTGTTGACTTCGTAGCTGGAGTTCTCCCTTGATGTTCAACACTTCTTTTTGCTTAACCTGGGGCTACTCGGGCATCTCGTTCTGTTGTTGGAGACCAGTGGAAAGTTGATGGAAGCAGGGTGCCTCTGAAACCCTTAGTGATTACAGCCTGTGTAGCCAAGGCTCTTTTATCACAGGTCCTGTCTCTTCCCATTACTTGCCTCCATGTCACGGAGCAATCCCCACTTCTGTTCAGCAGCCACATGAGATGGCTGCTGTGGCAGGGACTCTTGCTCACATGAAGTGACTGTCCCTGCACAGCTGCAGCTGAGGCTAAAGAAGCTTGAGAGCTGTCCACTGTGGTGAAGATAATGTAGGGTGTCCTAAAACCATCTAGCTGTCTGTCTGCCGGCATGATGTCTGGTAAATGTGGCTCAGGAGAAGCTAAGTCTGGTGCAAGACCCAGAGCAGAGGAAGAAGAGAAACAGTACTGCAGGATGGGGTAGGGCCTGACTGCCACCAGGAAACTCTGATGGAGTAAAAAAGGAAGGCCAGGGTGAGGTGAGGTGAGGTGAGGCTGGCAGCAGGAATGGAAATGTTGGGTTCAAACTTCAGCTGTGGTTCTCTTGGATTCCTTTTGCTTCTCAGCCCCATCTCAGGGACAGGCAGGGACTGCAACTGAAGCAGTATGTCTTGTCTGCTGCCAGTGTCTGATGTGTGGAAGTGTGGAGCCCCCTGTCCTGTTTCACCGAGAATTCTCGGCAATACTGTGAGAGCAGCAGAGACTTTGAGTAGCAATGACTTGGGTGTGGTCACAGCCTTTGGGAGACACATTGGAGGTGGCAGCCTGTGCAGTGGGACAGCACAGGGCTGCTGGCACTGCCTGCGTGGGTGCTGCAGATCAAAGGCTTTCATTGAAGAAACTTCTCTGAAGCTGCACCTCAGTTTACCTTTGAATTTGAGGCAGAGGCAAAACTTACTTGAACTTGTTCCAGTGGAATGATGGGGGATTAATTAGTTAATGAATACTCAGAGATGCAAACTGAGAGCTTGTTGTTCACACTGCCTTGGGGCCAGTATATCGTCCTGAGCTCAATCTCTCTGTGTCTGCCAAAGTTTATTTTACCACTACACAGGTGGATGTGTTTTCAGTGAAGGCTTCCATGTGGAAGATTTTAAAAACTGAAATAAAAAGCAACTCCAAGTTTGAAATCATGCTGCCAGGGAGAGTGTTTGCACGGAAGCAGCCTGCTAAACAAGGAGATGTGATGGGTTGCAAAGAGGTGAAATTCTACAGTGTGGCAACAATTCCCAGCCTGTGAGAGCCTCACTGTGGTCCCAGCCACCTTGAGCTTATGATCGTCCTTATTACAGGCAGCCTCAGGAAACGGCTGGACTGAAAAAGTAACAGTGATGTGAAGTTTGTCTGAGTCACTGACTACATCCCCTGTGGTTCTCTCAGGGCACTGCTCTTGGAGGAAGGCAGAGCGGGATGCAGTGAGAGCTGCGCTTTCTGGTCACCACGAACTTCAGATCTCCTCCCCTAGCCTCTCCCAGTCCTTTGTACTTTCCCTGCTAATCCATCCACTGCAGCGTAAGCTGACAGAAGCAGCAGTTAGAAGCCCTGCTCTGAGAGCGACTTGGAAAGCCTCGAAACCAACAGCAGCCATGAACATGAAAACTGCACTCGTGCTGCTCCTCCTGGCCCTGGCCACAATCTTTGCCCTCGTCTGTGTGCTACTGACCCGGGCACGGGCCCCCGGCTCCTGTCAGCATCAGCCCCCAGCACAGGAGGAAGTGGACGACGACCGCAGCCGGGTCTTTGCCGACCTGACACCTGAGGAGCTGGCACAGGTGGTGCAGTACCTGCGGGGCAGCCTCGGGGTACCGCTGGCTGATGCAGCGCACGCCAAACCCTCCGACAACTGCATTGCCTCTGTGGATGTGCAGCTCCCGGCCAAGGCGGAGGTGCTGCGGTTCCTGGACGCTGGAGGGGCTCGCCCACCCCGTGAGGCACTGGCCGTGCTGTACTTCGGGGCCCAGGCAGAGCCCAACGTCACTGAGTATGTGGTGGGCCCACTGCCAACACCAGCGTACCACCGGGACGTCACAGTGCAGAAGTACGGGGGGAAGGTGCCGTACCACCGCAGACCAGCGTTGCCTGCTGAGTACAAACAGGTTGCTGAATTTTTTAAAAAACAAGTGTTTCCAGCAGCTCCATCCTTCATGCACCAAGTGATGGAGTATGATGGGGCCAACCTGGCTGCTGTGACAGCTGCTCCCCGTGGATCCCAGTCTGGAGATCGGCTCACCTGGTTCATCATGTTTCAGAATGTGAGTGGGTTCTTCCTGCACCCGGTGGGGCTGGAGGTGCTGGTGGACCATAGTAGCCTGGATCTGGCACAGTGGGCAGTCCACAGAGTCTTCTACAACGGGCAGTACTACAGGGACATGTTGGAGCTGGAGAGCATCTATGTGCAGGGTGGTGTCCATGTGGAGAAGGTGAGAAGAGCACCACAGGATGGGGACTTCTCATCCATGAGGCCCCGAGCCCCGGTGGCTGCGACTTTCCCCTTGCAGTATGAGCCCCAGGGGCCGAGGTACAGTATCAGGAGCAATCATGTCATCTTCCAGGCCTGGAGCTTTGCCTTTGGAATGAGTGTGATGACGGGCATGCGCCTGTTTGACATCCAATACAATGGGGAGAGGGTTGTGTACGAGATGAGTGTGCAGGAGGCACTGTCTGTGTATGGCTCCAACTGCCCTGGGGGTATGTCCACCCGCTACATGGACAGCAGCTTTGGCATCGGGCGCTACGCCTCACCCCTGGTGCGCGGGGTTGACTGCCCGTACACAGCCACTTATGTGGACACACACACCCTGCACGAGGGCATGAGCTCCAGCAGGAAGATGACCGCCCTCTGCATCTTTGAGCAGAACCTGGGCTCCCCTCTGCGACGCCACTACTCCAACCTACAGTCATTATACTATGGTGGGATGGTCAACTCCGCTCTGGTCCTTAGGTCCATCACCACTGTGGGTAACTATGACTATGTCTGGGACTTTGTCTTCTACCAGAATGGGGCCATTGAAGGCAAAGTCCAGGCCACAGGGTACACGAGCTCATCCTTTTTCCATGGGAATGGTCTGCAGTATGGCAATAGAGTTTGGGAGCATACCTTGGGTACAATTCACACCCATTTTGTCAACTATAAAGTGGACTTGGATGTAGGAGGTAGGTCTTGTCTCCCTTTGATTTGCCATTGTAGTGGGGAATGGTTCAGCTTTGGAGGTGCGGGGAGGGGGGGAATTTCCTCCTGGTCTGTGGAGTCCCTTGTAATTGCTGTCAGTTCTCTGTTTTTTCCATATCCCAGATGTTAATTGCAAATTTTTTTATGTGTGTATATAGTTGTCTGTACATGTAATGGAGTTGGAGGCAGAGGAAATCGTCTGGGAGCTCTGTATTCATGCTAGGGAAAGTATGAAAAGTAGCAGCTGCAAAACATCTGTGTTTCCTTGAGGCCTCATGTCTGGCATGGTGCATGTTGCCAAAAGTGTGTCCAGGCAGACAGGGCAGGCACAACCCTGTCTGCAGCATGAGAGGTGTGAGCTGGCTCTTGCAATGCCTGGTGCTATTCCTGCCATCCTCTCATGCCTTGGGGAAACCCGTGCTCCCCTGTGCGGTGTGCAGCACTGCAGGGCTAATCTGCGTATCAATTTCTGCATCCCTTTCAAGGAAATCTGTGTAGCTAGATCCTGAGCCTCTCTCTGCTGAGATGTTGCAATGAGCCAAAGAATTCCCTCCTCCTGCATGAGGGCATGGGTCCCTGTGGGAGCAGCTCTCTGCTGCAGCAATGGGCTGAGGACTGCTTTGCAGTGCACACGCTGGATGCGTGGGGTTTATTTCCCTGCCCAAGCTGATCCAGATTCTGCAAGTCAGGAAGGCATTTAGGCTGCACTGGAGCAAAGGTGCCATCCAGTGGTGTTGGATGTCTGTAATTGAAACATGCTCTTGTAAAAGGAGTGGGGGATGTTTTACAGCTGCAGAGAACCAGTAGGATCCACTGGGAGGTTGTGGGCTGCCTGCCCGAGCCCAGCAGCAGCGCAGCTCCACGGCCCCTGCTGAGCTGGGGCATGGCTCATGTCCCCTGCATGCAGTGGGGCTGTGCCTGCTGCATCCCACTGCTTTGTGCAGCCTTGAGCAATGCTGCTTCCATCATTGTAGTCAAAAACAGAGCTGAGTCTAATCCCCTTCCTGTGAACAAGGCTTGAGAGTGTGCTAAAGCAGCTAAAGGTCCATTTATGTGGCATTCCCTGCTTTGTCTGTGCACCTGGAGCCATGTTTGGAGAGCAGCGGAGAAGAGTTGTGTAAAGCCCCAGGCAAGTGAAAGAAAGGACTTATCCTGAGCACCAGGGCTAGAGGCAATGCAGAATACCTGAGGGGTCCTCCTACCCCATGTCCTGCAGTGCAAGCAAAGCATCCCCTACATGAGGCTGGCTGTGAGGCAGCTATGGGACCTGAAGAGAAAAGGGACTGGGAAGTGAGACAGAAAACAGAAGATCCTAAATTAATGTGGTGGTGGAAAATGGATATGGAGCTATGAGACTTTGTCTTCTACCAGAATGGGCACATCAAAGCTGAAGTCCAGGTCACAGGGTACCTGAGCTCCTCTTTTTTCCATGGAGATGGTACAGCAGTAGGGTTTAGGATGACCTTCTGGGTGCAGTGTGCACTTGTTTGGTCAGCTTTAGAGTAGACTTGGATGTGGGAGGTAGGTCTGGGCCTTGTCTCGCTTTTGCACTCTCCATGAGTTCTTTCTAACTCCCCAGACTCTGAACTTTGTGCTCCTTGTGCTAGTTTTTCTTTCCACACTTAGGGTAGGGGATGCAGTCTCATAGAGAGCATTATTTCTTTTTTTTCTTCTGCTACAACTTGTGCCTCAATCTGCCCTTGTGCTCCTGTTGAAATTTTATATGCTGTAAGCTATCACCGCGTATCTCATCTAATTGAGAAACATGTAGAAACTGAATAACTGTTCTATGACCGTTTAGGATTTTAGTGTCTTTCTGAAGGAAAAAAAAAAAAAAAAAAAAAAAAAGGGGTGGGGGGGAGAGAGATTGCAAAGCTACAGAAATAGGAAAAAGGGAGGTGGAATCTCAGACTGTCAGCAGAATGGGAGGTATGGAGTTGGAAGTTTTTGTTCACATCATGAAAAGGATGAGAAGAAGCATGGCAGTGACTGCATGGGTCTATTTCCGTAGGTCTACAGACTCTGGTGCTTACTTCAACTGCAGTGCTGGGACTTGGTTACAAAGCTCTGTTCCATTTCTGTAACATGCAGATGTGCTCTGTCTGGTGCAGCCTTGCAGGTTGCATTCTGATGAGCAGAGAGACAGTTCTTGGGCTGGCAGGTGCTTGGGTTAATCAGATAGGGCTCACACTGGTCCTTCTGCCTTTGGAGGGGTTCCTTTTCTGCACTGTCACCAAGGGCAAGAGCCCACAGGAATGGCAGTGTATGACACAGTGCTGTGTTTCATGGGTGAAACAAATATACACCACAGAGCATGGCATGCCACCATGCTGCAGTAGAACTAGGGAGCAATAGTTGCTCTTATCTGCAGGTGGTGGTGCTTGGAGCCTGGGGTGCAGGAAGGGTCACTGCGGAGAGTGGGATTTGACTGCAGGAAAGTTCCTCAGCTGCTTTGCTTTGTCCTCATAGAGGTGAAGAACTCTTTGGTGGCCCATGACATGGCATTTGAGATGGCACAGGCTCCCTGGAACCCAGAGCAGCAGATTGAGCGTCCGCAGCTCACTGAGAAGGTCCTGGACACAGAGGACCAGGCTGCCTTCCGGCTCCACTCCACAATGCCCAGATACATCTACTTTGCCACCAACCAAAAAAACAAGTGGGGCCACCAGCGTGGCTACAGGATCCAAATCGTCAGCTTTGCAGGGGACCACATTCCTGAAGCCAGCTCCATGGAGAGAGCCATCAGCTGGGCAAGGTCAGACTGCTCTGATGGGGACACTGGGTACTCTGCAATGCCTCCAGCCTCACGGGCTGAGAAGGTGCTGCAGGGATGCTCCCAATGGGGAGGGAAGGGGTGGATGTGGCCCCAAGGCTGCAGCTACTCCATAGGACCAGCCTGGTAATCTGCAGGCTTCAGGGAGCAGCTTTTAGCTCTGCCCTGCTCTAGGGTCCCATCTCTGTCCTTGTCCACAGGTACAAGCTGGCTGTCACCAGGAGGAAGGAGGAGGAACCCACCAGCACCAGTATCTACAACCAGAATGACCCTTGGACACCCACTGTTGCATTTGCTGACTTCATCAACAATGAAACCATCACCAATGAGGTGAGGAGGGTATGGAGCCTTGGTGCTGCTGGTGTTGGCCACACCATGCTGCACGTTGCCCATGGGATCCTCTGGGGCAGCACCAGAGCACATGGAGAGTGGGTTGGAATGTTGCTGGGCTGTGGGAGCATGGGCTGTGGGTGCCCAATGAGGTACCCTCTGCTCTCCTGCGACCCCGGCACAGATTTCAGTCTGAAATAACCACAGTCATGTACCTCATCCTGCCTAGGACCTGGTGGCCTGGATAACTGCTGGTTTCCTCCATATCCCTCACTCAGAAGATATTCCCAACACTTTGACAGTGGGAAATTCAGTTGGTTTTCTCCTGAGACCCTACAACTACTACGATTTGGACCCCTCCATTTACTCACCCGATGGCGTGTTTTTCACCACTGAGCAGGACTTCATGGCATGTGAGGTCAACCCCATCACCTGCCTGTCCCAAACTGCCTCCTGCTTGCCAAGCCTCCCCCCCTTCACCTATGATGGATTCCAAAATATCAGCAGGCTTTAAAGTTCCAGGAGGCAGGGCCAGAGGGTGACTGATCTCTTGTGGATATTCAATTCTTTTAGTGATGTCTTCTCTGTTTGCAGTTGTGTAACAACTTTACTTTTTATTGTGGCTTTTATCATGTAGTGATGTGTACAAGTGAAGCAAGCTGCCGAGCAGCAGTCTGCAGAGTGTCTGCTGCCTGCTGTGTGCCAGTCTGTTGCAGTGAGGAGAAAATGCTCTTCCTCTGCTGCAGCAGCAAACTGTGTAATGCCAATTCAGGTTAAAAAAAAAAAAAAGAAAAAAATCCAGTGCTATTCCTCCTGTCTTGTTCTTATGCTTCCAACGGCAGCTGCCGGGGAGTCCTGGGGCACCGTGCTCAGTGCAGGGGGCGCGACAAGGTGGTAATGCCAGGGGCGCAGTTCTTTCTCCCCGGTGTCCCGCTTATCTACTCCCTGAGTGCTGCAGCGAAGCCTGCAGGACAAACGGGGAAGGACGGGTGCAGCAGTGCAGAGTTGATTTAAATCTGTCGTCCGCTGGAGGAAGCAGAGCAACGAACTTGTCCTTTTATGGTTCTCAACAAATCCCAGGCTCGTTTCAGAGCATTGCTGTGTGCCCTCCCTATGAGCTCATCCGGGCCATCCTCCCTTCAGAAAACAAGGCAGAAAAAACATCCAGCCCACCAAATCCAAGCTGACAGAGGCAGCGACTTGGAAAGCCTCGAAACTAGCAGCAGCCATGAACATGAAAACTGCACTCGTGCTGCTCCTCCTGGCCCTGGCCACAATCTTTGCCCTCGTCTGTGTGCTACTGACCCGGGCACGGGCCCCCGGCTCCTGTCAGCATCAGCCCCCAGCACAGGAGGAAGTGGACGACGACCGCAGCCGGGTCTTTGCCGACCTGACACCTGAGGAGCTGGCACAGGTGGTGCAGTACCTGCGGGGCAGCCTCGGGGTACCGCTGGCTGATGCAGCGCACGCCAAACCCTCCGACAACTGCATTGCCTCTGTGGATGTGCAGCTCCCGGCCAAGGCGGAGGTGCTGCGGTTCCTGGACGCTGGAGGGGCTCGCCCACCCCGTGAGGCACTGGCCGTGCTGTACTTCGGGGCCCAGGCAGAGCCCAACGTCACTGAGTATGTGGTGGGCCCACTGCCAACACCAGCGTACCACCGGGACGTCACAGTGCAGAAGTACGGGGGGAAGGTGCCGTACCACCGCAGAGCTGTCACTGGTGTGGAGTACACAGCCATCAATGAGCTCATCCAGCGGGAGCTGAGGAAGGCACCGCGCTTTCTCGCAGCGTGCTGTGCGTCTGATGGAACTGACCTGGCCACCATCACCACTGCACCCCGAGGCTTCAAGTCTGGAGACCGCGCCACATGGTTTGTCCTCTTCCATGGCATTGTTGGTACTGGTTACTTTGTCCTGCCTGTGGGGCTGGAGGTGCTGGTGGAGCACGGGCCACTCGATGTCTCCCAGTGGTACCTACGCCAGGTCTTCTACAATGGACACTACTTCCCCAGCACCACTGAGCTGGAGAATGCATTTGTGACCAACTCACTGAAGGTGGTTGTCGTTGAGAAGCCCAAGGGAGACACAGTGCTGGGCTCCATGAGACCCCTGCACTCACCTGGTGCTCCAGGGCCACTTCAGTTTGAGCCCCAGGGTCCCCGCTACAGCATCAGGGACAACCATGTCATCTACCAGGGCTGGAGCATTGCCTTTGGCATGAACCCCAACACTGGCCCTCGGCTCTTTGACATCCGTTTCCGTGGGGAAAGGATTATCTATGAGCTGAGCCTACAGGAAGCCTTAGCTCTGTATGGCTCCAACTGCCCTGGGGGTATGTCCACCCGCTATCTCGATGGCAGCTTTGGTATAGGCAGATTTTCCTACGAGCTGGTCCGGGGCGTTGACTGTCCCTACATGGCCACCTATGTGGATCGGCACTACCTGTCTGAGTCAGATGTCCCCAGAACCAACCAGAATTCACTCTGCATTTTTGAGCATGACACTTCCCTTCCTCTGCGGCGGCACTTCTCTGACACGCATTCCTTGTACTATGGAGGGCTGCGGAAAAACACTCTGGTCATTCGTGCTGTCTCCACGCTCATAAACTATGACTATGTCTGGGACTTCATTTTCTACAGCAATGGGGCTGTGGAGGTCCGGGTCCATGCCACCGGCTACATCAGCTCCTCCTTCCTCCATGGTCAAGGCACCGACTATGGCAACAAGGTTGGCCCACACACACTGGGGACGATGCATCTGCACCATATTCACTACAAGGTGGACCTGGATATTGATGGTAGGTCTCACCTTGTGCGGTTACCAGAGCTTGAGGTGGCCATTTGCCTCTGTGAGTGAGCGCTTGGACACAGAGTGCGCCTATAGGCACAACAACTACTGCCTGCATGCCCAAGATGTGCAGCAGAGCAGCTCTCCAGCTGCATTTCTTGGTGAGATGCAGCCATACTCATGGTGTGGAATTCAAGGGGATTCTCCCTTTTACTTCACAGGGCATCTGAACTCACTGGAGTCGCATGACATGGAGTACAAGACAGTGAGCATCCCCTGGAGCTCAGGGAACACCATCCAGCAGCCATTTCTCCACCGGGAGAAGCTGGAGACAGAGGATAATGCGGCGTTCCCCATCAATGCCTCTCTTCCCCGCTACCTCTCCTTCACCGGCCCCAAGCCCAACCGATGGGGACACCTTCGCAGCTACCGGGTGCAAGTGATCAGCTTCCCTGGGGAGCACCTCCCCACCAGCAGCCCCATGGAGAAAGCCATCAGCTGGGGCAGGTAGGTGGGGGGCCGAGGCTCCAAGCTGCAATCGTGTTGTAAGCAGCTGAGTGAGGCAATGCATGAGCAGCCCTGTGTTCCGTGCCAATGGGACCCACTAATGACAGTCCTGCAGGTGCTGAGAAGCTTCCTAGCCACCCATCCCCAGCCTAGTCCCCTCCTGCTTGCAGAGTAGGGTCTGCCAAGCCTGGATGCAGGGAAGGGTTAAATAACAGTCTCTTCTGCTTCTTGTCTCTGACAATCCCTAGAAAAATTGCTCAATGACATTCGCTCATAGTAGTTCCCAGGCGGGAATCTGACCCCAGATAAGTTTAATTTAGAACGATCACATGTTTTCCCAAGAGCTGCACTGGTATCTGTAGGTCTTGACTCCTCTGCACAAGGACAGGATGTGTTTTGGAAAAATGCTTCAGAAAACTGCAGTGCTGGCTTGCAATCAGGGTTAAATTTAATGGCTTGTGTTCTGGGGGAGATTGCATAAGTTAGACCTGAAGTCAAAGCATTGGGCTGCGAAGCCCTGCAAGCCCCATAGTGCTGGAGCTGCTGCTTGTGCCACACCGATCCTGTCCCGCTGTCACAGTGCCTCCTCCAACAGGTACAAGTTGGCTGTCACCAGGAGGAAGGAGGAGGAACCCACCAGCACCAGTGTCTACAACCAGAATGACCCTTGGACACCCACTGTTGCGTTTGCTGACTTCATCAATGGTGAAAACATCACTAACGAGGTGAGTGGGAGCTGCATGGGGCTGCTTGTGGCCAAGACTTCATGGTTGCAGCAGCTGGGAGTGGGGCTGGAAGGGTTGGTGCTGATGATGAGATGCTCTGGTCTCCCCTCTCTGTCCCAGGACCTGGTCGCATGGATTTCTGTTGGTTTCCTCCACATTCCTCATGCTGAGGACATCCCCAACACAGTGACGGTGGGGAACAGTGTTGGCTTTTTCCTGAGGCCGTACAACTACTTTGATGAAGATCCCTCGCTGTACTCACCTGATGGCATCTATTTCAGCAGTGAGCAGGAGATAGGGGCATGTGGAGCCAATCCCCTCGCCTGCCTGCCCACAGTCACTTGTGCCCCACGCCTGTCACCCTTCCACTATGGTGGCTTCCTTAACATCAGTCTGGGCCCCCCACTTAGTGGGCACTGACAGGGTCAAACAGGAGGACAGGTGCTGGCACAGGTGGGCCATGTCCAGCCATTAAACTGCATTTGTGGAGGGCCTTCAGTGACAGAAGGAGTGCAGCAAGCTCATTGGGACCTGCCCTGCTCACTTCCCCCTTCAGGTCATGGATGTGAGGCTCTATCCCACCAGGGCAGTCAGGTGCCCATGGTGATGGAGCTGCCTGGGGCCAGGCTGGAGCTGCCCCGGAGCTGTGCTGCTCAGTGACTGTTGCTCCAGGTGATGCTGGGTGACAGCTGCTGTGGAGCACTGTGCTCTGGGAACAGGACTGGGGATAAGGATGCTGCACTGGATGAGTGTGCTGCAGGATGGCAGCCTGGTGCCTGGCCAGCCCCAATAAAGAAGCACCTTAGTGCATTTTTTGACCCAACTCTTGCATAGTTTTTCAGTGCTGCTTCTGCTGCTGATGGTCAGATCCCAGATGCTGGTGGTGTTATGGGGCTGTGTTGGTTTGCAGGCGTATGCCAGAGAGGGCAAAGGTCCAGTGGTGGACACAATGAACAGCTTGACCACGTGAGCATACACTGGCTGTACTCTTGGACTCTGCGTGCTAACAGGACCCTTCTGCAACAAAATATGGGACAAACAAAGGAGTTAATGTGTAACAGCTGTATCAAGCTGGATTAATTGGTTCTGGTCTTGGCTGCTGCCCAGAGCCTTGTTCTCACCCCCCCCCCCCCCCCCCCACTCCGAGCCTGGGGACCCTTGCTCCAGTGCCTGCACAGCCTCAGCTGT
Organism: Oreortyx pictus; assembly: GCA_036925125.1. Classification (NCBI taxonomy): domain Eukaryota; kingdom Metazoa; phylum Chordata; class Aves; order Galliformes; family Odontophoridae; genus Oreortyx; species Oreortyx pictus. Next base: position 4,634,529 of record JAUPFR010000030.1, read on the forward strand.
GTGAGCATGGAGCCCAGCCCCTCTGGGCTGGGTTGGGGTTGCAGCATGCCAGGATTCGTCGAGGGTTGGCTCCAGCTGTGGCACATAGCAGGCAGCTGGCTGCTGCATCCCCAGGAACTGCAAAGGGATCTGCCCTCCCCAGAGGCTGTGACACGATGGGCTTGAGGAGCCCTAATGTCAGCAAGTATATTCAGGAGGTGCCTTGGATTGCAGCAGGATGGAGGCACTGCAACATGGGGAAGGGATTTGGGGCAGGATTACTTGCTTTGCATGCTCAGGTGATGCCTGGGGGGGGGAAGAGTCCTGGGAGCTTGGGGGCGCAGGTACAATGCTTCCTGTGCAGGGATGTGATCCCATGTGTTTACAGGCACTGCCTGGACTCTGCCCACATGCTGACGCAGGCAGTGCTGACCTTGTTTCCAGCCCTGGTGCTGCAATGGACTGAGAATCTTCTGGATGAAACCCTGGTACCAAGGGGCAGCTGAGTGTGACGGCGTGCGCTGTGCGTGCCCTGGCCGTGTCTGGTGGCTTGGGAACCATGGGGACAGTATGTCCTGGAGCCAGCAGCTGTCACTGCAGGGCATGCAGCTCCTGGGCTGCCAGCTCATCTGGCTGTGAGCCATTGTACCCATTCCAGTTCCTGGTCTCTCCCAACTGCAATCCCCATTTTGTTGGTTTGACTTTTTCTAAAGGGGCTGGAGTACGCTTGTCCCACTTGTCCCCATCCCCCAGTTCCTTTTGCTCCCATTTGCTGCAGTGAAGCTTTTGAGGGATTAATTACTGTTTCAAAACACATTGGATGTGGGATCCAAGCCCACTGAATTCCTTTGTTCTGGCCAAAATCTGCTCTCAGCTGAGGATGCCAAAATGAGCTGCTAAAGAATTTAGTTTTGCAAGAGTAATTCTATTTCTTTGCAAACTTCTGCTCCATTTTGGGTGCTGGGAATTAGGATGCTGTGCTCTCCCTGAGGTGAGGCTCTCCCTGCTAGTACAGAGCAGATGTTCTGGGGTTGGACCCTGCCAGCCTGCACCAGCTCACACTCCTCCTCCCTGGGAGCATCAGAGCAGCCCCAGCTCCTTGGGGCACCAAGACTCAGCTGCTTGTAAAGCACCTGCGCTGCTCATGTGTGACCTGCTGCTCTGCTGTAGTATCTCCAGCCTCTTGCTGCTCAGCACCTCAAGGTAGATCTCTAAATATTTTCACTGCCTTAAAGAAACCTATGTTTGCCAATGAAAACAGCCCTTCCTTGGCCTGGCAGCTGCAACATGGGGTCAGGAAGGAGGGAGGACATTGCCCTGTGTCTCCTGCTGCTGCTGCTGGACACAGCCTCTGCATTGCGTCAAACCGCACCAGGGAGCAGTTCAAGGCTCCTGACCTGAACTTTCTAGAGGAGTGAGAGATAAGTGGTACATTTTCACTGGCTGCTAATCATTAACACTCTGCTGTCTGCTCCTGCTGTTGGTTCAGCTGTGTGCCTGGGGCTCTGGCCAGGTGCCCCATGCTGCTGTGCTGTGTGTCCTGGCAGCAGCCAGGGATGGACAGCCAGGTTCATCCTGCCAGGCTGACCTCCACATCCCAGGCTCATGTAGATAGATCTGTGCCACCCATTCACCCTTAACTTCCAGAGAGGAACAGGAAAATAAACCTGTCAGTGCTGCTCGGTTGGGGTAGAAAGGTGACAGGCAGGGATCCTGTGTGACAAGGGATGTCTTCAGCTCCATCTGCATTGCCGGGTGCTAGCTGGGCAGGAGGGATAAGCCTGGGGTTGTGCTAGTTAGGATCACTCCCCCTGCCTGGTTTGCACACATCCTGAAATGTCACAGTTCTCATGAAAACACTGCTGGAGGCCTTGCTCACGGGCTGTGGGGAGCTCCTGAAACAGCTTGGTAAGTTTTCTGCTGAGGAGAGCACTGGTTGGGTCAGCCTGGCAAAGACTGCAGTGCAGTGCTTTGGCATCAGGTGCAGGTTTCAGAGGGGATCAGGGTATCTGGGTAGCCCATGCTCTGTGCACAACCTGATCCATGCACCAGTGGGACTTGGACCAATGGCAGAGGGGTACTGTAAATGTGACTCCATCCCTCTGCAGGTGCTGAAACCTCTTTGCTGCCGAAACATTGGGGTTTACTAGCAGATCAGGGGTTTTTTTGGGTGGGAGCTGGGCTGAGCAGGGGCTGCAGAATTCCCCCTTCAGTAATGGGGCAATGAAGGGTTAAGGCTCCCACAGGGCATGCCCTATGCCACCCAGTACCCTGTTTTTCTCCTTAATGCAAGTTGTTCCAAACATGCTTGTAACAACCCACCAGTGATGCACCCTTCAGCAAAAGTGGTTTTGGGTCCAAAGATCAATGCTGGGACAAGTGACCTATCGGCAGCAAACACGAGCCCATGGGGTATAAAACTGCAGCGGAGCACGGTACAGCCTGAACCAGGCAGGAGACTACAGAGAAGGATGGAAGCCTCCATGAACCTCCTGCATGATGCAGGCATCCAGGCAACCCAGTGGCTGCAGGAGCATTTCCAGGGCTCTCAGGACTGGTTCCTCTTCATCTCCTTTGCTGCAGACCTCAGGAACACTTTCTTTGTTCTTTTCCCTATCTGGTTCCACTTATGTGAGCCAGTAGGCATCCGGCTTATCTGGGTGGCCGTGATTGGGGACTGGCTCAACCTTGTCTTCAAGTGGTGAGTAGTTCTGAGCTGCAGCTCGCTGCAGGTGCACCAACATAGCTGGATTCATACAGCCAGATGTGTGCCCAGTCCCGATGCCTTACACTCTAAAAATATGATGGGGACAGGTGGTCTCTGCCCATGTTGCCACCATGGGATGGCTGCTCATAGCCTGAAAAGGCATGGAAGGAGCAGGCAGATCCTCTTCTCAGAGTAGCAGTTTACTCCCAGGGCATTCATGCTCCTTCTCTTAAGGGTTTGGGAATGGGTTCAGGGACAGGCGCTGTCTGGGTTCTGTTTTGATGCCTTCCAACTCACAGCCAGAGCTGGAATCACAGACTGCTCTGCTGCCCAGGGCCACCATAAACCCCTTTCTATTTTCATTTCAGGATCCTGTTTGGGGAGAGGCCGTACTGGTGGGTGCATGAGACTGATTATTACAGCAACACCTCTGCCCCAACCATCCAGCAGTTCCCACTCACCTGCGAGACCGGTCCCGGTAGGGTCCTCTGCTCTGAGGAAAGCGGTTGGCACTTTGTCCAGGGACCCAGGAGTCCTGATCCTATGCTGGTGGGGTGCTAGCACAGCCAGGACTGTTATCTCAGCCACTATCACTGAGCTGTGGGGCCACTGCCATGCCCTGGTGCAGAGCAGACCTTTACCCTTGGTGTGTACAGATGTGGCAGTTCAGCACAAACCCTGTCTGTGCCAGGCTGCAGAGATAGTGGGGATCTGAAGCATCTTGTAACACGGAAAGTCTGAGAGCCCTGATGCTGCTCACTTGAAGAAGAGAAGGCTGAGAGGGGATCTGATCAGTGTTGATCTGTATCTGAAGGGTGGAGACCAGGATCCATTTGGTAGTGCCCTGTATCAGGACAGGGGGCACTGGGCACAGGGAGTGACCACGAGGAAAAGAGCTTCTGTGCTGTAAGGGTGGCAGAGTTCTGGCACAGCTGCCCAGAGAGGTGCAGGAGAGTCCTCTGGAGATATCCAAACCCACCTGGACTCATTCCTGTGCAACATGTTCTGGGAAAACTGCTTGGGGGAGAGGGGGAGGGGGGTTGAACTGGGAGAGCTCCAGAGGTCCCTTCTGTCCCTGACAGTTCTCTGATTTTGTGCTTCCTGTGCCACACTGTCACCCGCCTGCAGGCTAGGGATGGGTGCTCAGTGCCAGAGCCCCTGGGGCAGGAGGGCAGAAGGGCCAGCCTGCTCTGAGGGGGCTGACCTGGGCTCTGCTTCTCACCCAGGGAGCCCCTCTGGCCATGCCATGGGTGCAGCAGGCGTGTACTACGTCATGGTGACCGCTCTGCTTTCCATCGCCATGGGCAAGAAGCAGTCAAGAACACTGAAGTACTGGTGAGTGTGTGCCAGCCCTGACTTGGAGATGAAGGGGATGAAGGCTGACTCATTTAGGCAGCAGCAGTACAAGTGCTCAGTCACCACTGCAAGTCCATAGTGGCAACATGTGCCAGTTCTGGTGCTGATGGAGCTCTCTAATCCTTGCAGGATTCTGTGGATTGTGCTTTGGACAGGGTTCTGGGCCATTCAGGTCTGCGTCTGTCTGTCCCGTATTTTCATCGCTGCCCACTTTCCTCATCAGGTCATCGCAGGGGTCTTATCTGGTGAGCTCCCTCTTTTCTGTTCCTTCCACAACTTAGCACACTCCTGTGCATGGGAAAGGAGCAGGGGCAAGCAAGAACTGCAGACAATGGCTCTACACCTGCTGCTGTTGAGAAGGAGCCTTTGTCTGTGTGCCGCTGAATGTGGGCTGGGGGGACATAAGAAGAGGGGTTTGCAAGCATCAGGGTGCAGCAGTGATCGTCAGGTCTGCACTGCACTCTGAAACCATCTTCCTCTCACTCTGACTGCCAGCACCTCCCTTCCTGACAGGCATGGCCGTGGCTGAGACCTTCCAGCACATCCACTCCATCTACCATGCCAGCCTCCGTAGGTACCTGGGCATCACCTTCTTCCTCTTCAGCTTTGCCCTGGGCTTCTACTTGCTGCTACGGATGCTTGGTGTTGAATTGCTCTGGACACTGGAGAAGGCACAGAAGTGGTGTGCCCATCCTGAGTGGGTCCACATCGATACCACGCCCTTTGCCAGCCTTCTTCGCAACCTGGGCATCCTCTCTGGGCTGGGGCTGGCCCTGAGTTCCCACATGTACCTGGAGAGCTGCCGGGGGAAGCAAGGCTGCCAGCTGTCCTTCCGCCTTGGCTGTGCTGCTGCCTCACTGCTGGTCCTGCACCTCTTCGATGCCTTCAGGCCACCCTCCCACATGCAGCTGCTCTTCTATGTCCTTTCCTTCTGCAAAAGTGCAGCTGTGCCGCTCGCCACCGTTGGCCTCATCCCCTACTGCATCTCTCAGTGCCTGGCCACGCAGGACAAGAAGGGTGTCTAGGGGCAGGTAACAGTTTGGCCACCCTGGCTCAGGGCTGGGGACAAGAACCATGGGATTGTGGGGGTTGTACTGGTTTCTCCCTGTTACTGCTTCATGGGCTGATTCCAGCATGACATGCACCCATGGTGCCAGCTTGTGCCACAGGCACCAGTGGCACAAGGGATGGAGATGGCAGGAGCAAGGCACTGTACAGTCGCGGGTGCTCAAAGGCTGCAGCAAGGCAGCTTTGCAGGGGGACAGGCAGGAGGTGGAAACAAACACCAGTTCATGGGAGCCCCCAGTCCCAAGGCTCCTCAGCCCCTGGGACCGCTGTCCAGTATTCACTGCTGTGTGAAGCAGCTCCGGGTACGTGCATGCATACGTGCACATTACATATATATATTTAGGGGTGTGTCTGTAAACAAGGGGTATTTTATTAAATTTGAAGGTGTATTTTATTGGTGAGTTCAGCTGTCTTGTGGGTGTGGGGACAGTGCCATCCCCAGGGCTGGGGAGACTGTTGGTACTACAGGAAGGCTGTCCCTTTTTGGGTCCTACTCCTGCCTGCTGCAAGGCAGGGCTGGAAGCATAAGAAGAGGTAGCACCACGCTTCCCCAAGTCTTTCTGCTGCCTAGAACACGAAGGCATGTAAAGGAGACCTCAGGAGTTCTGGGAAGGTGCATGGAGGAGTCCTGGCCAAAGTCCAGTAGTGGCTGCACACAGGGCAGGGAGGCAAAGCTGCTTCTGTGCTCTTTGTTCAGGGCCCCTGTATGCACCACGTGCCAGCAAGGACACATCCGTGTCGCCTCACTGCTGAGAGCAGCAAGCACAGCCTGAGACCCAACAGGCTGAGGCTGTGCAGGGTCAGTGCAGCACTGCTTGTCAATCCCACATGTCCCATACCCTGTACCATTACCAGAACAGCTGGCTTTGATAGGATTGACTACAGTACAGACAGACACAAAACACGGTTAAAGCTCAGGAGAAAAATCATCACATGCTGGCAACTCTCAGACACACGGTGCACGTACAAGCTGCATGCAGCCCAGGTGCTCCCAAGGCATGGGCTGGACATGGTGTCTAATGCTGCAGGCACAAGGTGAGAAAGTCCAAACCACAAATCATAAAAATCCCACGTTAAAATCCCATCCAAAGCAAAATGGGCTGTAAACATCTAAGCACAGAGCTCAGCTGTGGAGCTCATTTTCTACAGGAAAAGCTTCTATGGGAAGCTTACCCAGATCAGCAACTCCCAGGTTTCCACTGGCTGGGACGCTGCTGGCCAAGCTGTCAGTCCAGCTGGGCAAGAATGCAGCCAGCACTATGGAGGGCTCTGGGTGCCCTGTGCATCAGGAACGAGGACTGCTTCTTCCCCAGCTCCTGCAGTGAAGTGTCATAACAGGAGCTGATGGCCTGCACAGCCTTGACCCTTAGCCTGATCCTGCTACTCACAAACAGCCTGATATCTGACAGAGGGCTCTGCTCTTTGTTAAGTAACAGCACAACACGGCCAAGCAAGGAAATCACGAGACTGCTGCTATCCTGTATGTTCACGACAGATAAACACCTTTAGGATGGAGATTTGTCTTACTTTATTTTTCTGTTTATTATCAATGCCTGGACTACACCTGCCACGCTGGTTCTAGGAGAGAAACACCACCACCTAATCCCGTATCAGGTGCTTTATGGCCATGGCTCTTCAGAGCCCCTTTTGTTTCTGCAGCTGAGGTTGTAGCAGCCTTGGGAACAGCTGGCAGAAATGGCAAGCTGGAGAGACACGGAGTAAGAGTCCTTCCTAACTCCGTGGAACTTTTTCTGTCTTCATTCTTTGTGAGAGAACTTAGTGGAGATCATACAAAGAAGGGGTGACAGCCCTACTTCTAAAATTCTTTTTTATGCTTCATCTCTTTGTTGATTGATGAATTCCTGGAGCAGAGCTTGCACTTCTCCTCGACGACTCATCTTGGTTGCCTTGCCCTGGTAGCGGCCTCGCTTCCCAGCTCCTTTGCCTTCCAGCAGCTCTGCCACCCTGCGGTAATGTCAGGACATGCTGAAGGCCACTCACCTGCAGGGGAGACTGGCTTGCCCTAACTTGCTCAGTGAGCATGCAAGGGTCCATGCACTAATTACACTGCTCGGCTGCTTGGGTAGAAGTCTCACTTATTTTAAAGGAACCATAGAACACAGTACCTGGGACCTAAATTCTCAACTGCTTCAACAGATCCAGCTAGAAGAAAGAGTCCTGCTTCTTTTTCATCTCCCACGGTCAGGAACAGCAGGGTTTCCTGTAGATAGAGATGGACCATGCTCCCAAAGAGCCAATGCTCTCTTTTTCCCATTAAGGCATGCAAACAAGCTGTAAATTTGTGCTAAGTTAACATGCCCAAAGAGGATCTGTACAGCTTTTGCAAGACAGGCTATTCCACGGTGCTCTGAATTTCCACTGCTGTATTTTTTGACTACTGAGGATCCCCAGCACACTCAGGCCGCTGGGGACCATAACCTCATCTAACTTGTGGAAGGAAAGAGACCTATAGCTTGTGACTGCGGTGCAAATAGAAGCCTATCCAGCCCTTGCCCATGCTACAGACTTGGATGAAAACACCACTGGAGGCAGGTTAGTCTATATAATTGACTCACCTCTTTCCCAATCTCATTAGCGATGATGTTCATAAACTCAGAGTCACCCTCTTTCCTGTATGGATGGGTAAAAAGCCACTTCAAAGAAAAAAAAATCCACACCAGAGTCCAAAATAGTAATAACAAATGGCAGGCAATGATTCTCCAAGCCTAACTTCTTTCAGTTTTTCATTCTGTTTGCTTCAGACTAAAATTTCCACCGTCATCAGAGAAGCTGAAAGGTAAGATCTGCATGCACAGCCTATGACTGTGACTGAGGTTTTGGCCTCTTGCAATCAGGCTTCAGATTATTTTATTAATTTCTATACATATAAATGCTTTTTATGATTTCCTTTGGATATATTTGGAATTACTGAAGTGTTTAAGAAATCGAGCTCCTCACTTTTATTTGAAAGAGCAAAAAGACACAATCATTTCTTAGCTATAAAATCAGAGGAATTCAGCGACTGAATTACTAACACACTTCTTTAACTGTACAACCCTACAGCAGGCCCAGATGGTTCTATTTGTATTTGTTCTAAAGGAATCCTTGACTTTTTAAAAATATAATTGTCACAAACAAGCCTGAATAGGTGTCAGGGGAATGCAGCTGTCGCAAATCATATACCATGCGTTCTTATCCTTTTCCCTGAACTCCCCCATACCTGTGTAAGACAAACAGAGGACTATGAACAGGTTTACTTTTGAAATCCTTGGCTATCAAAACAGCAATGTCTCTTAGCAGGTTCAAATTATTCTGAAAGAAAAGAGAAAGAGCAGTACTGCAAATAGTCAAGTCAGCATGAACACTGAAGTTGTGCTCCCAGATCTGGAAGCAGTTTTGATAAGAACGGATGCCTTAACTTCAATAGTTCTGGTCTACAGGAAGCAGACAATCTGCTTTCCCCAGCCAACCTCATACCTTCTGAAGCAGTTTCACAGAACCCTGCAATCTCTTCACGGCCTCTACGTGCTCACCTGGTCCATTTCTGAAAGAAAGAGGAGAATCTGGATCACTGCTCTGAAGATTTATTAAGGGAGCAGAAGTACATAACATATAATAAAAGGCATCATGTAGATGCACCTGAGCCTTATACTATATTTGTCACAATGAAAAATAAAGACAAAAGAATTAAAGTGAAAAGGGCATTACTTCAGCAGTGAGGTTAGGGCCTTCTCAGTACGGTGACTTTGTTCAACTGACTTCAGTACTCTATTTCCTGCCAGGAAAACCAAGTTGGTTTTGTTCTTTTTCCCTTTCTCTGTGCAAAGAAGTTTAATAACCTTAAACAGAAAAACGCCCTGGTTAGAAAAGGAGAATGGTATATTGCTTTTATCCTCATAAGTGGTCAGCTCTGCCCCTTTTCCCTCCAGGTCAATTTCAAGCAGATCCTGTATCTCCAGGATTTCTGCTGTTCTTGAACTGTATGTGCGGGCTGAGGGCTCCTGGAGGTAATGTGGCTGCTGCCCCCTACCTGCAAGTCACTCAGGTTGGAGACATGAGTCCCACAGCACATGTTGGAGTCTATGCCTTCAATGTCTACAATTCGAACTGGCCCCGCGTGGTCACTTGGTAAGCCACGGCTTCTCACCTAGCAAAGCAGGGGAGAACGGCAGACAAACCACAGAGCAATGGCTTTGGTCCCACGGATATCGTCAGCTCTCCTCTGTCACTCACTGTTTCAACCTCAGGGTCATCAGCAGACAGTTCTCGCACTGTCACAGGTATTCTCTCCCGGATCTTCTCATTCACACTCTGCTCCAGGGCCTCCATTTGCTCTGTGGTCATGGAGGGGGTGTCCAGCTCAATGACACTCTGCTGCCGGCCCAGCTCCCTGCACAGATGAAGAACATCTGCTGCTGTGAAGAACAGGTGGAAGACCTCTCTAGGCAGCACAAAGTGCCACCTGAGAGGAGTTGCTGGAAATGTGATTGAAACCAAACGCTTCTCTCCTCAACCTGTTATTTAAAAAAACATCAAGTGCACATCACGTCCATGGAATGGGCCAAGACAAAGCAAATACTTTACACGGCCTGTCTTATTTCAGCCAGTCCTCCCAGGTCTTTCATGCTTAGGTGGAATATCACAGCATACGCTGCTTTCCACTACCAATGTGCACCTCCTCCTGACCTGGTGGCACATACACACCAGGTGAGGCTAAGGTTAATGGGTACTTTGCCAGCTCACCATGAAGTTGTTTTGAATCCAAACATCAGCTCTGCCATGGCAGTGATGAGGTGCTGTCCTGGAAAAGATGTGCAAGCAGTGGTTTTGAGCCTGGGATGCAGGAAAGAGTTCTGAATCAAACTGCACACACTTATTCTGTCTACATTCCCCCTGGGGTTTGGGCCTGGCCCAGGAGCTGGGAGAATGCTGGCAGCAGGAGGGTTGGGGTAGGGGGCAGCTATCACTGGGCGGTCGTTTGCAGACCGCGGGGCACCACTCTGAGTGCCCCCGGTCCACTGCGTGTTGCCTCCAGCCCAGTGCCGCCGCCTTACGAGCATGGTGGGGACAAAAGGGGGGAGAAACCTGCTGAAGAACAGGGAAGGGGCCGAAGCGCCCCAGTCCCGCACCGGAATGCTGCTGCATGTGATCGAAGCGGCGCTCCCAGTTCAACGACAGCATCACGGCGCTGCCCGGCTCCAGCGCCGTCTCCACAAAGTGCACGGCCTCGGGGCCGCGCCGGGTGACGCGCAGCACCGGGACGGCGTCGATGAGACCGCGGTCATCGGGCTGCGGAGACAGGGAGCCGTTGCCCGGGCCCGGCGGCGCCGCCTCGCTCCCAGCCCGGTCCCTGTCCCGCCGTACCTGCCCGCCGCCCTCGGGGAAGAGGATGGTGTCCTCCAGCACCACCTGGAAGCCGCGCACCGGTTCCCCGCCGCCCTCAGGCCGCAACTCGGCCTCTCGGCACGACACCACTCGGGTGGCGAACTGCAACGCAGAGGCGGCGGCACCGTGAGGGCCGGGCCGGGCCGGGCCGGGCTGCACCGCACCGCACCGCACCGCACCGCACCGCCAGCCCCGCGGCTACCTGCCGGGCCCAGCTGTCCCGCTGGCACTGGAACACCATGGCGGCGGCCCAGCGGCGCTGCCCGAGGCTGCACGGCGGCGGCCCAGCGGCGGTCGCGCTGCGGTGGGCGGGGCCGGCGGAGCGGCGCACACAGCTCGGGGCGCTGCCTGCTGCGGAGCTCCGCCCCTCACGACGACGAGGCCCGGGCCGCCCGCGGACCCCCGAGCACACGGTCGCAGCGGCACATCGTAGCAGCAGCTCGCGTTTATTGCCCCGCGCGTAACCGGCACCGGGAGAGCCTACAGCTCTCTCGGACTCGGCTGCAAACCGGCGTCATTCCTCGGGGCTCTGCTTTCCTCGGGGAGCACCGCCCGTGTCCAGGCTCGTTGCTGTGTGCTCTTGGTGCACAGGGAGAGCCTTGTGGAGCCGTGCTGTCCCTGAGGAGCTGGGCTTCAGAGGTCGTCCTGCAGAGAGGGATTAGGAATGTGGCAGGAGGAGGCCGGCAGCGCCCACCTAGCAGCCCCTGGGTGCATCCCTGCAGCACACTGCAACCCAGGGGACAGCAGCTGGCGCAAGAAGAGTGCCAGGGACTCCTGGAGTGCCTGGGGCTAGAACTCCTAGGCTCAACTCACATCCAGGTCATCCATGGTTGGAGGGGGGGCTTTGTCTGTCACCTTCTGCAGGAGCTGGATAGGGAATGAAGGTCTGTGGCTGTCCCCCACCAAGTACCCTGTGCACTCAAAACCAGGCTCACCTCTGCGTACTCTTCCACCATGGCTCTCTCCACCTCCTCCTCCCCTTCCCAGTCTCGCCAGTTGTCAAAGTCAACAGAGAGCCAGGCTGGCTGTGGGCAGAGAGTATCTGCTGAGGAAGGAAGCAGTGTGGCCCTGACCTCACATGGAGCAAGCATGGGCTACTCCTGCATAGAACATCTCTGTTACTGCAGGGGCCAGTCCTGACCCTACGCACATCGAGGGACAGGGGTGCCACATCCTCCTCAGAGGGCATAAATGGGCTGATAGTGATCAGGAAGCATTCCTGCATCTGGCTACTGGGAGGCATATTTTGGGGTGCCTGTATCAAGCCCAGGGTGTCTGTCCCGGGGGCATGTGGAACCCAGCCAGACAGCGTACTGGGTACAGACAGCCCCAGAGGCTCTCCTTACTGTTCGGTGCCACATGCACCTTGATGTTTTCCTTGGTGATGCGGGGCCAGGCCACTTTCTCCTTCCACTTCCTCATAAAGCATGTGATGGAGCGGTCAGAACGCTTCTCTCGTGAGTCCTGCCAAGAGATGGGGATTCCTCCCCTCAGTATCCGCTGTGCTCCTCTCTTCCATGCTGCAGATACACAGAGGATCAAAGCTCAGCCACGCTTGGGCTGTGGGACACAGAGCCTTAGAGAGGTGTTATTTGCAGCCCAACACTGTGCTGCAAGTCAGGGACCTAGGGTCAAGGTTCCCAGGCTTGTGCTCTCCCCACTCAGGTGCTCAGGAAATGAACAGAATTCAACTCTAAGCTGCACTGCTCAGAACAGCACAAGCTCTGTCCAATTCTGAGCATGATGCAGGCTGTCAGGACATGGCTTGCTGGGAAGAAGCCTCACCTTGGAGTTCACCCTGGCATACAGGTTGATCTCGTTGTAGAATTCTACTCCGTCTGCGTTTTTGCAACTGCCAAAATACAGATATCTGGCTTAGGACAGAGCTGACCCTACCTTTCAGTGGCTTGTACAGGGTTCTCCTGCCCCCCTGATCCCAACAGCTCCAAGCCTACAGCTCACCTGAACACCAGTCGGTGATCCTCGATGATGACCTGAACATCTGTGCTGTCCTCCACGCAGAACTCCAGGAAAACGTACCGTGGGCGGTCATACCACAGTGTCTTTGCGTGTTGCCTGGGAAAACACAAGCTGTGGGTACTTCCACAGAACAGACTGCACATAAAGCACAGCAGAGATATGGGCCGAATCCCCTCACAGGCTGCACCGCAGACACCATGGGGCCGGTTACTCAGCAAGTCACGCAAGTGCACGCTGCCAGGCCCGCGGGCTGCAGCAGGCCATCGCTGCCGTGTCCCTGTCACCAGCAGCCGCCGTCCTGCGGCCCTGCAGCTTTGGGTGTCACCCCAGGCGTTGCGTGAGTGCCCGGGACCCCAGCGGGCGCTGCCTCGGGACCGTGCCACGCACCATCCCGCGGAGCGGTCCCGCTCACCTCGCCATGTCCGCTGCGGCCCCGCCCCGCACTATTTCGGACCGCCGGGAGCGGGGCCGGCCGCTCTCCCCCGGTCCCTCCGAGCCTCCAGGGGGCGCTCCGGCAGCTCGCGCCGGGGACGCGCTCCGGAGCCGCGCAGGCCCCGCCCCACCCGCGCTGCGCCGAGGAGATGGTGGCGGCTGCGCAGGGGAGGGGGTGGACATGATGGAGCCGGAAGGCGGCCCGCTGGGACCTGGGGAGCGCTGGGCTCCGGTTGGCGCCGTGACTGTGGAGCGAGAGGAGGAGGAGGAAGAAGAAGAAGAAGAAGAAGAAGAAGAAGAAGAAGAGACGGCGGCGGAGTCGCCGCGGTCGGTGCCGCGGTTGCGGGCCGAGCGGCGCCGCCTGCACGGGGCTCTGCTGGCGCTGGCCTCGCACTTCGCGCAGGTGCAGTTCCGGCTGCGGCAGGTGGCCAGGGCCGGCCCGGCCGAGCAGCAGCGCCTGCTCCGCGACCTCGAGGACTTCGCCTTCCGCGGCTGCCCGGCGCCGCTGGCCCACGGACTCGGGGATGGCCCAGTGAGTGCGCGGGTGGGGCAGATGCATCTCGTGTCCCGGTCGGGGCTGGCCTGGCTCCCGTACGAGGACGGGAGGAAAGCTGTGTGGGGGGGTCACCATCTGGATGTGCGGTGCCAGGACGAAGAGTAGTGGTCTTAAGACAAAAGAGGGTGGCTTAAATTAGAAATAAGGAAGATATTCATTGCAGGGGTTCTGAAGCACTAGCGTGGTCTGCCCGGGGAATTTAGGGGTGCTCCATCCCTGGAGTTCTTGGAGGACAGGTTGAATGGGGTTTTAGGGTTCCGTCGAGCCTTGACAGTTCTGTGATTCTATGACTTGTTTAAAATAGAAATAGCTACAGCTGTGCCCCTCCCCCTCCTGTGACAGCTGTCTGAGGTAAGGAGTAGTCATTATAGCTGCCCAGCACTGCTCTGACCAGAGGTGTTCTACCATGCCAGATGATGTACAGCGGGCTCTGGGCAGGCAGAAGACATTAAGACAAGTCTGAGTGAAGCTCTATTGCAAGAGCACCCAGGGTCCTGATACCTTAAAGCTAGCTCTTTGGGACAGGCTTTAGAAGCCAGCTTTGTGTGTTGCTGCTCCTCTCTGAGATATGACATGTCTTGGAAGGTCTTTGTATAAAGTTGTGTGCCTGTTTGGACCAGTGTGTATTTTGTGCCTGCCCTGTGAGATGGGACTTGTCTGCAGAGGTTCCCTGTCACATGAGCTGATGTGACCAGTACCTCTCCTTGGTGTGCAGCCTCACCTTTTTCTTGAAATGACTTGTAGTGTTCACCAATTCATTGCATGAACTGGAAACACTCATTGTATCACAGTCCTGTGCTGTGGGGCTTGCCTGTAATAGTACGCATTAATTTTATTTACTGACCTTTTTTTTTTTTTTTCCCAGGGTGAGCAAGAGAAGCGGGAGCAAATTGAGGTCCAGAAGGAAAAACAAAGAGAGCTGATCTTGCAACTTAAGACACAGCTAGATGACCTAGAGACATTTGCATACCAAGAGGGCAGCTATGACTCTCTGCCACAGTCTGTGGTTATGGAACGACAACGGGTAAGGCTCCTGAGGTTCTTTATTCCTCACAGTCTTTAGTAATACAGTATCAATAGTTAGTGTGCATGCATGCATGTGGTCTTGTCATCTGTTGTGATTTTCATCGTGTGACAAAAGAGCCTATTTCTGAAGTAGTGAGTGGAGTATTTTGGAAGTTGTGGACACTGGTGCCACGCAGTGAGGTGATACAACTGACTGATGTTTTGCAGATGATTATAGATGAATTGATTAAGAAGCTGGACATGAACTTGAGTGAAGATATTGCAACTCTCTCTCCAGAAGAATTGCGACAGCGTGTGGATGCTGCCATAGCACAGATTGTTAATCCAGCTAGGGTGAAGGAACAGCTGGTGGAACAACTAAAGACACAAATAAGGGATCTTGAAATGTTTATCGACTTCATTCAAGGTCAGTACTCAGATTTTAGACAAGTAGATTGAATTGATATAATTATGACATAGTTATGAGGAGGGAGTCTGCAGATGTCAGAGGATGTTCAGAGCTGGTGGTGAATAGAAACAGGCTGCCAAGCAAGGAGCAGAGGTGGCTTAGGGGAATGTTGACCTTAATACTTGGGATACACGGTTTAAAATTCACAAGTGTTAAATTCTTATTCTAGATGAAGTAGGAGGCTCTGGTAAAGCAGAAGATGGACACTGTGAGTGTGCAGGCAGAAAAGATGGTGGTGGTTCCTGTAAACCAAATACCTGGTCTTCTGGAAATAGAGGTAGGCACTGCTTGGCATGTAGCTTTGTCTCTTTGCTGTTGCTCATGTGAGGTTCATGGAGCATGAACCAGTGTGCAGTTACATTAACCTGTTTTAAGTGTTTTTTTTTTTATTTCTATTATTTATAAATTCTATTGGCGGAAGGTCTGTGTACAGTTCTTTTGCCCTTCTTAAAAGCCAGTATGATGATTCCTTAATGAGAAAGTTTGTGGTTTTTTACTCTCTTTTCTAACCTGAGCAGTGAATCCAGAAGATGCCAAAAAAATACGAGAAACAGGCCTTCACCTCATGCGTCGCATGCTTGCTGTGCTACAGATATTTGCTGTTAGTCAGTTTGGTTGTGCTACTGGTCAAATTCCTCGCGGCCTCTGGCAGAAGGACCAAGCCAACAAGGACTATTCTCCCTTAATTAAGAAACTGGAGCTGTCAGTAGACCGGGTGAGGCAGCTAGCTTTGAAACACCAGCAGGAAGACCATGTTATCAGTTCTTCCGATCTGCAGGACGTTTCATTAGGTGGGAGAGATGAACTGACTCTGGCTGTGCGGAAGGAGCTGACCATTGCTTTGCGAGACCTGATGGCTCATGGGCTCTACGCCTCTTCCCAAGGGATGAGCCTGGTGTTGGCACCCATTGCATGCTTGCTTCCTGCATTCACCTCCTCGCCACAGACCATGCACCCCTGGGAACTATTTGTGGAGTATTACAACACTAAAAATGGACAAGCCTTTGTGGAATCTCCAGCTCGCAAGCTCTCCCAGTCCTTTGCCTTGCCTGTGACCGGAGGAGTCACCATCACTCCCAAACAGAGCCTGCTGACGGCAATTCACACGGTTCTCACTGAGCATAACCCCTTCAAGCGCAGTGCAGACTCTGAACTGAAAGCTCTAGTGTGTATGGCGCTAAACGAGCAGCGCTTGGTCTCCTGGGTAAACCTGATCTGCAAATCTGGAGCTCTGGTGCAGTCTCACTACCACCCATGGAGCTACATGGTAAACACAGGCTTTGAGAGTGCACTTAATATCCTCAGTCGCCTGAGCAACTTGAAGTTCAGCCTCCCAGTGGACCTGGCTGTCCGGCAGCTGAAGAACATCAAAGATGCTTTTTGATGTATTTTTATTGTAGGTCATCCCCTTTTCGCAAGTGAGCAACTGTTGATCTCCAGAAGCCTGGTGTTTATTTTCTTTAGGACCAAGTTTGACTCTTTGAAATCAATACTTGCTTTTAGTGAAATCTTGATGCTGGTGGCTGGGTGCTTTACAGCACTTTATCCTGCTGTTCTTTTGCACTTCTGAATAGCAAAACTGGTGAGCAGTTGTATGCCATGCCAGCTGCTGGATGGGTGCAGGAGCATCCTGACCATGGAGCCTGTCCATGGGAGCACAGTGCAGCTGAGCTGCTGTGCTGCATCTGAACACTTATTTCAGAATTTGTGGTCTAAATGTTGCCTCTGTGAGATGCCTCTCAGGAAGAGCGGGGCGGTCTGACAGCTGCTTTGGAGTGGGAGTTTGGTTGCTTAGGTTGGTTGCGGCTGTGCAGGGGTGAGGGGTTTGTTTTCCCCAGTGTGAATTTGAGAGAACTGGGGGCAAATCCTGCTGAGGCCCACGGACTGCGTTCTGCACAGGGTATCCACAGAAGCAGTGATTGTCAGCCCTCTCATCCAGCAGCCTGAACTTCAGATTACTGTGCAAACATCACAGAGGTCCTTTTCTGAAACTTCTTTGTAGAGGTCAGAGCACCAGCAATATTTCATAGCGGATGCATTAAACTGCTTTAATGTTTGTGTGGGGAAAATCCATTTCCAGTGACTGTGTTTTAATTTGTGTCGGTTGTTAGTCTTTGTTCTGCAAGTGTGGTGGCTCACTCGGCTTTGTAATATTTATAATATCGGTTTAACGTATGTGCAGTTCCTGACGTCCTGTGTAACAGCAGCGCCTCTTCTGGATGCGGACTGTGGTTCCTCAAGGCATCCCGGAACTGTGAGCACGCTGCCTGACAACGCAGCGTTACTCGGCGCTGCAGGTACGGCCTGCCGGCTCCGGGCGGGCGGTGGCTCTGAGGCGCCGCCGGGGGCGGGGGGCGGAGGGGAGGGGGCGGGGCTGTGGCGGGCACCGCCTCGCAGCGCGGGATCGCCGTGCGCGTGCGCCGCCTGTGCTGAGGAGGCGGAGGTGACGTAAGGGTGAAGGGTCATCGCAGCGGCAGGAACTTCCTTTTCGCCGCGGCGCCATCGGAGCGGCTGTCGGTGAGTCGGCGCGGGATCCGCGTCCATCCGCGGGAGCGGCGGGGCGGGCGCGGCCGGAGCGCAGTGCTGACCCCGCGTGCTGTGTCTGCAGAGATGGGCAAGTTCATGAAGCCGGGGAAGGTGGTGCTGGTTCTCGCCGGCCGCTACTCGGGGCGTAAGGCTGTCATCGTGAAGGTGAGTGCGCAGTTCCCGCAGGGCTGCCCGCGCTGCTGGAGAACAGCCGGGGCCGCGGCAGGGAATTTGGAGGTGCCCGTGTGGGCCGTGTTTGTCGTGCTCGGTTTTCCCGGCTGGACGCTGCGCAGCTCAGGGCGGTGGTTACGGCGGGTCGGCTCAGCGCGGGCGTGGAATGTGTTTCAGAATATCGACGACGGCACATCTGACCGGCCCTACAGCCACGCCTTGGTGGCAGGCATCGACCGCTACCCGCGGAAGGTGACAGCAGCCATGGGCAAGAAGAAGATCGCGAAGAGGTCTAAGATCAAGTCCTTTGTGAAAGTGTACAACTACAATCACCTGATGCCCACCCGGTGAGTGGTTATTTCAGTAGGACTAAGGTCCGATGGTAGGAGTGACAAAAAAAACAACATCGTGAGCTTTCAGTGTTTGCGGTTCTTGCATGTTCTCTTTGGTAAGTGCTGCAGATCATAGAGGTTCTCCGTTCTGTGTCTGAGTGCATATGCAGGGCGCACATTGTGAAAACAGTGACTTAGGGTTTGTAAAGCTGATGTTAAATACTGGCATACTGCTGAGATGGTGCAGCTGGCTTTTCATTTCAATCATGTTCAGTTTCATTTCAATTAATTGTGGAATTGTGGCTGAACCTTTGAAAGTATAATGAGAATTTGGTGATCGTGGCAGCTATTATCACCCAGCAGTGTTTTGGTTTTTTTGTCCAGCTGTAACCGCTGCTGTCACAGGCTGCTGAATACAAAGTGATGTACAAAGTTGTTTGTCTGTTGTCACAAGCAAACTTTTTTTCCTTAATTTACTGAATTAAATGACTGCATGCTTCAGTGATTTGGTGATTTCTGGAATTAAACAATTTAAGTGCTGCAGCTCTTTGGCCAGGTATTAATATGTTCATATGAGCTTATGCCAGACATTGTGTCCATCTCACACCTTGCTGCTCTCTTGTCCAGGTATTCTGTTGATATTCCCCTGGACAAAACTGTTGTCAATAAAGATGTGTTCAGGGACCCTGCTCTGAAACGCAAAGCAAGACGTGAAGCTAAGGTGAAGTTTGAGGAGAGGTGAGTTGGAAGCCCATGATCTTGATGGTGTCTCACTTTCTGGAGGACTTAGTGTGGTAATGGTACTGCCCTACTTGAGTCCTAGATTGGACTGCCTCAAGTTGCTTAAGTATGTTTTTTGGAGTGTTTACTTCTCTTGCTTTTCACACAACCAGATAGGCCTTGTAGGTTGAGTTTGTCCGTGTTCCTGTTTAAAAATTCCAGTAGAGTCATGTTGATGGTTACTTGCTGCTGCCTCATACCAGAGCAAGTGAGGCTGTTCAGGTGACGTGATGGTATCTTGGCATCTTACCACCCTGTGACCACCAGATTAATGTCACTGGGCTTAGCATGACAGGACAGTGCTCACCTTACCCAGAAACTTGTAAGCTGATAGTCACTTCTGTGCGGACTTCGAACTTTTAAAGAAAATGTATTTGGCAAGTTGGGGTGAAGAGACTAGGTACATTACCTGTGGGTAAAGAGTGGTGGTTTTTTGCTCGTGTAGAGGGATAAGGAGGGATTAGGTGCATGTCTTAGGCTTGTTGTCTGTTCGTACAAAGTAATCTCTAAAATTTGTGTCCCTCTTCTTTCAGATACAAGACTGGCAAGAATAAGTGGTTCTTCCAGAAACTGCGATTCTAAATTTGAAATAGGACTGTTTCAATAAATGTTTATTAAAAACCATCCTGCTTTGTTGTATAAAATTGTGCTTGTAGGCCTTTCTCTCTGGTGTAGGTTTGCTTTGGGTGTCCATAAAAGCATTGGAAAAGCAATTGTAAACCAGACAAGGTTTTGAGAAATCTGGAGTGGCGTGGGACCCCTGGGGTGTGGGTGAACTGAGCTGTGTCTGTAGCACTGCTGGGTGCTCATTGCTTTAGAGGGCTGTAGAAGAGGAGGCAGCATTTTCCACTGACTGCTGCTGAAGTGCCATTTGTCTTTATTTTGGCCCCTACTGGAAATGTCTTGGAGTAAACCCGCTGGTGAATGTGGATGGGAGAGGGAGGAGGAATGTGCAATCCTCAATCAGAGCATCTGGAATTACTGTGACTGAGCCAGTGCCAGGGCGCTATTACGTTCGTGGTTACCTTTTTACATTGCTTGTCGGCTAAGCAGCACTGTTGCCGCGTCCAGACGCAGTTGCTTCTCTGAGTACTGTTGAAAGCTCGGTTATCCGGTCCTGCCCCACCTGGGGGAGGCCCAGGCTGGGCCTGCGCGGGACGGAGCTCGGTCCGACAAGCACCGGCGCGGGGCGGGGCCGGGCTGCGGAAGGAAAAGCGAAAGCGCCGGGACGGGAGGAGCTGCGGAGTCGGGGTTGGTGCTCCTGCTCTGCCGCTGGGTCCGGCTGTGCCCCCGCCCTTCGCCGTCGGAGCCGCCGCCATGGACTCTGAGGAGGTACTGGCCCCGCGCGGGGCTCCCGGGCGGGCTGAGCCCCGGGTTGGGAGGGGAGAGGAGGGGCCCAGGCTCGGAGGCCTCGGCCCTGACCTCTGCAGGACTCCTTCGTGAGGTTGCCCAGCCCCCAGCACCGGGAGGACTGCAGTCTGGAGATGAGCCCCGAGCGAGCCCGGCAGGAGATCGAGCGGTACAAGGTGCGTCCTGCCCCGGCCGCGTTCGTGAGAGATGATCCTCTGAGGCCTCCTGCAACCGGCCCAGAAACCCCACGGCTTCCCGGGCTGGAGCTGCCTCACCTCTGAGAATGCAGCCATCGTGCTCACAGCTTTTGGTAGCGGTTTTTCATGTGTTAACCTGTCTCCTTGCAAGCTCTCTGCACTAGGATGCCAGCAGATTTCTCGAGTTCCATGTTTTTCCCTCGTACATATGGTGCCAAACTGCTCAGTGCAAGCCAGAGGCCGGAGAGAGGATACTCACATCCATTAAGTGCCAGGATTGGGCCACCAGGGCTGTGCATAGGGAGCAGCCTGCTGCCTGCCCAGATAAGCATGTACTGCGGTTGGACACAAAGGGGAGACACTGTGTTGTTAACAGGGACTCTTAACGGTTCCTCTCACAGGATCTTTGTAGCATGCTGGATCAGGACAACGCAGTGCTGCAGAAGGACAAGGAAGCTGTAGAGCAAAGGTTGCAACATGTGAAGAAAGAGAGAGACCTTCTCCAGAAAAATCTTAAGCAAAAGCCTCCAAATGATGAACAGATATCCCTCCAGGTGCTTGAATGAGTTATCTTAGGCAATGCAGCATTGTATGGCTGCACTGCTTAGCTTGCTGCTCTGAGATAACTGCTGGGAAACAATAGTGGTTCCATGGAGGTACGAGGGACGTGCTGGGAAGTGAGCTTGTGCTGTGGAGGAGGGCTGCAGTGGGAAGTCAGGGTACAGGATGGTGAGCAGAAAAAGTGGTGTAGTTGGAGTTGCTTAGATCAGAGAACAGCTGTAATCCCAAACTTTGTGTTGATTCCCCTGCTGCTCACTATTTATTTTCTTCCAGGTGGATATCTCTATAGCACAGAATGAGAAGAGCAGATTGACACAGGAGAAGCAGATGTTGGAAAACAAATTGGAAGAAATGAGGAAAAGGATCCTCTGGGAGGATCCAATGATGGTAACAGAGTGTGTGTAGGTACTCGTGCCCACTGGTGAGGGGTGTGAGCCAGGCTGGAGAGGCTGCTCGTGAATGCAGCTGGGTACTGTGTGTTGTTGGGCCCTGCTCCTGTCGGGCTGGAGCTCTTCTGCCAGGGCCAGAAGCAATGGCTCTGGGACTCTGGGCACAGCTGGACCACAGGGGAGACCTTGCTAAGGCTTGCTGGCTGCTTGGTCTCATCTGGGTTGGCAAATACAGGCCTTGTGCATGCTGCGGTCTCTTCCAGCTGCTGCGTTCTCTAACCTAGATGCTGCATGCCTTGCCGGAAAGGAATGTAGTGTTTAAGGGCCTTGCAGCAGATAAGGAGGACATGAACAAGCTGGTGCTCGCCCCTCTCATCCGCTATCCTCTGGCAGGGGGTTCAGCTCTCATCACCTTTGAGAAGGCGGAGGGTAAGAGTGATAGAGCACTGCTGTGGAAAAGCATCCGTGTCACTGGGGCTTGCCAAGCATTACTAGCAGCAGTGCTACAGCCACAACATTCATGAGCGCTGCCTGTCCTGGCCAAGCTATTTTGTACAAGGCTGTTTCCCTTTTCTAAAGCTTTTACTCTTGCATGCCCTGTACTACTGATTGCCTGAGCTGAGGGCTTTTCCTTTTGCAGTGGCCCAGCGGGTGATAGAAATGAAAGAGCATGTGGTGGAGCTGAGCCACGGGGAGGACCCAGAAGACCTTGAGCGGTGCCAGCTGCGAGTGCAGGCAGATCCAGTGGACATATTGCTGCCATCTGCCCTGGAGGTACGTTCCAAGGGCTCGCAGCCATATGCTTCTCCACTGCTGCCTGGGCTGGGTCACTGGTAGCAGCTCAATCCAGCACACCAGTACTGCAGATCTGATCTCAAGTTCTGCCCTGCTGCAGTACTAACTAGCCTGTGCCACCCCCAGATTGGGCTTACTCGAGGCAGCAGGAGTATCCTGGTGTCCGGCCTGCCCAGCCTGGGCATCCCTGAGGACATCCTACTGGACAAGCTGGAGCTGTTCTTCAGCAAGACGAAGAATGGAGGCAGTGAAGTGGAGAGCAGGGAGTTCCTGGATGACTGTGGCCAAGTGGTGCTGACCTTCACACAGGATGGAGGTGTGTGGGACACACTGAACACAGGGCTGTTGGCAGGAGGGAAGCAGTCCAGCCAGCTCTGGGAAGCACTGGTTATCTCCTGAGAGCAGATGGAGCTGTGAGGAATGGGGATGGGAGCTTGAGCTGGAGCTGAGCAGCGCTGGTGATCATGCCAGAAGCATAACCAGGAGTTCAGCAGGGGCCTTTGGAACTCAGAGCTTTCTTCTCCATCTCCAGTTGCTGAGCAGCTAATCAGTAGAGGGCAGGTCCAGGTGCCTATTGGGAAAACAAAATACAAACTCAAAATATCACCCTACATGAGTGGAGATGTCACCAACCTGCAGGTAAGGGCATGTGCTCTGGTGCAGATTAGCACCTACCAGCCCCAGGAGAGCCAGCATTCGCCGTGGGCTCCTGAACAGCCTGGGGGGTGCATTTCTGGTCCCCTCTCCTGCTAGGGGACCCCGAGTCCATGCTGGCCATGCAGCATGGAGGTTGCAGTTCTCTTCTCCTCTGTGCCTAGCTGCATCCCTCCCGCTGCACCAGGACCGTTCTGCTCTCAGGGATCCCAGATGTGCTGGCTGAGGAGCCCATGAGGGATGCACTGGAGATCCATTTCCAAAAGGTCAGCCGTGGTGGTGGAGAGGTGGACGTCCTCAGCTACATCCCAGCTGGACGCCGGGCAGTGGCTGTGTTCAAGGAGGATGTGGACTAGCCCTGGCCAGCCCTGTAAGCCTGGCTCATTGGGAATTCAACGTGTGAATTAAAAAGAGACTGCGCGGAGCTCTGTGTCTGTTGTGCTGGGGACAGCCTGGGACAGGGCCGGCACCGTGGACGGCGGAAGAGCCCCGGGGAAAGCCGCGTCCCAGCGGAATCAGCAGGCCGGCCCGGGCCGTTCCGCTGCACCGAGCAGGCTCGGGGCGCGGTGGGGCAGGGGGCGGTGCCGGCCGGGAGGGGAAGGCCGCTTGGTTTCGCTTTCGTTTCCTGGCCGTAGCAGCGGGGCCTCAGGGCCGCAGGTAGCGAGGCGGGGCCGCGGCACTACGCGGCGCTGGGGCCGGGGGACCGGGGCATAGAAGGAGCGGGGAAACGAGCCCGGCGTGAGGTGGCCCGGAACGCTGAGAGCGGGAGGTCCGAGCAGGCCCGGTCCGGGCCCGTAGGTAGGCCGCTGTTGGGCCTTGGCGCCCCGGCCCCGCTGCTTGGGCCGACCCATCTTCCACCCTGCCCCCGCAGGGATGGCCGGCTGCACCGTGCAGGTGTGGGGCATCCCCAGCGACCTGCCCCCCGATAGGGTGGTCGACAAGCTGACCATCCACTTCCTGCGCTCCCGCAATGGCGGCGGGGAGATCACCGATGTGCAGGTGCTGCCTGGCTCCCCGGCCTGCGCTCTCATCACCTTTGAGGCAGTGGCAGGTAATGACTGGGCCCTGGGGCTCTGCTTGAGTGTCACCCCACTATCACCTGTCCTGATCGCAAAGGAGTGCTGCTCCTTGACCTGCCGGGGCCATGCTGGTGCCTGTTGTTTTTCCCCACACAGTGGCCCAGCATATCCTGAAGGTGAAGAACCACGTGCTGAGCATTGGAGGGAAGAAATACCCCCTGGAGGTGACAGCGCATGTAGTGAAGCTGAGCCCTGATGAGGTACAGGGGCACAGAACTGCCCACACAGGCAATGCACATCATTGCAACCGCCCCAGCTGGCTTCTAGACAGGCTTTGTTCCTGGCAGACATGCTCAGGAAGGGAGAGCTTGCTCCTTCTTTTAATTTTAATTAGGTATGGTTTTTATTCATATTCAAATGAGAATATATATCTTTTTTTTTCACACTAGCAGACTTTGCAGTCAATCATCTGGTATTTATGCATGTCAAAGCAAGGAAGAATAGTCAGACTCACGGGAGGGGTGCTTGTCCCCTCTCCATCTGGTGGCATAGAGGCGATTCTACTAATGTCTTGGCTCTGACATCAGTTGGACACTATGTCATTAGCTGTACATGCACAGTGTGCATCATGAAAGTGTTATTTTTCTGTCATGATAACCCAGGGTCTGTGGTAAGAGTCAGGTGTATTTGCCTGCACCCTGTGCCTTGGAGGGGCCTTAATTTTGGTCCATGCCTTCTCCTTTGGTCTCTACTTGCAGATCTTTGTACGTGTTTGCATGATGGTTGACTATGGTCAGCTTCCTGCTGGTGAAACGCTGCTGAAGAACTTGCAGAAGAGCTACAGCAGTGTGCAGTTTAACTTTGACTACAGGAGCACACTTTGCAGAGTCAAGGGAACATTCACTGAGCTGCAGGCCTTCAGCAGAGACCTGCTGTCCAGCCTGAACCTCAAAAGCCAACCAACTGGAGAGAGCCTGCCTTTGGCATCCATCCAGTCAGCCGAAAACACCAGAATGTATGATTGTCAGCAAGAGTCTGACACTGCTGAGTCAGCTTCAAAGGCAGCAAAGCTGCCATACTGGGACCAGGCGTGTGACAAGGCAGCTGATGGCCAATCACCTCGAAACCCAGTGTGTGGAGAAGCTGTGGAACAGCTGGAGGACTTTTCCCTGGTCATGGACTCAGACATTTACTTGTACATACAGAGGTTCTGTGCTTCTGAGTACCAAGGTATACTTTGCCAGCATCATGTGGATGTGGTGGATGTTAGCAGCAATGACATCACCATACTGTACCTCCAACCATCCCCAGGAACACCTGGGGACATGGACACTTTGGAACAATGTCGTCTGGCTCTACAGCACCTCTACCAGCAGCTTGAAGTGAGCTTGCGCAAGGAGAAGCTTCCCAAGGGAGGACTGAATGACCAGGCACTCAGGGCTCTGACACAGGAGCTGCAGGATCTTTATCCCCAGTTGCTCTGTCATGAAGATGGGAAGCAGCTTTATCTTATTGGAAATCTTGTTGATGTCTCCCAGGCCAAGCAGTACGTTCAACATTTCAGCACCAGAAGTGGTGCCCCACAGATGGCTGGCATGTTCAATAGTTCCCCACCCTCACAGCCAGCAACTTCCTGTGCTACAAGAACTGTACTGCACAAGCCCAAAGCTCCTGTGGACTCCTTGCCTGGAAAGCTGAGCCCTGGCAAGCCAGAGCTGAAAGCTGAGCACAAGTTGGCTGCCAACTTCAGTGCTCTGAAACCTGACAGGTCTCAGGGTGGCCGATGCCTCTTGGCAAAGCAGGATTCTGCTCCAGTGGGGCAGGTGCAGCTTTCTGGAAAGCATTTTTCAGAGACACCTGCTCTGAGTCCCAGTGACCCAACAACACTAGCCCAGCTGTATCAGCCTCATACCTCTACAGTGGATGTGGTTTCAGAGTCAGCAGCAGAGTCTCAGCAGGGCCCCAAAGAATGGGACCATGTGAAAGGAGGAGCTAGGCTTGCAAGACAAAAGAGTCTGTCTCCTTTTGGGAGCAAAGAAAACAGCACTTTGCAGCATCCTGGGGACTCGAAAGGCTCAGATCCCACCAAACACCATTCCCTTGCTGGCGCATCTAGTACCTTTCAGTCTCTAAGTCTCTTTGACATGACAAGGACCTCTTTAGACTCTAAACCCTCTGAATCCAGGTATGTGCTGCAACGTTCCAGCAGCTTTTCCCTGCCAAATTCAAAAGAGAGCAACAAGCCCCAAGACACTGACAGGGCAGCCAGTGGAGACAACAGGGTGAGTGAAGAAATGAGCCTGGACACTCTGCAGTGGTCTTATCTGAAGTATGCCTATTGCGCTGCTATTGATGAATTACGCAGGGGGAGAGTTGTGGAGATTTCAGAGCGTTCCACTGGGGACTGCACCGTGCTCACACTGCAGGCAGCAGACAGGAGCAAGCTTCTCCAAGCTAAATGGAAAGTAGAAAATCTTGTGCAGAAGTGTCCTGACCTAGTGTGTCAGAGCATGAGCTACTCAGAGCTTGCTGTAGATGGGCCAGATGATAATGCTCTGTGTGAACTGTGCAGCCTCTTGCAAGGAGGTTCCCTCAAGGTTGGGCTCAGCAAAGACAAATATAAGCTCTATTTTGCCTGCCCCAAGGACATGCTGCCAGGAGTGACTGAGGCCTTCCATGTGTTTTCTTCCAGGAGGCTCCGTGCCCTGAAGTCTTCATCCTTGTCTCCAGGACAAGAGAGAGCTTTAAGTGCGGGGCACCCAAGTGCTGCCCAGCCAAGCAGAAGCCAGGACTCCATGCTGGGTGCAGCCCTTCCCAGCAGCTCAGAGTCCCCACAGATGGACTTGCAGCACCTGGACATTAGCAATAAAACAATCCACCCAGAGATTCTCAGTGTTTTCCAGCAACTAGGGGCTGATGAAAACATATCCCCAAGTCTGCGAAGGTTCCCACAAGCACTGGGACAGCAGGAGGCTAATGACCGTGTAGATCCTGAGGCTGTGCAGGGAGAGAGCAGCCTTCTCAGCCCTAGCATAATAGACAACCTGAGTTCCGCTGCTCTGAGGGAGTCCAAGGAACAGCTGAAGACCAAAGCGATGCTGGGGGAACCTGACAGTGCACGGCTAAAGCAGGTTTTGCCAGACAGGTTCCAGTTTGTGAAAGACATGAGCAGAGGAGGCCACAATGACCCCATGAGACAGCTGCAGTCATCAGTCCCCACAGCCGATGGTGCTCTTCACTCTCTGCCCACCTGGCTGTACAGGAGTATGGCTCCCGAATCACCCCAGGATGCAGCTGAACAGTTGCCTGCAGCTGAGCCCAGGGCCCAGGAAAGTAACAGTTCTGGAAGGAACAGCATTCAGGAGGAGACCGACCTGCCAGCACTACAAACAGAAGACACCAGCCTTGAACAGGAAAGCTGCAAGACTCCTCTAGGCCGATGTGATGCTTGCCAGGATTTATGTGTCACGTGCCAGTCCCCTTGTGGTCATGCCTTGTGCAGGACGTGTTTTGCAGCAGACCAGCCAGCTTGCTGTGGCTCCTCCTCAGTTGCCCCAGGCTGCAATATCTCCGGGACTTTCAAGATTTCCTCTTTGTCTCAGAGCTTGCCTGGCTACATCCAAGACCTGACACTCCAAATTACCTATACCATCCCCAATGGCATTCAGGGGGTAGGTACCCCACCAGAAGCGGTTGCCTTTCCACTGGGCAGTGGATTCTGTGAGTGTGACTGGGGCTATGGGAGGACGGAATAGTTGGTGAAGGAGAGCAGGTATAGCTCCATGCCACATATGCAAAGCAGCAGAAGTTTTGCCCCATGGAATAGCACTCCATATAAAGTTTGGGAGCTACTTGCTGCTTTTGTAGAGCACGTGAGCTCCAGTGTTAGTTCAAAGCATCTAGCAGCTTGTGCGCACCACAGCTGTATGTTTTTGAGCTGGACAGCATCTCAGAAGCCAGAACTGAGATTATGCACTCAGGTGATTGTTCAGCATGCTTTCTTCTTTTCTAAGGTTGGTCATCCTCATCCAGGAGAGCCTTACAAAGGGGGATCTTTCTTAGCTTTCCTGCCTGACAACAGGGAAGGGCGGAAGACAGCAATTCTGCTGAAGAGAGCATTTGAGCAAGGGCTCACATTTCAAATCAAGTCCTACAATGGAGAAGAAAGAGTGACATGGGGCCCTATCCCACACAAAACCTTTTGCCATGGAGGCAAAGCCAGGTATGACCCAGTTAGTACTATACCTTCAGGTATTTCTTACCAATTGTAGACAGAGAAACATTGGGTTCAGTGCAACAGACCTTGGAATGGGTGCTCCTTCAGGCTCCCACAGTGATGTAGTTGGTGCCACCCTCTGCTGCCTTGCACAACACAGCTGTGATGCGGCAGACCATCCATTACACATTTCAGGTGGGATAAAGCCCTTACTCACCCACACCTGTAACCCCTCCCCATGGCCAAGAATTCTGATCCCTCTTCACTTAGAATTTTCCTGTCTTTTTCCATGCCAACTCTGCAGTCAACTCTGAGTGCAAGTTGTGACTTTAGGCAGCAGCAGCTGGCAGCTCCTTGCAGCTCCCAGGGAGCAGGACTTCCACCTGCTGAAGGGATAGGGCAAAAATAAGCTGCTGCCACCTCAATGTTTTTTAGCACTATCAGCAGAATTTACATCGCTTCCCTCTCTACCCTACAGGAATGGCTATCCAGATGCCCAGTATCTCCATGAGGTTTGTACTGTTCTGAAGAAACTGGGCATTGACTGAGACTCTGCACGTGAGCGTTTGCATCCTGTGCCTTTGCTTCACCTTCCTTCCCAGTTGACAAAATTACAGTTCAGCACAGCTCAGGAAGAAAAGCAAGTGACTGTCCAAGGAGCAGATTGTGTCCTGAAGTAGCCACAAATTTACACGTTAGCAACAGCTGCCCCTCAGTTTCCCAGATTGGAGCTAAGCTTCCCCAAACCTCCAGTTCTTCCTAGTTGCTCATCTTCTCACCAGCCAGTTTACTAACAGCTTGATTCAGTACCAGATCCAGGCTGAGCCCTGGCGTAATTTTCAATACAGTGCCATTAAACCAAGCTTGTGCTTGAGCTTGCTTGTAGCCTAGCCCCAGACTTCTGGAAGTCTGTTCCCGCTCTGGCTACTACAGGCAGGCTCCAGCTCAGCCACTTCAGAGCCTGTGCCCGAGCTAAGCTATCATTAATTTGAGATGTTTATGTAGACATTTCGCTGACAGCCATGAGCTACAGCCCCTCCCCAGCACCTGTTCTGGGGCCACAGCAGGAAACCTTATGCTTGGTTGGAGAGTAGCAATGAGTTTCAACTCTGAACAGCTGCCTCCTGAGAATATACAGGCATAGACAGACTGCAGGTGCAGAAACACAAATAAACAAGATTAATCACCACATTCTTTGTAGTGGTTGCTCACGCTTTGTCTCCCTATCGCTCTGGGACCCCATTTCAGTCTCAGCTGTCCACAAGGACACCCCAACACAGACTAAAGCACAGAGAACAGCTAAGAACTTTGCAAGCAGAAACAGTCAGTGTAACTGCCCCCCAAAATAAGAGTATTGCAAGAGTGATACAACACTTGAGACAGCGATTAACAGTTATTCTTGAGAGCAGAGGCAGCTTTTCAGCCTTGGGAGAGTTGTTGGGATTTGTAAACTGAGTATGTCCAACCCCCAACTGCCTTCTGAAGCAATCAATAGAAGGGCCCCAGAGACTGGCAGAATATTGAGCAGCACGCTACTGAAGGCTTTGTTATGCTTTAATTAACATTTTAAACACATAAGGCATATGGAAACATTAGATGGAGGAGCATTACACATTATAGTAATGTAAACAGCATTGGCACAGTTGCTTTCTGTCTCAGATACACAAAGCAGAATACATTTTTTTAAACAAAGATTTTCCAAGTGCCTGTAGGGTGGCATCACTCCTATCACATATTTGCACATCAACACAGACAGTACAGATCAGACCATATGTTGTAAGAGGCTCAGAGTCTAATGCATTTCACATCACGCTCATGTACTACTTGCCAGTCACTTTGCCATCACCAGGGTTTTATACAGAAGAGATTTCATTAGGCAACAATAGTGATTTCACATCTAGCCTGATAGCAGCTGCAAGTGGCCAACATTCTGTGCTGATTAAAGCCTGAGGCTCACACTGCCTTTTTCTTGTCACTGACACTCAATTTTAGTTTAATACAGGGGGCAAAAAAAAAATGAAATACACAGCTAAACTCCTCCCCAGCCCAAAGCACTTAAGGGGTCATGTTCCTTTGAGAAAAGCAAGGTTGCTTTCCTTCCTACTACACTTGCCATATAACACAAATGAATTAGAAACTGAAGAGTGAGAGGTGACAAAAGTTGCTCGATGATAGCAAAGGGGTTCAATTTTGCCCAAGTCTGGGAAGGCAACTATAGCAATGGCATTGGAGTAGCACTAGGACAGATGTCACTGCCAGGGCCAGCGGGGCCTCTCCTACACTTACCTTCTAATGACTCATTCTTTTCACCTGGACATCATCTCTTCCTAGCACAACCTTTGGATCAGACAACATAAATCAATACTGAATTGCACTTCTGATTGTAGTAATGGCACACACAATTTAAGAACAGGACTCTCCTATTTCCTTGATAGTATAACTTTGCCCTAAACGGTTAAGCAACACTGAATGGAATTATTTATTTGTTTGTTTTGCTTTGGTCCTTAAGTGTACAAACGTGCTGGTTAGATTTAATTCATTAAGACACTTGAAATTGTTTTACGTGGTTTATTGACCCATAAAACGTTTATCCATTAAAAAAGTAAAAATGAAGATTACTAGAACAAAACTAGAATAGAGCATTAACCTTGGCCTGTCTGTAGAAAACATTGTTGATACTGAGGGACATAAAAACAGAGCTTAACTCTAACAGAAGGCTACAGCAATTGATTAGTACACACACCCTGACAAGGCTTTCAGGCACACGCAGGGTGCCATGATTATTTCCAGGGAGCCAAGGAAGAGCAGCTGATAATGCCTCACTTGAGGACCAGCTCTGGGCTAAACTTTCACCCTGGGAGGAAAAGCTGCAATAAAGCAGCAGCTATAAGGCAGCTCTTCTGGCTGCAGGAGCACAGATGTTCAGGAGAGCCACACACAGCCTGTGACACTTGCAAAGAGAAAGTCATATTCATGCTAAATCAAATTTCAACATTAGTGTTCACAAAAATAGAGCAAGAATCATAACATTTTTTTGGCAGTACTTTGAAAGGCCAGAATGGAATTAGGCTCCAGTGACTTCCTAGTCCTTACAGGCATGCAAAAGAAGGCAAGGATGCTACGCTATGGTGTACCATAAGGCAGCAGGGCAGAGGGGCTCTGCAGCAAACTGCAGAATTCCCACTCCTCTTTTACATTCCACAAGGAGCACCTGGGCACTGAAAACCTTGCTGTGCTGCTCGATCCAAGGCCATCCAAGTAAGGCACTGAGCATGTTCTTGGCTGACAAAAAGCAAAGAAAGGACGTTATGGTAAAACAATTGGATAGATTTGCCTTTTACAACTGCAGAACCTGAAGATGTCTATACCTGGACTCCAGCCCTTCTCTAGGGGCATAGGTAATGGGGCTGTGTTAAAGGTAGGCAGAGTAAGTCCTCTGGAGTATGTCTGTGCACTTTAATAGGCACTAGAACTAAGCACCTGAAATCCAAGCTGATCTGTTGCTAGGAACACTGGTCTGAGAACAGAGAGGAAGAACTCACACATTTCATTTGCCTACAACCTCCCGGCCCCCAATAGTGTTTGTTCTCCAGCAGCTGAGGGGTTCACCAATAGGACCACTTGCCCATACAGCCCCTTCCCTCTTCAGAGTCAGGACAGGCAGGACTCCAGATAGCCAACAATTGGTTCTACAGCCTGACAGCACCCACAACAGGCAGTGCTCCTTGGTGCCCTCAGGTTTACCTTTTAAAATCCCAAATGGAGCCTAAAGCAATGCACCATCTATAATCCATGTCAAAGCCTCAAACTGCTAAAGCAAGCACATACCACACTGTGGTCATCCCCGGCTGGAAGCCAGGTGGAGCAAGAAGAAAAAGTCCTCACAGAACTAGGTTCTGTTTCCAAATGCGATAAAGATAGAAAAGAGAAAGAAAAACTAAGTTCTAGCCCAGGAGGAGCACCCCAGGCATTTCTTAAAGCCTCAGTGCTGGAAGGGGGCTGGCAGAGTCCCAGTGCTTGCAGCTCGAAGGGAAAAGTCAAGCCCTACTGCAGCACTGACCACGAGGTGATAAAGCCTAGTTCAAGAGCTCACTAGAAGGCAACAGAAAGTCTGACTGTAAACATTGCAGACACCCACGCCAAGAGGCTCAGCAGAGCTGGACATTTTGCCACCTATGCTGATAATTCAATGAGAGTTCCGTTAGGTGATTTGTTACACGTGGAACCCAGAGCCCCATGAAGCAGGCTGGCAGGATTGTTCTTGCAAGCTACTTTGCAGTGTATCCTCAGCACACGGGACACAGCACAAAGCAAGCATTAACACAGGCTTCTTTAGTCCCATCTTGCTGAAGTCTGATTCAACACCACAGCTCTTAAAAATACAAACACAAGGGTGAAGTTTAGTCTTAACAATATCAACTTGAAGCCCAACATTAATGAAGCATAAATCCAACATCAAATGTTCCAGTAATCTGAGACACAGTTCAATCCTTACTGTCTCCAACAATCAGACAATTTAGATCTCCCTTTACAGTTTGAAATCAATAACTGAACAACACCAAGTTACTCAACTAAAACTTTTCTTCTGTACTCACAGAAAACAGCACAGCCTACCAGGTTCCCTATACACCATGCAGAGAAATGACTACAGATTAAATCCAATGCCCTATGGACTCCAGAATGCCAGGTTGGCTATTTATAAGGCATAGTCAGCATGATCTGTTATTATCTCACTGGTGTTAGAGGCCTGTGAAAGTAGAGGGAAGAAAGCACTATTAGTGTGAACAGAGAAGCAGCCAGTGCTGGAATTAAACTGAAGCAGCCATGCTGTTCCTCTGGCTGTTAAGAAGCACCTCAGCCTGGCCCCTTCTCCAGCTCAACATGCTTCTGAAAGGTGATGGTACAAGTGTTCCAGCATGGGCTGGATGTCTGTGGAGGTGCCTGGCAGTATAGCATTTTCTATCTTCACAGTGACAATCTATGCAGCTGTTAAGCATCAACTGCCTCAAAGCTGCAGCTGTGCTGCCAGAAAAAAATAGCATTAGTTTAAAACTTCAGTAATGAAACAAGAGATTAGAAAAATGTACAAAATAATCAGGCTTCAAAACAGAGCTAGGACAGGAGGCATATCTGCAGAGGGTCAGTCACAGTGAGAGCATGCAAACTTCATCTGAGCTTTAATCACAACGTTCTCATATTGGTAACAATGCAAGCTACTGATCTGCTTGTTTCCAGGTCCCAAAGAGAGCAGTGAGTTAAACCATGAATTCACAATCTGCACACGTCTCTCCTCCTTAGTTTTCTGCCTTTTTGGATTCTTCCTTGGGCACCTCAGGAACCAGGATGACCTTTCCAAAGTTCTTCTTTTCTTGCATGTGCTTCATGGCATCTGCCACCTGAAAACAGTGGGAATCTTGTGAGACTACCCACAGCCACCCCACAGTGCATCAAGGACCCTCCCGGGGCCCCTCAGTCCACCCAGACCCAGGGGCCTGCAGGAGGGACCTCTCTCTGTAGCAACTCTCTCTTCAACGCAGTTGAGGGTTGAGCCTTCAGATGCCTCTGCACAAATGCATTTTGGACAGAGCTGGGCTGCAAGCATATCCAGAGCCCTAACCTTAGACCGTTAAGGTTTTGTATCAGATCAGTTCTCAGTTACTAATACCAACTGATCCTCAACAAGTCCTTTGCTCTTCCGTAATAACCCCTACCCCAGCAAATAATAATGAAGTGACTCTGCTTGGACAACGTGGAGCATGGCAGAGCTGCTGGAAGAGCTGCAGCTTCTTTTCCAACATTCTGTTTCCCTGTCTCAGCCCACCTCTGTTGTGGAGGCCACTGGTTTCAGCTGGGACAGCTGTTTTTTTTCTTCAGTGCCTGGCATAATGCTATGTTTCAGCACTGGGAAAAAAAAAAAAAAAAATTGATAACACAGTGATAATTTAGTTGTTGCAGAGCAGCACCATTCAGAGCCAAGGACATTTCGGCTTCTTGTACAGACCTGGCAGTGAACCCCTGTGGGAGACACAAGGAGCCAGGAGGGGACAGAACCAGGACAACTGACCTCAACTGGCCAAATGGATATTCCATACCATATGTCATCATGCAAAAATAAACAAACAAAACAAACAAAACCGATAGGAGTTGGTCAAGGGTAGGGAGAGCTGCTCTCGAACTGGTGGGCATCAGTTGGCAGGTGGGAAGCAGCTTTTTTGTGTATTACTTGTCTTTTTTTGTCCACCTCCAGCCTGATGCACAGCCCAGTCCCTCCATGGGTACACGTTGTGCAGCTGATTGCTTGCCCCATCCCACAGGAATGTGGCCTGGCATTGCCCAGCTCTGTGCACTGGAACAGAAGAGCTCAACCACTTTAATATCTTAAAAGGAAAAAGAGCACTGACTGTAAAAACAGATGGCTCTTAGAATTGTTCAGCCCCTGTGAACAAGGTGCTCACTCCAAAACAGCTCCCTGTGCGGAAATTCACCAGGGCTTTCTGTCAGTCTGTATGCTAGCTGAGACTCACCTGATCAAAGGACCATACAGAGTCTATTTTGGGCTTGATCTTTCCTTGATTGTACAGGTTAATCAGCTTGAGTACGACACCTGTGATAAGTTCATATTCTTCATCCATATTTCCAAGGTTGTATCCACACACAGCCTTGTTATGGTGTAGAAGCTGTATAGCATTGATGCTGAACTGGTTCCACCAAGTTTTAGCCATGGCCATGAGGTTCTTCTTCTGCCCAGTGATCAGGTTTGCTACCCCTAAGAAGAAGACAAAGCCTCAGATGAGCTGGGGCCAACACTGAGTGGCAGTGAACACCCCATACAACAGGATTTGGAGCATCAGCACAACATTTTCCAAATATATTGCAAAAACATAGAGCTCTTTCTCTCTTAGGAAAGCTGTAGTGGTGTAGCTGAGCTAAAGCCATAGCAGAGGCAAGAGGGGGTTTATAAGTCACAGCTAGCAGGGCTGGTGGGATGGCAGCACATCCCTCTCCTACAGGCAGCCTTCACCAGGGAAGCCACATGCTGCTGCAATAGCTAGGACAGAGGCAGCACTCTGCTGCAAGTGTCTGGAATCCCACTGGAGGCTGTGTGAGGGCTTTGTCTCCAGGGACAAAATCACAGTGTTTTAGTGCTGGGGAATGGAGAGAGAAGTATTCAGCAACCTCAAATCTCATCACCCACACATCCTCTAGAAAAAAAAAAAAAAAAAAGACAAAAAACAAAAAACTAAGGCTCTTAGTGCTGTGCATTAACACAGCCTGGACAAAGTAGCCGTGCCAGGGTTCCCCCATGGGGATGTTACAGTTTCCCCTGCAGGCACTGGGGCTTGAGAAGAAATCTCACCCTGAGAAGGAAGAGCACTGGAACCTGCAACCACAGCCACTGGGACAAGGCACACATCTCATTCCCCTCAGTGCCTTATCCAGGCAAAGCATCCTACAAATCTTCACAAATGTCACAGAACCGTAACACAAGCAGCAGCAAGCAACCACAACGCTTCCTCCTGACAACATACCTAGATGCAGAGAATCAATCTACACCTAAGCTAGGGCTGGAACACGGTGCTCACACTCACGCTCACACTCACCGTAAGTGATGACTTTACCCATTGGCTTCAAAAGGTGAAATGCTTTGGATGTGTCAGATCCACCCAGGGGGTCCATGACAATGTCAACACCTAGAGGGAATTGAGAGCAGCTACAAGTTTTTGCACATGAAAGAACAGGTTCACTGCAGAAGTCTTCCACCACACTCTACCTTTGGGAGAGATTTTCCGGACCTCCTCTGCATAATCCACAGTCCTGTAGTCAATGGGGTGAGCAACTCCACTCTCCTTGAGTGAATCATGTTTGGAGGCCGATGCAGTACCAAAAATGGTGACATTTTCTACAGTCTTGCACAGCTGGATGGCAGCATTTCCCACACCACCTGGAAACAAGCAGGAAGAATGACTTAAAAGCAAAGACGGGAGTTTGGGACACAGGCTTTGTCTAAGGTCAGCTGAGTACATGCTGGGAAAGACTGACCAAGGCTACTGGGAAATGGGTTTGCAGGTGATGTTTTGCTGGTCCAGCCCCTTTCTCTGCTGCCTTACCAGTGTCCCTCCAAAGAAGCTGCATGTTGAGACAAGAAAGCAAGGATTAATGTACCTGCAGCCATGTGGATGAGGACACTCTGGTTGGGTCTCAGGTTCCCAAAGTCAAACAGGATCATGTAGGCAGTGATGTAGTTGACAGGAAGAGCGGCTGCTTCCTCAAAACTCATTCCCTCAGGCATCAGGAACGTCTGCATAGCAGGCACATTCACAACTTCTTGCCAGAGCCCAGTCCTGGCCAGGATCATCACCTTATCACCCACCTAAAACCCAGTGGACAACAAGGAGCTGTGAAATGAGATGAAGATGTGCAGAAATCATCCCACCCTTATTCTTGGCACAACAGGACCATGCAACCCACCAGCACGGCAGGGGCCATGCCCAGGGCATGGGACATCAAGAAACAGCTGTTCTATGCACAATGGGAAGCAGACCACCAAGAAGCCATATCAGGGAGCAGATAAAAAGTAGATAGAAGAAATGCTACTCGTTTTGCAGGCTGGACATTTATATTTGAACAAACCAAGATGTTTTCCTGGAAGGGAGGGAATCATCCTTAACAAAGAAGGTTTTAGGAGATACCATTTTGCTAGTTGTATATCGCGATAGCCATGGGAGCCAAAGGACCGAGATACTCAGAGCTGTTCTGCCCTGGGGTTTTCTAGAAATGCAGCAGTCAGAAGTTCCAAGACCACCAACCCCAGCACCCCCAGCTGTCAGCATGCTTCTGTCCACAGCTCAGCATCCCAGGCACTTCTGTGAAAGCTGGAGCTGTTTCTCTGCCCATTCACATAGCCCAGGAATCGCAGGCAAACAGAAACAGCACGGTCGTGCTTCAGCCCATTGTCCTACTAAGCGATAAGAACATTTTACACGTGCAAAGGATCTCCTCCAGCCGTTTCCCCACAAGGACAGACCAGCACGGATGCTATCTCCGCAGGATTTTGATAGGGGGAGAGTTGATTTCGAAAGCGGCCAGAGCCGGGCCAAGCACAGCCCCACCGCAGCCCGCGGCACGAAGCGGGACGGGGCCACGTAGCGGGAGCTTCCCATCCCATTCCCGTGGGCCCGGCGCGCCCACCGCCGGTACCGGGGAGGGGCGGCCACCAGCGCAGCACGTGAACCGGGTGCGAACCGAACCGGGTGCGAACCGAACCGGGGCACCGCTCACCTGGCGGTCGCGGACCTCCTCGCCCACGGCGCACACGGTACCGGCGCACTCCATCCCGGGGCAGAAAGGCGGAGACGGCAAGCGGTCGTACAGCCCCTGCCGCACCATCACGTCGGCGAAGTTGAGGCCGCACGCACGGACGCGCACCGAGAGCTCCCCGGGACGGGGGCTGCCGCTTCGCCGCGCCTGCACCTTCACCTTCTCGTAACCACCGAAACTCGTCAGCACCAGCGCCCGGTGCTCTGGGGCTTCCCCGCTGCTCGCCCCCTTAACCGGCGGCTCGACGGACTGCGCGGGAGGGGTTGCTGCGGCAACCGGGGCCGGCTCGGAGGACATGGCGAAGCGGAACGGAACGACGGCAACTGCAAGCACAGGGCGGTGGTGGAGAGAGGGGAAAAGGCAGAAAGCGGGGCGAGGCCGGGGGGTGGGGCGAGGCTGGGGCGGGCGGAGGCGGAGGCGGAGCGGCGGCCGGGATGGGGAGGTGGTATCCGTGGTCCCGGCGCTGGGTCCGGCTCCAGCAGTCCGCTCGCAGCCTGGTGTTGCAGCCCCAGTTCACTTCCCCCGCCCCTTGCTGCTGCTGCCGCCACTCCATTCCCTCTCAGTGCGGTGCACGGGGTCGATAGCAAAGTCCCGGCCGCGCCCGTGCAGCCGCTGCGGTGCGGGGATTAAAACCTGATTGCGTCCTCGAGCTGTGGCGGCCTCAGCTCAGAGCGAGCCTCGCCTCGGCTCACTGCCTGCCTCCTCTGCATCGACCTTATTTTTCCTCTCCTTCTGGTAAATGTTTCCTTTCAAGCAAAGAAAGTGCGCCGATCTGGAGCCACGTTTGAAGTGGCTGTTTTGGTGGGTAGTCGCATCGATGAGTACTGCTACAATTTATCCTAAATAACCGAGGTCACTTCCTGGGAGGTTCTGTAAACAGCTCTGTACTCATAACCCTGAAATGGTTCTGTGTTGGACCCGAGGCACAGGCTGCCTCCCAGACAAGAGGGAGGGCTACTGCTCCAGTCCCCTAGCTACAGTGTGGCCGCGTACGTGGATGGATCCATGTATTCAGCCCCTCCTCCTGCTCATGAAGCATCTGTCAGCAGGCAGCAACCAACTCTGTGAGATGGTATTCAGATCCTTGTCCAGCTCCCTAGCTTGCTGCTGCAGTGCAGGTATGTGCCATGCGCAGTCAGAGCCTCTCCACAATAGTCATCAGAGAACATCCTCATGCTCTCTACGCACCAGGGTAATGGCTCAAACCTGGAAGTTGTATAGCACTGACAGAGAAACATCCACCCCCAAAAGAGGAAAACAAAGTCCATCTCAAGGATGACAGAAACAAGCAGATTAGAAGTTTCAGTATTTTTCCAGTGCTGTCTGGAATTCCCTAATCAGGCAAAATGCCTGCTTTGGGCAGGGCACACCCAACGCTTCTGACAGCATTTGATGTAAGGTTTTGGCCTGATAGCAGATGAAAAAAAAAACAAAAACGGTAGTTCCAGGGTTTTTGTAACAGCAATCCAGCTCCTCAGGCAATGGCTGACAGAAGCCAGCAGCAGTTCTGCATGGACGTGGCCACGAGGCCATATGGGGCAGGGGGGCAGCAGGGATAGAGCTCCTCAGGAAGCAGAGCACAAAGGCAGGAAAACAACCAGAGGTCTGGAGCAGGCTGCAAATCATCTGGTTCTGCTGTATGGCATATTTACAGGTGTTTGGATGGCTGCAGTGACACCAAGGAAGAAGCCTGTGGCCTGTTTGCACACCAGGACCTGAGAGCAGCTTGGACATTTACACTGTTACTTGCTATTGCTTGGCTCTGAGTAACAGAGATGTGACTTCATGATGGTTGAGTATCTCTTGTGCTCAAGTTGGGAAGAAGGGATCATAGCGCAATCCTGCTTCTCACTGCTCTTCAGTGTTCTTCTTGGGGGCTTTCATAGCATTTGTCCTCCCAGTAATTTACTTCTGCTGTTAACAGGACACCCATGGTGGATGAAAAACACTAGTCAGGAGAAATTTCCAACAAGGTGGGTGAGAGGTGCATGAGATAAGGGGAAGCCTCTGAGAAACACAATGCTGGATGAAGTCAGTGGGGCTTGGGAGACAGGCTCCTCTTCTGCTAAGCGGCTCTAGCTGTGTGCAGCTGTAAAGCAGATAAAGACATTTTTGCCTAAGAGCACATCTGCTTGGCGTGGGCTTTGCTGCCTTTGTCTCATTTGTGCTTCTGAGTCAATCTTTCCTTTATCAGCTTGGTTCAATCATGTTTTCCCTGCAAATCTTTCTTAGTTGTCTTTGTGTTCAGCTGCAGTAGCCTTTCCACTGCATGTAATGTAGGCTGCAGATGTAGAGGGGGAGCTCTGGGTATGTGCTGTTCTGTTTGCAGGAGCTGGCTGCAAAGCTCTGCGCCTGCAGAGTTCTGGTCCAAGCACAGCATGGTGCTGGCTGCAATGAGATGGGATGCTTGTGTGGTTTGCTGAGGGAATGCATTAGCTAGAATTAGCAATTTTTTCTGGTGGAATTGGTGCTCCCTCCTCCATTCTGTTTTTTGTTTTTCAGCAAGTTCTTCAAATGCAGGTGCTTCTGGATGGCACTGATTTGCAGTTTATGCTGATTTGCCTGGACACAGGCACTGGGCACCCAGGCAGCTGTTCCCTTCACACTCCTTCCACATGGTGAGTGTTTCAGAAGTCTGACCAGTGCAGACCATCTCCCTGTATTTCTCTTACACCCCCTGGTGTAGAAAAGAGGCTGGAGTCTGCAACCAGACCCAGTAGGATGTTGGAACCCAAGATGTCATCTTCTGGGCTGTATGTTTTGCCATCCTGGAACTGTTGGCACTGATGGATTTATCTGAGCGTGCAGGGACACCCAGAAGCCCCTCCTGCCTCTGTTCTGCCTTCCCTCCACCAGTGCCTCCTGTGCATTGGGATGCACAAAGTAGCAGACACAGACGAGATCTCTCAGGTTCATTGTTTGTATTGGAACTGCTGTGCCTGCTGTATTGCATTCATGCCTGCACCCCAGTGACACAGAGATGTGACAGTAGTACAGCAGCTGGAATAGATCTGCGCCCACCCCCTAGGTGAACCTGCCACTCACAGCCAGGACCCCCATTGCTGCTGCTTTGTTCACAGAGACAATGGAGGCAATTGTCAGCCACTAACCAAAGCTGGGTGAATATCACTTCAATCTGCAGAGTGACAGCAGGCTGCAAGAATGCTCACAGTGCAGTGATATCACTTCCTGCCCAGAACTGAGTCTGCTCCACACACTGCAGAGGCTGAGAAAGCTCCAGGTCCATGCAAAGGTACCTTCCCATGAGTGCACAGATCAACACAACCCTCTGTGTGCTCTGCTGCAGTCCTTGGAGACAGCCAGCAACATGAGGATCCTTCTGCACTCCAACCTTGCAGGAGTGTCAATGCCATCAGT
This sequence comes from Oreortyx pictus, assembly GCA_036925125.1. NCBI lineage: Eukaryota > Metazoa > Chordata > Aves > Galliformes > Odontophoridae > Oreortyx > Oreortyx pictus. The sequence goes on from JAUPFR010000030.1 coordinate 4,675,152, forward strand.
TACAGACTTAAAATGACAGGTTTAGCACATCCACATGCTGTGCAGAGTACCATTATTTGGCTAGCATGCTGGGGACGGGGCTGCTCACCCCTGCAGGAGTGTGAAGGGAGCCCCAGGTCACCCCCCCCCCCCCCCTTTTTTCTGCTCTGAAGAAAAGGTGCTCTCTGCTGCATACCCTCCCCAGGCGAACGCAAATGCAGTTATGGGAGGTTGCAAAGTCTGAAACATTCCATGCAGAGGAAGCTTTTCTTTGTGCAATGAAGGACCCCAGTGAACTCTTAGAAGAAAAGACACTGAGATATATTCCTATTGAGGTACAGCAGAGAGCAGAGCAGTGCTCCTGAGCACTGGGTACTGGTGTGGCAGTGTGCCTCACCCCATGCCTCTGGGCTGTACTCATCCCCACTTCATGCACAGCTCTGATATTTATACATGAGAAATGACTGCAATTTCCGCAAAAACAAACTGCTGTCTAAGTCCACTAATAAATCTGCTTTTCCTGCCAAAACATTTTAATTTCCACTTCCCCAGACTTGCTTTGTCTTCACTGTCTCTATTTTTACTATATTTTGTGACAGATGGCTTGTCTCTGACAAATGAAGGTTTGCTGTTATGGTAAATCTTCTGCAGGGTGGCCAATATTAGCAGGAAAGGAACCTTCCCTTCTCAATCATTCTGCTAATTAAAAACACTGCCTGCAATTTGCATTGTTCATAACCAGGGAGAAATGGAAAGCAGAACTGACTGCTGCTGTGCAGCCAGTGCTCTTGGGCAGATGACAAGCCTCCTGTTTTTGCCCGCATAATGTGGCTGTGTGCATCAGAGATACATGATTTTTAACACTTGTGTAGAGCTAGCTAAAATGCTAATTTGCTCCCATTTTTTGCTGAAATTCTGCATAGGAACAAGTCATAATTCTTTACTGGTGCCAGAGCTATAAGGCCCAGGTAGGAAGCTGGACAATGGTGCTGCAAGAGGCATGACAAACCGCTGGTGGTTCTTGATCCTCCCCCACCTGGCCCGAAGTGGTGCCCTGCCCTCAAGTCCTTAGCAGTCTGATCTTGGACATCTGCAATGCCCGGCACCACCTTGGGGATGGATTGGGCCTCTTGTGTCTTCCAGATTTTATGGGTGGGAAAAAAACCACACATTTTTACTGTTGCTGAAGGCTGCAATGAGAGGCAGGTGGACGGGATGCGCAGCGGCAGGAATCTGGATCAGAAGAAACGTGATGGAGCCCGGTGTGGGCTTCCCGGTAACACCGGAGCCGCTTCCCACGCTGCATCCCGGGGATCAATGAAGGGAAGCGGCCCGGCGAGGGGCGGGCAGCCGTTCCCGGGGCCGGGATGCTGCTGGGGGCGGCAGTGGCCGGGTAGCCCTGCCCAGCTCCAGCTCCGGTTGGTGCCGTCGGGGCCGGGGGCGCGGCCATTGCGGGGGCCGGTCCCGGTAAAGCGGCGGCGCTGCCGGCGCGGCCCCGCACCATGGAGGGACACCTGGCTCGTTGCAAGATCGTGGTGGTGGGGGACACGCAGTGCGGCAAGACTGCACTGCTGCACGTCTTCGCCAAGGACTGCTACCCGGAGGTGTGCGGGGGATGGTGGGGGGCGGCCGGAGGCGCGGCGCGGCTCGGCTCGGCTCGGCTCTACGCGGCTCACCTTCCTTCTCCCTACCCAGAGCTACGTGCCCACCGTTTTCGAGAACTACACAGCCAGCTTCGAGATCGACAAGCAGCGCACTGAGCTCAACATGTGGGACACCTCAGGTGGGCTCGGGGAGGGGCGAGGCGGGGCTCGACGCGGCCTCTGCGGGGTTCGCAGCAGGCGTCAAACGCTGAAATCGCCTCTCAAGGTTAATCTCTCGATGTCTTTGCCCCGGGTTTTGCGGCTTTCTCTCCCCCAGCCTGGGGTTGGCTCTGCACGTCGTTTAGGTGCTGACTGCATATCGGTGTGTCTCAGCCCTGACGCTCAGACGAGCACCAACAAAACCAGTTCTGGGGCTTGAGATGAGGCTGGGAAAGAACGGGGAAGAAAGCAAGGTGCAGCCGAGATGGGTGACCTCACCTTGGAGAGGAATGTGCAGTGAGAACGTGCTGTCCTTTCATCACTCTCTCCAGGAGGGCTGCTGGGCTGCTTCGTTTTTTTTTGTGCTCTGGTTTGGTTTTGCCTCTTCATCTGCATCCTCAGTTGTGATGCTGCAGGGAGCCCTAGCCCCAAATTATCTCAGCCCTCCAAAACCCTTTTCAAACTTCTTGCTGTCTCTCTGGGGAGACATGAGCTGTAAGTGAACTGCTTGATGCAGAGCTAATAAAAATATTGGCATCTAGCACGGGTTATGTGCACATTTTAGTTTACTTCTGATGTCCTTTTTGGACTGCTATGTATGCATAATACAATTGAATGCTGGGCTCTGGTGGTGTACATACATAATGGTCTTGCTGATGGTATTTCCCCATAATTTTTGGAGTCTTTATTACAGATGAAGTCTTCTTAGAGCTCTAGAGCAAAAAATAAATTAAAACATGGCCTTAGACAGGGTCTACTTTAGGTCTTGTACACTCAAATTCCTGCATCAGATTATGGCCATACATTCAGCAGAGCTCTAATTAGAGCAGTGGCTTTACTGATTTTTGGACAGCTTTAAATTGTAAAATGTTTATTAATGTTTATTAAGCCTCTACCGGAGGCTTCACAACTTGGCAGATTTTTGTGTCCTGAAACAAACAGGGGTCTTTTGCCTGATGAGTTGTGAGCCCTGGGGGTTTCCAAACTAGAGACTTCTGCAGCTGATGGGAGGGGACTGGTTGTGTTGCTTTTGTTTGATGTTCAGCAGCTTTGCTCTGATTGTCTGCATTTGATTGAGAAAAACTTCACCTTTGGTGTGTGTGGAAACATGCTTAGTGCACTGTGTGGCTTTTTCTAGGAAATCTCTGGAATGTTTAGCTTTAATCTTAAGAATGATGAAAGAACATGGTAAAATGGCCTTAAACCTGATACCTGCATCTGATGCTATCATGTATTCATTTTTATCCTTTTCAACAAAAGATACAAGTTTGTCTAGTGCTCATCTCTTCAGCCAAGAGGAAATGGGCTTTGAATTTTTTTTTCACCCTTTTTAAGAGCTTTGTTGTAAAGAGATTTCAGTAGGTAGTTTTCCAGATAAATTGCCTTCTTTTGCATCTTTCATTTGAAATACACAAGAGCTACATTTGATCCAAATGCCTGTTGCTATGAAAAAAGAGGGCTAAGTATGAGCCTGACCCCATGGTACTGCTTGCGTTTTGGATGTCACTTTTTAACTCAGTCCACCTCTATGCACAGTGTGAGGCTGAAATTGATCCAGGTGCCATTTTACAGCACAGTAGGGATGTCCCATCCCTCCATTTCTGCTACAAGCCATTTCCTTCAACATCCATTAGAAAACAATTTGATGTCTTTGCGTGTGAGAGGACATCAAAGTTCAGAGGAGATGGGGCAGCTGCTGAGCTCTGCCTCTCAGTGGAGGACATCCTGTTTTGCTGCTCTTTCTATTCCCATTTTGGCCGATTCCCCCCATTTTGGTCAAACGTGCTTGGTACAGAAACAGCTTCTCAGCATGATGGTGGTATGGGGGAAACGCCGGTGTGATGGAATGCCTGCTGGCTGGTCAGGGCTGCTCCCAAAGGGCTGGGTGCCTCCTGGATACTCAGTGATGCTGTGTGATACGTGAAGAAGAGTTTACATTCTGCGCAGCCTGCTTGCTGATGTTGTGACTGCTCATCTTGCTTTGCACAGTGCAGACGAGTTGTATTCCTGTGCTTCAGTGGTGGGAAGTGAGTGCAGTCATAACAGGCAAGCCAGCTTCTCAGCAATGCAGCAGCTTAATTCCCCATGTGAGCTGGTGCACCTTTTGCTGATGCATCCCCTGCTGTAGAGCAAAACTGCCTGTAATGGGATGCCTTTGCTAGTGGCTTACTGGAATACCCAGGACTGGCACTATGCTGTGCGTGTGCTCATTGCTATCTTCCAAAGCTGCTGGAGAGGACTTTTCTGCCCCCACAGAACCCAAGCTGACCCAGCAGCACTGATCTGTCTGCTCTGCACTACAGCTCACAGCAGGGGAGTTGCATGGCTGCCAGCCTTTTTGCAAAAGACTTGTGTCTCATAAGCAGATTCCGTTTCAAAACAAGAATAACATTGTAAAGTGCAAATCCCACCCTGCCTCCCTCTTTGCCTGTGCTCAGCAAACAGTCTGCCTTGGTATGGCTGTGTGGGAACCAACAGGCTCTGATAACGGCCCCTTCATTAGGGAAACTACCCAGGAATGTTGATGAGATTAGAGAGCTGAAAGGGGCTGAGTTTAGCAATGGCGTCTCCATTGATGCTAGGGCCAGGGATTCCCAGCTCACAGCTCTGGGATTGCAATGGCTGCCTCTTCCCGTGTGCTCTGAAGCAGAGAAGAATGTGGAGCTGCCCTTTCCTTACCGAAATACCTCCTCCCATGATCCCTGTTGAGGCTGGGAGCCTCAAAGGAGCATACTTGTCTTATGCCTCAGCACAAAGACACAGTTAAGCCTGAAAATATGTGTAGCTGGGTCACATTCTCAGGCAGGTCAGGAACCAGTCAGACAAAAGTTTAAAGAGCTGCAGCAGAAGTGCTTATCCTGGAGTGGGTGGAGGATGGATCTGAGGAGACCTGGAATTATGTGAGAGGGCTGGATGTCACACCAGAGTCCCTGGGATATGTCAGGCTGGGCATGGTGTAGGTGCTGTGTTGTACAGAGTCTGCTTCTCTCCCTGCAGCGAGCAAAACACCTTGGTGGCATCCCTTGTGCCTCAGACATCCATCAAGCAGCAGCTCCTTAGCCAAGCGATCATGTAAAGCAGCTGCTGAAAATCCCTGGAGCGGGGGACTCTCACCCCTGTCTTCTGAGAGTTATAGCTTTGCCTTTCCACCCACCTGGCATTGGAGTGCTCCTCACTATGCCTCAGTGAGGGTCCTGTGAGTACTTGGTGGCAGGGAGAGCACCAGAGGAGCTGGTTGGTGCTGTGCCACCAGCCCTGCAGAAGAGACCTGGGTGCAGCTTTCCTCTTGCCCTAGATCCTGTGAATTAGATCAGCATGGAATTAAACTTCACAGGTGTGCAGGCCCAGCTTTCCTAATGGAAAAACTAAGGGGAGAAACCTTATCTGGTGGGCAAGAGGCTGGAGAGGAATCTGCTGCTTGCACACAGCAAACTGGAAATGTGTGACATTGCATAAAGTTAATTTGTGCTCACTCAACCCACAGATGTGTTCCCCAAAGCCAGAGGTCTGTGAGAATTGGTTGCCACTCCTAGTCCTTGTTACGCCCAATAGAATGATGACAAACAGGTTGAGGCAATGCCAGCTGCCCTTGTGATGTGGCAAAAGAGCCAGGAAGGGAATTCTGGTTCCTGTTTGCCTCCCTCGTTAGCTGCAATGGGTGTGATTGCTAGCACCCTTGTGTAGAGCCCCAGCTAGGTACTGGGGCTGTGCCCCACCTCAAAGGCTTGGTGGTGCTGCCCTGCAGTTGCAAATGGAGCTGTTGCTCTTCAAATGTTGCTCTTGCAAAGGCACTCCAGATGTCCAAGGCAACAGGCTGTGCTCATAGGTCCTTGTTTGCAAGTGAGGGGCCACGAGAAACCCCTTCTTGGAGCAGGCCACTTGATACTGGTGTCCTGGAGAATTTGTGGCGTCTGGGGAGGGGCAATGGGGATTTGGTTGCCCCACGCAGGGTCATGAAGCTGCATCATGTTCTGTCTTCCACCAGGGAGCTCCTGTGACAAGTTCGCATCCTGCCTGCTTCTTCAAGTTCCCTACGGTCAAGCTGAGTTGAGTACAGGGACCTCAGAATAACATTTTTTTTCATTGTCTGCCCCCAGGAGGTCAAAAGGATGGGGCTTGACCCTTGGGGCTGTTTAGCTGCTGCTCTCAAGTGTTCCCTGAGGGTAAATTCCTTTTTTGCCCTCTACTGCAAACTGTCACTGTTCCTCTGGGCTTATTTCTCCTTTACTAGTGGTGGGGAAATACATTGGGTGACTCTGTGCCCCCTCATTACATCTGCAGAGGAAATGCTAGCTTTGAAGCATCCTCACTGTCTTGGAGAAGCAGCTGAGATTTTTGCAGGCTCACCATGGGGACTGGGCTCTTTCCTTGCCCAGCATGTCTGGGACAGCTGCCACTTCTGTCTCTCCAGTTGAGCATCAGGTTTTCAGGTGTTTTTATGCTTTGCTCCTGTGAAGAGACAATAGCTGGGCTGTTCCATGAAACAGGGCCTTTCTTATGTGGATGTGCTGCTTCCACCATGGTAGGGTGGAAGCATGTCTCCTTCCATGGTGACAGCTTCCTGCCCCTTTTTTTTTTTTTCCCAGTCTTAAAGGCATGATATAAATAAAATATATTATTAACGCTTTCATGATCATCTGCCCTGGCAGAGGAGCTACCAATCACAGAAGACATCACATTCACTATTGCTTTATACAATAGTAACATACCTGAAAGCATGGGGAAAGCATGTGATGATGAGTCAAGAGTTTGGGTCAGTACTTGATCTCCTACCTGAGAGCAGCATCACTGCATCCCAGTCCCAAGCTGCTGTACCAACCTCTGAATTTCAGACAACAATCCACAGGGATTTTATTTTTTATCTGTTTTTGGGAACTGGCTTGCTCCAGTTTTCTCTCATTAATCACAAATAGATGCACACAGGTCCCGCTTCTCTCAAACCTGATTGCCAAGTTGGAGAACAATTCATGCAGAACAGGAAGGCTGCAAACATGCATGTCTTAGGTGCATGTGTGCTTGGAGGTGCAAGTGTGTGGGGCTCTAGGGTGCCTTGCAGGAATGGCTGAAAGGTACTGAGTTCTCAGAACCTATAAAACTTGAGATCTGGAGCTGAGGGAACTGAGGTGTTTGTGGTTTGTCCTCATGAAAAAGTAAAAGATTCAAAAATTAAAGTAACAAAAGAGAATTCCCTGATTCATCTGAGAGAAAGCTGGGGATGATGTAATTCTGGAGTATAGCACTGTGCCATGCCAGCCATTGGTTCCCACTGGTCTCCTGGAGTGGGGAAGGGAATTCATGAAAATGCTGGTGTTTATCAGCTTGTGGTGAGCAGAGCTGTCGACGGGGCCAGTGCCATTACCCTTGGAGCAGAAAGTTAGAGCATACAGAGACAATTTTGATCTCATTAACAAAATTATGTTCTTGAGCTGGGGCAGTTCTTCCTTCCCTTCCTTTTGCCATCTCCAGTCACTGCCTGGCTGTGTCCTGACATCAGGCTGGGGGTTTGTGGGATGGGTAGTGATCAACCGTGCGGGATGCACTCTGCAGCACCGTGTGCGCTCCGCTGATGCAGTCTGTGACTTGCTGAAGAAAGCAGCAGGTTGCTATGATACAGTTTGCTATAGCAATGTCTGAGACGAAAGGAGCCAAAATCAGTCTCTACAAAAGGAGCATTCCTGGGCTGGGAGGAGGTCAGATTTATCTTCAGTGTTTATGTGAAGTGGAAGAGCACCCAGGAGAGCATGTACATGGAAATGCTTCCCTCCCACCCAAGGCAGAAGTGCCTGCCTGGGGCAGCTGTGCACAGTTCTGATAAAGGGTCCGGCAGATCTAAGCGTGCAGATCCGTGCTGGATCTTGAATCCCTTCAGGCAAACCTGCATCTAGAAGGCGTATAGAAGCTTGGTCTGAATGGCAGCTTGGTGCTGCAGAGCTCAGTGCTGTGAACAAAAGCGCTGAGTCACTTGCAGGATGGGGCTGCTCATGGGGCCAGCTCTGCCTGTCAGAAGGTGAAGCATCCTGAGCCTGAAGTAGGGTCAGAGTTTCCTAGGGTTTGCTGTGCCCTATCCTGCACCCTGTGTCTTGGTGCTGGCCCAGGCACCCCAGGCACTGACTCCATGCACAAAGTATGACATTCCCTCTATGAAGAGGGCTGGGCTTTGCAGAGGTTGTAGTCTGTTTCTGCCATGCTGGATGCCAGCTACTTCTCATTCCAGTGACTTTGCAGGGACAAAAAACTGCTGTGGTTTTTCTCACTTGTGGCTGCGGGGAGTGCAGCAGCAGAATGTCCCTGCAGCTGGCTTTGCTGTGAACCCAAATACACATGGGGCGTTGGCATGCCTGCTTTGTGAGTGTTGTGGAGCATCCCCCGTGGCCCTATCCTGCGTCCAAGGAGGCAGACCCAAAAAGGGACAGTGTCTCTGCTTCCCTTTTTCATAAATAACCAGCTGTGTTTCTCATCTTCCCAGGAAGTTTAAGCCATTGTGAAGCCAAATATAAAACTGAAAAAACTGTTTTTAAGCAGTGATGAGCTGATTGCTCCATTACTGCTAAATGAGGCATTTACAGTTTCATATAGAATACACTTCAAAGAAAAGCATTATGGGATGGTGGCTTTAATGCCTGAAATTCACACTGAGGGGTTGTGTGTACAGACGTGTGTGTGTACATGGCAGAGTTGTGCAGGATTCCGCCCAGGCTTTAGTCTGCTCCTTAAAAAATCTTTCAGAGCTTAATAACCAAATCCTGGCACATCTTTTATGCAAATATAAAAAGAATGTGTCTGACTATTTCCAGCATAAAACCAGAGCAGAAAAAAGTTCTTTTTTTACCTATCTTAAATTCTCACAGTTGTTGTGAGCAAGCGCCTCTGTGAGAAGATATTGAGAAGATTAAAACATAGCAGTAACCCTGCTCATGACCTGCCTTCTCTCAACTACATCTTCCAACTGTTTGGAGTAAAGCAACTGCATGACAAGTGATGGGATCCTTGTGCAAGTGCTGAAGCACTTCCAAGTTCCCAATCCTGTAGATATCCAGCATGCCCAACAGCACAGTTTGCCACCTGTTGCTTCCCAGATGCTCACATTTGGCCACATCCCCAGTTCTTGCTGGAACTATGGACTTGTAGAGAGGGACTAAGGCTCCTCACCTACCCCACCAGGTATTAAGCAGCCCATGGATGATACTTTCTGCTGACCACTTCTCTCCCTGCAGGCTCAGCCTATTATGATAATGTCCGTCCCTTGGCATACCCAGACTCAGATGCTGTGCTCATCTGCTTTGATATCAGCCGCCCAGAAACCCTGGACAGTGTGCTCAAGAAGGTGAGTGCCCAGGATATCTGGGCTGGGATGGTGCCCTGTGTCCCCCACTGCTGCTACCAATGCCAAAAGCTCCATTGGCTAGAGTTTGCTTACAGCAGTTCCCCATAAATTTCTTTGTCTGTAAGGAGCACCGTGAGTGAGGCAGCTCACTGCAGCATGCAGTGCTCATATTGGGTCTGCCTGTGTGCTTACATGCAAACATGGGGATAGGGAGAAATGGAGTGCGTCTGTTGGGTTTCTCATGTCAGCACTGGGAGGAATCTCTGGGGCTCCAGTGTCCTGGCAAGGGGACGAAGACCCTCTGGATAGCTCAGCCAGGGGCTTGGGGTTGGGCTCCAAGACAGCTCCTAGCATCCAACTCAGGGACAGGAGCCTCTCATGGGGTCTGGAAGCATCTGCTGCTTGTGATAACAGGGTGATAACACAAGCAAATCTCTTCTGCCTTAATGAGATGCAAGCCCATTGATAATTAGCTGGGGTTGGGCTTTATTGATGTCTGTCTGCATGCTTCTCGTGTGAGTCTGCTTTGCTCACTTCAAGGTCTTCCCTCACAGGTGCTTCCAGTGCTGTTAGTAGTGTCTGTTTGATACAGTGACTTTTAAGCCCTGTGTCATGGTATTTCTTAAGTGCTTCTGGGCAGATGCCTTATTTCCTTTGGTGCAGGCTTACAGCCTGTGGAGGTAAGGCACATTTTTCAGATACCATGAAGTTGAAATAGGTTTTAGTTTCTTCTAGTACCAGGCAAGTAAGGTGAGTAACATTCTCTATTCAAGCTGTGGGCAAATACACTAATTCAGCAGAGGAAATCTTTATTATTGCTGCCCTTCTGCTTCCTGGCTTATCTTCATAGCATTTACAGTTGAGGGGAAGGAACCACCTGAAGGATTCAAGCAGCTTCTAATTTTCCACAAAGTGGATTTTCACAGGCTGGCACCTCTGTTCTGACAAGGCTTGATGGTGCTGCAAACCTTGGACTCCCCACATGGTGTCAGGCATGGGAGAAGTGGATCATACTGCAGAAAACAGGCCCTGTAGCTTCATCTTGGCAGGAATTTTCATCCTTTGAGTAAATGAGGGTGTTTGGCAGGGATTTTCATCCTTTGAGTAAATGAGGGTGTTTGGATTCCTGCTCCAAATGAACTGCTGCATCCTCCTTGCGTGGCTGCTGCCAGTGCATGTGGGAGCCCTGGTAGACAGTTTATGCAGCAGGAAAGCGATCTGCAGACTGGAGCACATCTCCTGCTGGGAAACACCATTTTTCCATATTTTGTGGTTACTTTGATCTGATATTAAGAGAAACTTGAGTCTTTGCTGGCACTTCCTTTCCCCACTAGGTTCTGGAAACCATGCTGTGGGTTGGGTTTTCTTCCCCTTCTAATTGTCCAGGATATATGCCTAACTGTCAGCAGTTTGGAATTGCTAGTTCCAAGACACATCTTCAGCCAGTGGGAATCTCTATTTGTCATCTGTTTGCTGCTCCACAAGCACTTAAGGGGTGCTCAGGGTGCTGGCAAAGCCCCAGGTCTCCCCCAGTCCCAGTCAGTGGGTGTACTTACCATTGCAGACACTTCACTGCATATTGGTCTTTTTTGAAGCTTCGGAAGGTACTATTAGTGAAGAAGGTGTATGCTTGTCCTGGCCTTCTTCTTTTGCTTCAGTCTTGCTGGTCACAGCAACTTGAATGCAGCAGGTTTGCAGGGTATATCTGGACCAAGTGAGCATAAAGTTAACTCTGACCATTCTTGTAATTGCCTTTGGCAGCTGTTAAGGAAGAACTAATTGGCATCCAAACAGCTGTGACTCCAGTTTGGAAAATCCTCACATGGCAGGCTTCAAAAGTGATGCATTGTTATGGGTCCAGAGAGCAGCTCTGGTGAACTCCAGCTGATGGGGCTTCAGAGATTGTGCAAAGTGGTCACCATTGTGCTGAGACCCTGTGACTGGCTCTGTTGCTCCAACCTTGACCCTTTTGTAAGCTGTCCATTGTCACACAACCTCTGGCACAACTGTGCACCTTCTCCCTCTTGTCTTTGCTACAGTGGCAAGGGGAGACTCAGGAGTTCTGCCCCAATGCGAAGATCGTTTTGGTGGGCTGCAAGCTGGACATGCGGACAGACCTGAACACACTGCGGGAGCTTTCCAAGCAGCGCCTCATCCCAGTGACACATGAGCAGGTGGGTTTTGGGCAGCTGCTCATCCCCACAGGGATCAGGGACTTTTCACCTCCACCTCCTCAGATAAGTTGCTCAGCAGCAAAGGACCTCCAGTGGTCTTTGTCTGAAGCTGACTGACTCTTGGATCAGGTACTCTGAACTTGCAGCACTCTTCTCCCCTGCTGTGGGCACACTCTGACACATTGCTCTGCTGAACCACCTCCTGGTTAGCAGCCGGGATGACTTTCCTCAAAGTCAGTGGAGATGTCCAGCTTAATAATTTGGACTGGCTAAAGTAGGACAAGTGTGTTTCTGCACCTCCTTGTGGAGCATAGCTGGGCTCTCCTGCTTAGATGCTGCACTGGGGTGAGGACAAGGCCACAGCCTGGGAACTGCTGCAGTCACCAGCGCAGGGACGCAAGCTCTGTTGCTGCACCTTGCTGCAGTCCTGGAGAGCTGAAGGGAATGAAAGATGCTGCTGTGCAGTGCTATGTCCTAACCTCTATCCTCCTTCCTTTCCCCATCTCTGCATCTCAGGGCAGTGCGCTGGCACGACAGATTGGGGCAGTGGCCTATGCTGAGTGCTCCTCCAAGGTGTCAGAGGACAGTGTGCGGGATGTCTTCCACGTGACCACGCTCGCCTCGGTCAACAGGATACACAAGAACTTGAAGCGCTCCAACTCCAAACGGGGACTGAAGCGGGCATCACAGATGCCCAGCAGGACGGACTTACTGAATGAAACAGAGATCAGGAAAGACCGAGCCAAAAGCTGTTCCATCATGTGAAAAACAGTCTGTAAATAACATGTGTGTGTTGTTCATTTTGTACAGTAACTGGCCAAGACCAGGGCTTGGTGCTGGCTACAGAAGCCACCTTGCCTTTCTGAAGCCTTTCTTAGCCTCTAGGGCTGAGCAAAGGTCCCAGCTGCAAATGGGTGCAGGAGGCACCCTGCACTGCCAAGACCTCTGGGTCAGCTGCTGCTGTGCAGGTTGCTTGGAAGAAAGGAACCACTTGGCAGAGAAGCATTCCGGCGCTGGAAGGTCTATGGTTGGATGAAACAAAGCAAGAGAGTGATGCTGCATGCATGCCGTCCTCCTGTTCCCATGGCCCAGCCTCTGGGCAACATAGAGTGGTTGGACCTGGGCTGGAGGCTGGGAGAGCAGGGAACTGCTAGAAGCAGAATGACTGGAAGAAAGTCCTCTTCCAATCTGCCTTTAGAAGAGAAGCATTATTTGAGCTGTTGCTATCTGCAGCTGGGCTGGATGGCCCAGCACCAAGGAAGTACCCTAGGGAGGTAGCATAACCTGGTGAACATCATGCAGATCACCTCCTGGGAGACAGTAGATAGGCAGCTTTTCTAACAGTACTTTAGATACTTGAATTCTATGCCAAAAACAACAGAGCATATCTGGCTGCAGAGTCTGTCCCTGTAGATGCATCCTGAAAATTGTGGTTCCCTTCAGCAAGCAAATGCCACTCAGGAGCTTGTGTCTCACTGCTGCCAGCCTGGTTCCTCATCAGGCTGCTCACTGCCACAGGCAGCTGTACCTCCAGGCACACAGCGTTGTGAAAAGCAGACTGCAATCACTCTACATGTCCTCTTCTCCACCCATTTCAAACTGCAGACTGTGTTCCATGATACTGTGTTTGTCTGGTACAAGACACAAAAAGGACTATATCCGTCTCTGCACCCTGACTCCACTGCAGCTGTGGGAAAGAAGGTGCTCCCTGCCCATTCTGCATGGCTGTACGGCCTGCTGCCAACACTTCTCATTGCTTCTGCTGCTGCCCTCTCAAAAAGCCTTTAACAGTGTTAGCCTTGATCTAATGACACGTAGACACTTTATGGAAAAAAAAAAGTCTGTTCCATTGCCAAATCCAGCTGTGTCAGTGAGCTACAGAAAAGAAATAAACAGCGTTGGAAAATGCAGTGCTTGACTGTTCATTTTTAGTAGTCATCCTCTCAAAATACCTTACCACCTAGCTTCTAGACATGGAAATGCACTTGCAGCTTGCTAAAATACAATGCACATCCAAATGCAGATGCTGTGCCAAAGCCTAAGCAAATCCAAAGCATGCTTCTGTTATGCATTTACGCAGCCCATACACCAACTGTTTGAAATCATTTTTGTAAGTTTAGGCTTCTGACTTAAGAGTGGGATCAAATTCTGGATAAGAGTGTCCCCATCGAACATAAGGGTTGCTTTTTCCAGTCTCCATTCAGCATGCAGCTTAATATTCTGGCAGTCACTTCTCCACTGGCTTGATGGACTATAAAGAATAATTGGCCTCCCACAGTGGTTTATTTAAACAGACTTCTCAAAGGAAAGTCTCTCCCTTCATCTCTAAAGAGGAATAAGCACACTAAAACAGGAAACAAAATCAAAAGAAGTAGAGAAGAGATTATAGATAGCTAGATGGATAGACACAGACAGACAGACAGGTAGGTAGACAGGTAGATAGATAGAAGAGACACAGACAGGAGAAAACAAACAAAGCCACTGATGGATCCCTGCTCCTGCATGGTCAACCAGCAGCTTGCCTGTGAGCAATTAGAGACTTCTTTTATATATATGTACAAGAATAGATGGAAGAAAAGAGGATGAATGTGTTTTCTGTAATTTTCCTTTGGGCATCTGTCTATGTGGCAACAGGTACTTTTCCCACAGATAATCCTCTTTTATAACTGCACATGTAGTTGGAGCACTTTTAGGCTGCTTTAGCTGAACCCTGATGGTCTGCTCCTGCCTGGTGGGTCTGGGTGAATGTTCTCTTCCAGTCAACCTTCTTCTGCATCAGTACGGACAGATCCTTTATTCCCAGAGCTACTGATGGACAGGTAAGTCAAAGGTTCTTAACACCACCAAGCAAAATAGAAGCCCTTCCAATTCTTCCAAATAGTGCCAAGCCTAGCAAGGAGCTGATAGCAATCCCCAGCCCCATGGTGCTGATAACAGGCTTCCAGCCGGGGAGGGGCACTTAGCTCTTGTTTTGCAAAGGCTGCTGAGTTATCTCACAAGCTGAGAAAAGTGCATTTGTGTAAACTGGCCTCATTCACAACAGCGCCATTGTCTGCAGCCGCTGAGCTCAGGCTGCCTGAGCTAATTAGCATGGAGAAATCAGCATTCTTGCTGCGCCCCTGGTGTCACCCAGGAAAGAGGGGCAGGCTGCCAAGCAGCTTCCCAGAGCTGTGCCTCTGTGCCAGAGTGAGGACTCTTCTCTCGGCTTTTGCGCAGGGCTTTGTGAGTATACATCCCCAATAGGACTCATGAACTTCTGCATACTGGGAGCAATCAGGTCAGGGTGAGTTGCTGCAGCACCTGGGATTTGGCCCAGGACTGCAGCAAGCAACACAAACAGGGAGCCTCTAGCCCTTCTTTTCCCCAATCACACAGTTCAGCTGACAACGCAGCTATTCAGGCTGCTGGAGCCCGCCCAAATATTTTTCTCTTTTACCCTAGCTACATTCTGCTCATTTAAAGAGATCCCAAAAGCTTTGATAAAGCTGCCCATCACCTGCACAGGCTTCCTATAGACAAGGTCAACAGAAAAGCACAATTGCATGCCCCTTTCTACTTTCTAGGTAAAATGAAAACAGAAAGAAAACTTCTTTCTTATTTTGAGAGAAGCTCCTGGAGCAAGGGGAACATCAAAGTCCCCTGCAGCATCCTAACAGTAAGAGTGCTGTTTATAGTTTTCAGAACAGCTGTAGTCCATGGCCCAAGATCTTCCATGCACTGGTAATC
Organism: Oreortyx pictus; assembly: GCA_036925125.1. Taxonomy (NCBI): domain Eukaryota; kingdom Metazoa; phylum Chordata; class Aves; order Galliformes; family Odontophoridae; genus Oreortyx; species Oreortyx pictus. Next base: position 4,690,157 of record JAUPFR010000030.1, read on the forward strand.
ACAAAATAGTGTTTATTTGTATTGATATATACAATGAATAAGGATACATGTATATTTAGGCAAAGTGAAAATATGGAGATTATTCAGGAATGCAAGTACATTTTAATTCAACCTGAGCCCAATATTACTCTTGTAAATAAGTATTCCTCGAGAATGTCCTTAATAGATAGGCAGAAACTGGCTGGGATGGTAAATAATGCATCGCTGTGAGGAGGCCACATTCTAGATATTTTTTTCCCCTAGTCAGGTTCTAACTTCTTTGATTTATTTTGCCTGAGTTTTAAAGGACTATTTTGAGATTAAAGATTAGCATTTCAAAAGAACAAGAAGGCAACAAAGATGATAACTGCATCTTTTTATAGTAATGTTACTTACGTATTTTTATTATTAATACAAATGTATTTATTAACTCTGAAACAAAGAATACTACAAGCACATAATCTCTACATGTTGTATCAGTACTGATGAGAACTCCCATGTAACCGAAAAAGAACTGCAGGTCAGTCTTAAGACACAAGGTAAGCATCCAACTCCTGACACTCAAAGCAAGCAACACTGTCCAACACCCACTCTCGAGTAACCACTGCAACATTGTTCTTCCGCTGGATTGCTGTAAGACAAAAGACACGCAGGATAAATCTATTATAAATCAGGCAAAGCAAGTTTAAAGTGAGTTTACTGATATTTTTCACTTTGAACTATTTGCTTTGGCACCTTAAAGGCCTTGGTAAAAAGCAAGATTTTAAAACAGGAATGTGGCACTACTATTTCTTTTAACAATGCAAGAAGTATCACTGCTTCATAAAGAATAGATGCTCGGCAAGTGGCCTGGCAGGAAGTTAGGAACAACACAGAATAAACACAAAATCAGGGACTGCAGTCCTCATTACCCTTTAATTTAGGACCTCAGTGACAGAGGTTCAGTTCCTGTCCAGGCATACCAACTACATGATTTCAATAAGAGAAACAACAGAAAAATTACTGAGGTGTTCCCAGACCACTACTTGGTGTTTCAGGGTCTTCTTAATTTTCTCATTTTCCCAGTGCCACTGAAACTGCTGTTGTCTTTGCAACACTACTTTCCTGCTCCATTGTTTTGTTGCTCACTTGCTTTCATTCATCCCACAACTCCCCCCATCTGATTTAAGAGTAAGTGAAGTCTGAAACACTTGCACTTTCAAAAACACATTCTTTCTTCTGGAGCCTCTTCACTCCAGATATCAATTAATGCTTGGTAACTGTACATTCTTTCCAGATCAAGAGAATGCTGTTCCATCTGAGACTACCTACTGGAGCTTACTAGTCTCCTGAGCGCATGCTTCTCCACCTTTCATGAGCTTTTTGCAGTCAGAAAGGTTTCTGTAAAGTCAATGACATATGCAGGACAACTGAGCCTACAGCATACACACAACAGGACCACATATTACAATATTACAACAAGCTGTGATACTGCCTGCTAGACCATCTTCTAAGACTGATTCTTGAAATAACACAGCTCGTCCTTTCAGGCTTCTTTCAAGACCTACCTCTGCCTTCACAAGTAATAGCATTTTACTTCCATCCTTCTACAAACCTCTCTGATTGTCAACGGTTTACCGGGCTGGATCGGCCCGGTTCCGTGACAATTGGTGTGGGGGACCCGCAGACCCACGCCCCAGGAAAGGGGAAGGGGGAAAGGGAAAAGGAAAAAGGGAGATGGGCCTAGAAACAAAACAGCGGCAACGATCTGAGGAGGAAAGCTAATTTACTAAATAAGATATCAGAGAGCAAAATAACGAAATATAATACAATATAATTGGAATTGAAGCTAATAAATCAAATAAAATGAGCAAGAGAGAGTGTCCGATAAACCGAAGGCCTTACGCTAACGCTGAAGGCAATACGGCAGCGAGCACCCACTGCTGAGTCGATCCCGAAGGAAAGAGAGAGTGTCCCGTGACCTCAGAGAGTTTTATCTTTTCCCTCTGAGCGGAAAATATGTAAAAATGCAAAGCATCGCAAAGTCCTCTGGGGAATGTAGTTCTCCTCTTCTGAGACAGGTACACCCGGAAATATCAATGATCTATGGAGTTGGAGTATTAACTCTTTAACTCTTAATGCACTACATGTTGTTATGATGTGGAATACCAATGCCAAAAATCATAAAACCATGACACTGATATTTAACTATTAAAAACACTCAGGGGATAGAGACACACGATATGTATCATGAAACAATCCATGACAATAAGTAGTTTTACCTTCATAACTTGTGCCTTCCATCCAAGCATCTGGCTGCACAACAACAACAGCTGTGGAATTCTAGGATTCCAAGATAAGAAAATAAAAATGCTACTGTTATCTGTCTTTAAATGACTCTCTCACCTATCATCAGTGAGTGGTAACAGAGTGATAACTGGGCTGACTGTTTCATCCCTTAGGAGGTGGTGGAAGAACATTAGGTTATTTTGCCCCCGTTATTTTTCCTCCAGGAATGCTGTACCTGAAGGCTTCTAGAACTGGAAAGTGAGACTCCTGTGTGGATTTCCATAGAGATCAGTTACCTGGTCAGCACAGAATACTGGGATTCATCTTTGACAAACCCACGAAGGCCACGTAACCTTTCAACACATACATTAACTAACATGGTGAATGGTCTGTAGCTAAGCACAACATTTCTTTAACACTTACTACTTTGTGGGTGAACAGATGAAGCTGTTTAACTACAGAGGCACCACAAAGCTCCACTATCCATTCTAAATGCCCTGGGGAGTGAGAAAGAAAAAAAAGATAAACAAGTTTTTATTACAGTGCTCTACAGAAAGGAAGGATAAATTAGATAAAAGGCCTGATTTGAAGTACAGGAGAATCGGCAAAGCATTTTTCTGGTGCACCTGCCGAGGGCATCCAAAATGAGAATGCCGTCTCTGTTCCATCTAAATCTCAAATAGATACTTTGAAAGGATCAGGGTGCAACAAGAGCATTCAAGAGATGAAACATAAAACTCTGATGAATGCATAAAGTCTTCCTTAACTTTTTTATATTTTAAATAAATATTTCAATGCTGAGAGTTTATTCAGTTCCACCAAAATTGCATACCTGTAGTCATATCAGTGAAAGGTCCATAGCAGCAGATCTCAAAGTCTTTGAAGATCTGAAAAATGAGAAACGTGTTAACACAGTACACATATGGTATACTTACAGGACATGCTGGTTTCACTGCACATCCAGGACCAGTCACTGTTCCATGATCCAGTCACTGTTTCGCAAAGTGTAACTGAAGCTTTTTGTGTGAGATTCTTTTCTTTTGCAAGTTATAAAAGAAAAAAAAAATAATAATAATCAGGCTTGTGCTGTCCTATATTGATGCTATAAAAAGATGACATTCACTCTAAGCACTGAAAGTCATTTTTTATACAAGAAAGGTGAGCTCTATCAGTGGCACTGAAAATATGCTCAACTCAATACATAAGGAACTGGAAAACATTCCAGATAGGCAAGCTGCAGTGTATCTTGAACAGTCATGGCCAGTCAGGATTTTCTTCCCTGAAATGCTCGTACCTTTTCAGTCAGAGATTGCCTAGCCCTCTTAGGACCCTGGTGGTTTCTGCCATTGATTACATCTCCTTTAACTTCAAAGTTCTCCTGGAACAAAACATAAACAAACAATCTAAAGTCATAAAATAAAAATGAATAAGGCATGTGTATAGCTATATTCCAACACTATTAGCTTAGAAACAGATCTTTTCCTCTGTACTATAATCATCAACATCAACAGGTGCAGTTATTAAGAAAACGCCTAAAAGCTGACCTAAAAATAAGTAATTAATTATGTATTCAGTAACAATGAATTCCTACAATTGAAACATGACTTCTGGTAAAACTAGAATTTCTGTTTTCAGAAATGAGTTTTCAAGTATGAAACGCCCAGCTAACATTTGAGTTTACCAATAGCTTCATCAGTGCAAAAACATAATTTACATATTTGACATGTGACTCAAGATAAGAAAAATAAACGTACCTCCTCCAGTATCCTGCCTTCTTTTAAAGACTGAATTATCCCTAAATAAAAAGAACAGAACAAGACAATCATTTTATCCAGCAAAATTTGATAGCAAGCAGCTCAGATTTAAATTACAAGAGAAAGAAGCTTGATCTTACTGTCATGTTATTTTGGATATGCTGACATATTTATATATCTTTTCTGATCCTGAATATGTGTTTATTCTATTTCGAACAAGAGAAGAGTACATTCACAGTAGAAGAGTAGAGAATACTTTTTTCCAAAGTTACACTCACACTGGTAACTAACAACCCATTTTCGTCCTGCAATACCCAGAAAATACTTCAATGTCCGTTCGCATACCAGCTCCTTATCTGCAGAACAAACAAGAACAAACCAATCTTTCAGTTTTGCCACTAGTGAAAAGCAACTCAGACAGTTTGTACCTAAAAGCAAAAGAATCTTGCTAAGTGAGGCAAGGGAAATATCAAGATCAGAAAGGTTCAGAAATTCTAGAACCTTTTTTAGCTAGTGAGTAAAGATAAAAGGCAAAGAAAGCCATGAATACTATCACAACACAGGACACTAACTGAGGATTCAGTGCCTAACGTTAGCACAAGCATTCATATGACTGGCCGTCTAAGCTCCTCTTCTGCTGTATTGAGACAGGATGAACAGCCTTCTGAAAGTTGTACCCATCTCCATTTCTATGAAGGCAGAACAACGTAGCTCTCCAAAACAATATGGTCACGCTGTTTATGATACACTTCATGAAGAAAAGTACAAAAACCATTGCACTGAGGAATAACAGGATTTTCTGGCTCCCTTTCTATATTTGTTTTTAAAAGTAATAAAGGCTCACAAAAGGGACTGCATCCAAACATGAGCCATTCAGAAGTGCTTCTGTGACAGAACACAGCATACCCACATTCAGATTTGGCTCAAAATATTTTCTCTAACAATTTTTTTAAAGCAGACAAGGAAACAAAACATCCCCCACTGATTCTGTGGAACGGAATTGTAGATTTGTACGCCCAAATGTAAATAAGCAAGCAAAAAAAAATTATAAACAGCTTCTCTTCTGACTTATTTCAGTTTATTGCTGAACCATCCAACCATGCTCACTGGTTAGTTATTAGTCTAGAGTTTACTTTTTTACTTGTATAAATATAGGGTTTGTTCACATAGCTCCCAACAAACCTGTTTTCATTATGACATGGGTTGTTCCATCAGTAATGTGATTAGAGAAAGTGCTCTGAGTTTTTCTGGCAAACTTCTGGACCACCAGCTGAAAAGCAGTCAGAAAAATCAACAGCTAGCAAAACACATTTAAACAACATGGTATTTATGAAGCTGACAAGTAGATTTTTATGATCTTTGTACATATCTCACTTTAGATATTTTTAGAAGAGCAGGCATTGCAGCATTCATTTGCCAAGACATTCTAAAAATCAAGTCCTCATTTTGGAATAATATGCTTTCCTCCTAGACAGCAGGAAGTCTCTTAGAATGTTCAGAGTTCACTAAGCTTTGCAGTGCTGTTTTTAGGACTCATCCTTAATATTTTTAGGAGTGTGAAGTTTGACTTGGCTGCTGTAGCGATGAACAGTAATTCCTATAAGATTAGTTTCCCAAATAGTTAGAACTCTCTATGTTGAGGACGACAGTGATCAATGGGTATAATTAACAGCAAGTTACTAAACATTCCAAAATATACATACCTGTTCACTTTGATTCAGACCAGATGCCACAATTAACATTCCTGTCCTGTAAGTCGTACCTGATCTTGCAGCATTTTCTTTCCCAGATGCACTGGGCAGTACAGGTGTAGGAAAACATACACTTCTCTCTGATTTACGTACTTGAACATTGCTTTTGTTATCACTCTGAGCTACAGCGAAACTATCTGTTGCTTCTGCAGTTTGAGGGTGAGGATGCTTTACAAAGGAGGAAGAGTTATTTGGACTCCTAGGCACATCTCCACAGAGAACCAGTAAAGTAGATGCTTTACTTAGCTTGGTCCTAGAGTCATGCTCAGACATATTTTCTAGAGGAAAAGAAAAATTAAACCTTGAAATAATTTCATGTTTCTTTAAGTCATAGTGTAAAGCTGTTGCATCACCTTTTAAGTTCACATGCTGGAGTCATTTCCTATGCTTACTTGTTTAGAATTTCAGATACTGTCTTTTACAGAATTAAGATTTCAGTTAACATATCAGGTAGGGTATCAAACAAGCTGATAGCAAAACTGCACTAGTTAGTATATTACACTAAATACCACATTACCATATCTGTGTTCACAAGCAGTAGAAAGGTATTAACTTGGCAGCAGGAATATGCCTGTAATTTGTGATAAACTGTCAATAACTCTAATCAATTTAGGCTTTTATGAAACAGAAAGCTATATTCTAACATTAAAAAAAATTGCATTGTATTAATTTTCTACTCTGAAGTAAGCTAATCATTAAAGTTGCTGAATTAATTTGCAAACAATCTATTTTTAGTTATCTATAATAGTTTTGCTTACTGGGTTTAGCAATGCCACATTTCAAAATCTGTTCTATGAATTGGCAGAATGTTCTTAAACTGCAGTGAAGTTCATGCAGTTCAACAGCCTTATTAACTGCATGTAGATTAAAAGACTAGCCAACCAGTCTCTTGGTGTTAATTACACTGTTAATGACCACAAGATCAGATAGCACCACTGTAAGAATCATACACAGTAATAACATGGTAAGTCTCTAAACAGCTTTGAATTACAGGTTTTCTTTGCTATTTACCCATTTCTTCTCTCATCTGCTCCATTCCAAGCGTTCCTCCACTACTTGAACGTGGCAGTTCTCTACATATGGGCAATACCTCAGTGTGCTGACTTCCATGCTGGTTTAGCACTGCTTCAAGTACAGCCATTTCTTGTTGTAGCTTTTTCAGGTTATTTTGCATAGCATTCTTCTGCTGCAAGTGATACACAGTTGTGCCAATGTTAACAAAGTCAGCTTTAAACAGCATAATTATTTTTTTCAAGTATTTTGTTAGATATCAGAATAATTTTGAATCACTTGTTACATGCTCAAAAGGCAGCTGTACTGCTATTAGTGTAACAAATAATGAACCGATGCTGAATCAAAAGAGTATACTTTTTGAGAAAAGATACCGTGCTAGATAAGACTTTTCAATAGACAGTGCTTTTTAAATCTTACATATGTCTCGTTCTGTAATATTCTGATATTTAATGCTTTTTTAATCTTTACCTTTAAAAGGTAAAGACTCCATGCCTCTAAACACAAGAACTGGATCTGCTGGTCTATATTATCATCAATTGTTGTAAGTCATCATAAATAAAGACTTCCAATTTAGGATCTTAAAACTAAAGCTTCCAGCATGAATCAAGTATGGAGACTTATTAACAAGTATCTTCCACAATTAAACACTGTAATCAATACCACTTAAGTTACATCCATTAGAATGTAATGTCACTGTGGAAAACAAATTAGGAAAAATAACGGCATAGAAGCAGCTCTACAGTTCTTCATCAATTATGCTTTGCTATGGTTATGAATTTAATCCAGCTGCACAAAGAATCATGCTGAAAGTTGTTTCCCACCGCACTGACTTTGCAGCTTTTGCTTATATCCTAGAATATATACTAGTCAATTACACTGGAAACGTACATAAACTACTCCTGGAATGCAGTGCATAAACTCACCTGTGTCGAAAGAATTTCACCCTGAGAAAATGGTTCATGTGAATCCTCTACACAACTTGTTTCACTGTTGTATCCAGATGCCTCACCTTGAAGGAGAGGAAAGAAAATCCAAGAAAATCAAACCACCACCATCCACAATTTCTCTTATCACACAGCCCTCTTAGCCAACTGTTAACCATAAAGATAAAATGAGAAGGTTGGGAAAGACTCAAGTGAGAAGCAAAGATCTACTTCAAGTGAACATTTCAAAAAATACCATATCACAGGTATGGCAAAATAAACAGTAGTCAATGTAAATGGTTTTAAATATTTAGAACTCTCCTTACCATTAAGTTATAAAAATATAAAAAGTACTTCAGAATTCTACAGCCAATTTCATTAAGCATTCCATCTGCATTGATAGCTTAGGCAGGCTCTATGAGACCCTGCTGATAGACTCAAGCAACACCATTACAATAGCAATGCTAGTATTTCCACTCAAAAATTAACTCCTATCAGACTCTAGCTGTCCTCTGGTGCCCAGTTTTTGTTCAGAGAGAAAACGAACAGAATTTTATGACATTAATTTTCAGGAAATCAGTCACTGAGGGCTGACTTTTTTATTTTATTCTGTTTGACTGTTCACAACTGATGTGCTACTTTACAAAAGCAAGCACACAAATACAAAGTTCCCATGCAAACATCAAGAACCCAATTATATTACTAACACAGCTGCAGAGAAAAATCTTGGTTTGTACCTAGGTTTGCCCCCATGTTTGGATCTTCTCGGTACTCATCTACGGAGTTATTTTCTCTTCTATTCAGCCCTCCACTGCAACTCTGAAGTGCTTCTTTACTCTTATTTACATTGCCCACTTGTGTTAAAGTTTTCTTCATCTCCTGTGCTCCATCAACTGATTCTTCAGACACGTTGGACTGTGAAGAGAATAAGTCCACAGAGCATTCTGACTCCTGTGTGTGCGAAGCACACTCATTACCTAGGGCAGCTTCAAGTGTTTTCTGTTTGCTATCTTCATTAAGATGTTCACTGCAAGGCAACAGGCTGGGATTTGCTGAAGACTGTACCACAGATGTCACCTGCTTTTTGATCTGCAAAGGTGTGCTTACTGATTTGCCAAATATTAATTCCTGAAAACACGGTAAACTTTCATCCTCACTAGATTCCTCATCTGAAGATTGCAGTTTCCGTGCTCTCCTCCGAGACCTTTGAATACCTTCAGATCTTGGCTGACCGCTAACAACTGCATCATTTACTTCTTTCACCAGGGCAGCACCACTTCTTTTTACAAATACAGCAGATGTGTCTTTCCTATTAGTTACACAAAAGCTGGCATTCTCTTCAGTATCATTGTCAGAGCACAGTAAGCCATCAGGGGTTTCAGACAGATCTGTAAAATCACTGTGGCCCTTAGACTCTTCTAGTGCATCTCTAACTAAACAATCAGAAAACTCTGCGCTGACAGTGTGGATTACTTGCTCAGCACTGCCCTTTACCAGTCTTCTCTCTCTTTCGCCACTTTTTTTTTCAGTGACTTTGCAGTTGAACTCAGCTGGATTTCGTTGACAAGCTGTAGGACAAACCATTGGGCTGGGCTGAAAATGTTGCCTTGGTCCTTTGCCATCAACTTCAGCCTTTTCTACTTGATTGCTTTCTGAACTGAAGTATGTTTCACAGACTGTGCTCACGTCTGTCCTTTGGAAAGCATGCGCTTCTGTATTACTCTGATCACGCTGACTTCTACTGCTTCTGAGCGGATCCTGTCTCAGTTTGCTTTCTAACCCTATGCCAGTTGACAATGTCTTTTCACATCCCTGTTCTCCCTTTTGTGGTCTGTTTCTGCCTTCGTCCCTAGCTGCACACATTCCTACTGGTGCCATCAGATTCCCATGATTTGCAACCTTTGAAAGATCCTGTTGCTCTGCAGCGTGCACACATTCAGCACTGCTGACAAAGCATGACACAGGACTAACACAAGCAGATACGCAGGTTTTAAAGTTCTCACAAACACTACTCAAATTTTCAGCAATTGTTTTCTCTTCTGCTAAGTTTTCTGTCTTTAAATACTTACTATGACTTTTTTCTACCTGATCAGGACATGAAGTATTTAATTTTTCAGTTGCAAAATCACCTGTGGTACATGCCTTCATGGGTGTAGGATAAAGGCTAAATGACTGCCGTTTTGAACTCCTTAACATATTTCGCAGGTACTCCATGTCTAACTCACTGTCTTCAGCTTCCATGGTCAATTCTGAAGCATTTTTAGCCATTGGTGACTTTTCAATTCTAAAGTCCTCTGGAACACTCTGCAAACAGCATCCTTTGTCCTGAGAAAAAGTAGTACATGATCCAGTCTTTTTCTCTTCAGTCAGGTTAGAAACAGTGCACACAACAGTCTTTGAAGGAGGCATTTCACCTTCTTGAGAACCTGCTTTAGGCAAAGGGAAACTCAAATTTGAATGCTGACAAGAAGACGTAGGATTGAAGAGACTTCTGCTTTTGGCTATATTAGATGAATTCTTTGGACTAATCCATATTTCATTGGCTTCCGGATCACCATTCAGATCAGTGAGTGACATGTAACTCAGTACATCCTGCTGCTTCCTAAGGTCTTTGCACTGGGAATTGTGAACTAACACATTATTTTCAACTCCAAAGAATGATCCTTCTGGGCCACTGTCAGAATTTCTTGCTTCCTTAATTATCCTCATTTTTCCTGTTTCTTTTGTAATTTCTTCAGAAAGTAGCTGAAGCCTCCTGCTGCGTCTTACTTGTCTTTGCTCACAATGAGCTTTGCTTGGTTCTTCACTGCTTGGATAACTACTAATCAGTGGCTCAGCTGAATCAAAGGTATCTGGGTTTCTACCCGCTACTAAGTGTATAGCACTCCTGGTTCTAGCTGGATGTCTGCGTCCTTTTGCTGCAGAACCTGTACTCTTACTGTTCTTCTGATCAGAGTTACTCACTTCCAGCTGTCCAGAGTGCTTGCCGGTCACTTTCTCAGTGCCATGTCTCCATTGTAATCCTCCTTCCTTGAATTCTGCTAGCATACTATCCTTTCTTTTTTCAAGGAGGGGATTTTCCTTTACAGCAGAATTTTCATCACATTTTTTCTTCTCAGTATCTCCAAAGCTGGAGTTAATACCCTGAGGGCATCTATTTGCCTCCTCTAGATCTTTCTTCTTGATGAAGTCTTCAGGCTGAAGGACACAGGCAGGCTTCCTTTTTTGTTTTAGTCTGTCTTTTCTGGAATTATTCAAGTTCTCCTCTTCAGCAGCCATATCCTCCTTTTTTGAAGCAGGCAAAATCTCTCTCATAATAACAGAGTGATTTGATTTCCTCTCTCTCTCATACGTTTTCCCAAATATTTTTTCTTTGATGCTATATGTTGTTTGTTTTGTCCATCTCTTGTTTTCTTCAACCACTGCAACTTCTACAGAATCTACTATAGGGTTGGTTTTCTCTGAAATACTCGAATCAGATAAAGAAATATCTCCTTCACCTGAGGCATTAATTGCTTCAGCAGAATCATTCTGGGATGAACTGGAAGATTTAATCTCATTGCTTTTTGAAAACCATTCATTGACTTTCTGAATGCTTTCCTTCAGTCTCTTCCTAGACACCTCACGTAGGGTTGGACAGTGAGGCTGGAGTAGATTCTCCAGAGGATGTTCTTTTTCAGCTAAAGAATCATTCACTGGTTCATACATTTCTACATCTTCCACACTTGGCACACAAATATCCTTTTTTTTAATTTTATCCAGTCTACCTTCTGAGCTATCTCCTAAGTCAAGCCATTGGTTTTTGCTACTGCACAGAGTTTCCTCCGCATCCATTTCTTCTCCATTCTTAGAGAAAGACGTGTCATCATTCTTTAAGGGACTCGCATTACCTATTCCATCACACTGCTCTGTAAGTACATCTGCACCAAAAACATTCAAAGAAGAACTCTGGCTCTCAATTGTATTTACTTGATCAGATTTGACATATTCAGTCGTGCTCAGCATGCTTTTCTTGCTCAAAGTTTCCTTCAAGAAATCAGTTTCACCTGAAGATTTAAGTGTTATAAATTATTAAGCCCTATTTTAAATGCATGAGAACAATGACAAGGTTAATAGCTTTTTTTTTTTTAAAGTTTATTTTGTAAGAACTGTTCTTGTTTCCCTCCAAAATGGAATATTATACTGCACAAGCCTCTCTCAAGAGAAAAGTAAAAGCATCAAATTATCTATGACATACATTCATCCAACTCCTTACATGAATCACCAGATAATTCTCTCAACTTCTGTTATGAAGGATGACATAAGGGCTTACGTAGAACAAAATTAGTTTTGCACTTTGATCAAATTAGTTCTTTTCCTTCTGTTTCTCTGCACAAAATATCTACATCCAGCATACGTTCCACACGCATTGTCTTATATTACAAAGTTACTAGCTGTAGGCATCAATAGAACTACAGAATCCAGTACTTCAAGAACATATTAAATAACACAAAATCATTTTCATCACTAAAATGATAAACATACCTACGACATCTGGTAGAATTATTTCTTCAGCACCCAGCTTGGGGGGCTGTGTATTGTAAGAATTTTCATTCTTCTCAGGACTCTTAGGTTCTTCTAGCTCTTTATGTTCTAACCTGTTGGGAAGGTTTATGAAGGAAAACAAACAAACAATAAAACCAACTACTTTCATTACAGAGTTAACTACAATTTGATGTAATAGGAGCCCGTATTCAATTTTCTCCTTCTTGTTCTTGGAAATAGCTTTTGGAGAAATCAGGCTGCTGAGTACAGACAATCATGTATGATTAACCCTCTCTACAACTCAATTAAGAATGCTGAGCTGTTATCCTCAAAAAAATACAAATTCCTCAATAACCTTTACTTACCCAGTACTGCCTGTCCGTATAAAAAGCTCTTCAGATGAATCAGTGCCTAAAAACAAGTTGGCTGTTACTCTCCTTTGGAATCATCCAGAGAAAGATTTTTCACAGATTCAGTTTTTATCATCACAGTCACAGGCATGCTTAGTTCTTTATAGAGGTAATGTTTCCAAATTTTATCAGACGAGATCAAGTTCAATTGACTTACTTATTACAGTTTCTATGTGCAAATACATAGTTCCAGTATAAAGTTCTATTATCACTTCCATGAGATGATGTTTTTAAGTAAAATAAATACCAGTAACGCAGTTCACAGGAGATCTGATTTCCAAATTTATACAGAAACAGCTGCCAGCATTTAGAATTTAAAACTGGAAGTCAGAGCAATACACCTAAAATCCTTTGCTTGATATTGGGACAAACAAAAAGGAGGAAAACAAAACTATCAAGATAATGAATGCTATCTGTTAGAATGAGCAGTTGCTATGTTGAGAGAACATGGAAAGAAGCAGAAAAACAACAACTACGCACTGCATCTATATCATTTCTTACAGCACTCAGCATGAGATAAAAAGGGAGATCTGAAAAGCCAGAATAAGCAGAAATGAAATATTTCCTCAGATCTCATATATATTTACTGAATGCAGCCTTATGCACTAGCAAACAAGTCTCAGTCTATAGAAAACAGCGGTGATCATTAGTAATAAGTAACATTTTACTTTTGTAATTATCTTCTCTGTATCTTGTAAACTGAGCCTTAAATTTTTCCTATAATATAATAAACCATGTAAAAAGTACCTTGATCTTACAGCTTTGGTAAATCTATTTAGTCTACTTAATCTCCTTTGTTTGCACTTTGGGTTTTGAAGAGAAGTCAGTACTTAAAAAGACTTTTAATTTCTATCACCTTCCATTACTTTGCAAGTGTTACACATAAACTCAAAAGGTACATGTAGCTCTTACCAAGCTCTATAAGTACACTCTTTTCAATCCCACGTTTCTGTTTCTTGCTTCTTAGGGAACGCTCTTTGACCGTGCTCTCTGAAAGCTGTGGATCCACATTAGCTTCCTGCTGACAAGAGAATAGAAAGAAATAGTTGTTAACAACAGTAGGTTATTAAAAAAAGTTGTAATTACTCAAAATATATGGGACAGGGCCAATATGAACGAACTAAGAGAAAGTAAACGGACAGCATACATACAAAATGCCAATATATGTAATTTATCATGTTCGTACCAGGAATGGAATCTATTACAAACTCCTCCAAAGCTGCAATCATTAACAGTTTTATCACACTTAATATCCTATTTGGTATCAGGTAGATGAGATAAAGATTAATAGCGCGTCATGAAGAGACTTATACTGGGAAGCTGGGGAGGAACTTTTTATAAGGGCAGGTAGCAACAGGACAAGGGGAGATGGTTTTAAACTGGAAGAGGGCAGTCTTAGGAAAAAATTATTTACTGTGAGGATAATGAGACACCGGAACAGACTGCCTAACAAGGTTGTGAATCCCCCCTCCCTAGAAGCATTCAAGGCCAGGCCGGATGAAGCTTTGATCAATCTCGCCTAGAGGGAGTTGTCAAGTTTAAGTTATTTTCTCTAAATAACACTTTAAAGACAGAAATATTTAATGGTCTTGTCTAGACTAATATTCAAGCTAAACAGGGATCTGAGAGCAAACCAAAATCTTACATCCCACTCATCTACATATACGGATATATTCCAAATTTAAAAAACTGAGCAATTCAAAAACACACTGCATTGAAAAAGTCACCAAGGTATAGCTGTCTTGTCCATTTTCTTTAGTGGTTCTTTTCCTGTTTCTGAAACCCTTACTCTGGATGACAGAACTGTTATTACAGAGGAGCTCAGAAGTAGCAGCTTCTATGGATGTTTTCGGAAAGCGATGACTGCTTAAAACTAAAGAGAAGAAAAAGATACAAACATTTTCTTACATTTGGCATGGACAATACATACTACCTATTCCGGTAAATAATTGTGATACTTACATTTTACTCCAGTATCAAGCTCAAATGCACTGATAGCTTCCAACAATCCTTCAATTAGCTGCTTAAATCTGGAATTTTCTTTGAGACTTCTGAAATAACACCACCAAATAGATATTGTTAAGAGAAATGTATGGTTAAACTCTCAATAGTAGTAGAGTTTAGACTGAACAATGCTCAGTGCTGGAATCAAAACATTACCACAAAGGGAAACTGTCATAATACTCTTATCCACACACATCTAGCACAAATAAACTATTAACAATGACTGAACAATAATACAGTCTATGCTTAATAGCACTTAATTGCTAGTAGCAGTGTCTTCACTTGCAATTACTTCAAACAAAAAAAACTACGTTGAGGTAAGGCACTAAAGAGTTACTCCTTAAAATCTGACCGTTCACTCAGTCAAATTTTCTTTTTTTTTTTTTTTCAGTTCTCTGCTGCAATATTAAGACACATAACACTATAATGTGATGGAAAGTATAGCAATAATATGAGGGCAACAAAGTCTTAAGCTGCAGCAAATGAGGACAAGCTCAAATGTAGACACAGTGGACTAAGAAAAAAAGGAAGAAAACTTGCCTACCTTTGGAAGGCCCCAGGTAGGCAGGGATCTCCAGCAAGATACACTTGCCTCTACTGGCAACCCTTAAATGAGGTCTGGGAAGGGGTGGGTCTTGGCTCCACTCCTTCCAGTCACTCAGTTACTGCATACACCTGAACTCCTCTAGGTTAGTCCTGTCTTCCCACCAGGTGCTTAATCACTTTTTCAAGCCCTGACTTAGCATTTCCACTAGAAGGCAATAATTCAGCTTTTCTTTAAAGAAAACTTCTCATCCCCAAGTGCACTTGAAAAGATGCATTACCTCTTGGTGACTTCAGTCTTACACAGAGGACACTGTATGAGACCTTTTTCCTTTTTGCTGAGGAGTTTAAACATACAGAACCTAGAAAAAAGAATAGCAACGTTCCACTTAGTAGAAATTCTTCATTACACTGAATGCCTCTGTTCTTGTTCCAATGTTAAGATGAATTGATTGATCTACTTTGACATATCTGCACAACTGCAATTAATTCAGAATGGACTTTTCCCCTTTAAAAGTTATAAACATTAGGTTAGCAAAACACAATATACATCATAAGCAGTGAAGAGAAGTATACATGGAGAATAAGAACAGACTGACTAGACATTGTGATTTTAAGTTTGTATACCTACCTGCAGAATATGTGATCACATTTTGTTGAAACTGGCTCTTTTATCACATCCAAACTGCAGAAAGAAAAATGAAAAAGGAAAACATAAAACATAACTTCTGTGTTCATGCTTAAAAATAGCAGCAACACAAAATTCATAAATACAGTCATTTTTATGAACTTTAAAAAAAAATTAAAAAAAAAAGTCACTCTGGTGAGGAGAAATAGACCACATTCAATCATTTCCCATTTGAGAACCAAGGACAATATCAAACATTATCATTATATGAAACAGATGTTATCAACCGCTCCCCATAATCTTTGCATTTCTCTCACAAAGAGATCACATTTTCTAGATATGCTATTCAGCAAAGGAGGAAACTCAGTGCTAGAGCACTAACAGATTCTTTTTCAACACTGACCTCCTGTGTCATGAGCAAAGGACAGTGTAAAGCAGAGGTTCAGTAGTCCACTGGACTCCTACTACATTTGTATGAACCAAATGTATAGATATGTTAATATGAATAATATTTAGGTTGTTTCCCCCAGCTTTTTCTACTCTAAACCCATTCAAATCTAGTATAAAGTTGAATATTAATTTTCACACTATATTAGGGCTTTAAAAAATACTCACTTGCTGACCTCACCTTAAAGCATAACCTACCTTGAAAACATATTAAAAAGATACGATCTTAGGCCTATGCTATGTTACCAGCTGTAGTTACATTAGAAGGTTCTCCTAAGTTTCATAGACTAGTACGTATATGAGGCAGTTTCCCTGTGACTGTTCTGTCTACAACTCAGCAATATGTAAATCATTTATATAATGATTCCAATTAAAAGGATAAAAAATCCTAACTTGGATAAAACCAACAAAGCAAAATATAACATTACTACTGCAGAACAGCCTAACTTGTTGGCTTACTTTTGCCATTAGGCAATTACAAGCGTCAAAACTAGCTTCAGCATTTCTTTTGTATGCATTATTCATTCAAACTCATTCAGGCATATTTTGGAACATTTTAATATTTTACTTTGCTCTAATTAAAAAAAGAAAAAAAAGGAAAATTATACCTTTATGCATAAATAAAGGAGATGAAGGAAATGGTTTCAGTTTTAGCTCCTGTAAAGTTTTTTTTTTTTTTTTTTTTAAGTCAATTAATAGACAAGCTAACCATTCAATGTCAATATCTACTGCTGCCTCTTCAGAAGAGTTTGGATGCAAGGTCTTTTGTTTTTCTTTTTTTATAGACATTCCACGTTTTATACTCTGTGGCTCTGTAGGTATTACCACTAAGGAAATTATTTTGCTTCTCCAAAGGCAAAAAAAGTAAATTTCAAATGTATCTAAAGATTAAAGGACTTGAAAAACATTTTCCACCACAGAGAAAATAAACTTCAGCAATTTGGTTCAACAGATACAACAGATACAAAAATCTTTTAGAAGACTATCATGCATCCTAAATAGGTAGGCCTGAACTTAAATCTATGCCATTTTAGCATTTCTCTGCATTTAAAGAAATGAGAACCATGCATAACTTTTAGAGACAAAAGACAAAGCTCCAGACCGGCTTGCAAACAATGCTCTAATCAGCTCATTTTTTTCCCCCACCTGGATAGAGCACTGACACTTCTAGGTTGTTATATATAATACTTACTAGAACACAGGAACTAAACACACCTTCTTTCACACATTTACTCTTACCCATCAATGTATTTTGCTTTAAGAACACTATTCTTTATGATACCTCACGAACACAGTATGGACAAAACATATTAGCAGAACAGAAAAATAAAGAGCACATTAATCAATTATCTTAATTTCTACCAGATTGGACACTCCAAGTTCTTCTGCATAGCCGAAAGTACATTTTGCACATCTCCAATGGCAATCACTGACAAGTCCATCCTTCAGACCCAAAAACACTCTACAAACAAACAAACAAAAAGTAACCAGCATTGTTTCTGATTTCTTGCATTCAGTGATCATGCTTTCTCCCTTGTAGCTTTCCTATGATACAGAAAGTTAGATGGGCCAACTGTATCCTGGGCTGCACCAACATAAGGGTGGGTGAAGGAGGAGACTGTCCTCTACTCATTCCTCCTGAGGCCACATCAGCAGTGCTGCATCCAGGTCTGGGGATCCCAGCACAAGGAAGAAGTGGAGCTATCCGAGCAGGTCTAGAGGAGACCATAGGACACTCAGAGTCTTGAACACTTCTCCTATAAATAGAGGAGGAATCCAGGCTTGTTCAGGCTGGAGAAGAGAAGGCTGTGGGGAAACCTCACTGTGGCCTTCCAGTACTCTAAGGATGCTTACAAACAGGAAGGAAGCAGAATTTTGCATGGGCAGGTACTGGTAAGACAAGGTAGAATGAGTTAGTATTTAGAGAAAAGATTTAGGTCAGATGTGAGGAAGTAATTATTTACTCAGAGACAGTGAAGTGCTGGCACTACTGCCCAGAAAGCTGTGGGTGCCCTATCCCTGGTGGTGCTCCAGGTCAGGCTGGATGGGGCCCTGAGCAGCCTAAACCGGTGTGGGGCACACAGCCCACGACAGGGTAGGCTGGGGGGAGGGGGGGGGGGGGGAAGGGGGGAAGAAGGGGGAGCTCTTAAGTCCCTTCCAACCCAACCATTCTGTGATTCTTTCTTGAGCGAGGCTTACTCTGCACATTCAGTTGAAATCCACTCTGACTCGTAGCCTGAAGCGAGCCAAATCGGGTTGATGGGAACAGCATTCAGCAGGAATTCAGCAAGTGAGCGCACAATCATACCCGCGAGCTGAAGGAGCTTTCGAGGCAGATGTAGACACGGAGGAGGCAGCAGGAGCACTTACCTGAGGATCCTCGGGCACCGTCAACACCGAGCAGGGGAGGCCACCACCCATGCACAACGCACCGTTAAAACAAAGAGAAACGTTTTAGCCAGCGCGCGGCAGCACCTCAGAGCTGTACAGCAGAAAGAGAGGAGGGAAAACCCAAAAAAAACACGAGCCAATAACCCGCTCCGCCCCACCGCGTTACGTTTAGCGCTCTTTTTCATTCCAGGAACCAGCTCACTAGAGAGCCAATCCTGCGCCCAGTTTGTATCACGTGTCCCGAGAGTCACCGTTCTATTCGCTCCTTTTCTGGCGCGCGCCGCACCCCGTGGAGCCACAGCGAGGTGAAACAGGAAAGAATGCGTTTGATTGGCTGTACTGGACGGGCCGTGCTCCCGGAAGAGGAAGTGTAGTCTGTGAGTTTCGGAAGTGCACGTCTGCTGGCACGGCGCCCGCCCACCCGCTTCCGGCCTCCCGGGCCGTGTTTATTGTTGTGGTCTCGGCGCTCCAGGTTCCGCCTCTCCGACCCAATCAGGGCGGCGAGGCGGGTGAGAGGCAGGCTAGAGAGCCAATAACATCTTGCGGAGCGCAGGCAGCCTGCCTGAACCGGTCCGCCATGTTAGGGCCGTCTTACAGCTGAGGCGGGGGTCCTAGCGTTGGCCTGGAGGGTGCTGCGACGGGGGCTATTGCTAGAGCTGTGGTGGGCGGTGAGCGGCCCTGACTGCCCTTCCCCCCGAATCCGGGTCAACGGGTGACTGCGGGCTGGGGCTGCCTGACAGGGCTTCCATCATCTCCCGAGGAACGCAGCATGGAGCCGCAAGTGAACCTTCGCGTCAGCTGCCGTGGGGAGACCCAGAGCTTCCTGGTGTCAGACACAGCACATACGACGTGGGCCGATGTGGAGGCCATGGTGAGCACTGCCCGGCTCCTTATCTCTTGGTTTCCAGTACTGCGTTGCTCATCTTACGGGACCTTAAAGTTGGTCTTTTTTCATTCTACTGTGGCCTAAATTTTTTTGTTTTGTTTTATTTTGTTTTGCTTGAGCGTTGGCAGTGACTTTTACTCTCGTTTTCTAGTTATAATGATACAGGAAAAACTTGTTCTAGATAAAATTTCATACGGGTTGGGTTTTTGTGTTTTTTTTTCCCTGTGTATTTTTTGGTTTAATTTGTGTGTGAGAGCAGGTGGTTCAGATGTGTGTTGCTCTAATCCACGATTATGGGTTTTACTACTGTCCTGCTATAAAGTGCACTTCATTTTGCTCGTCCAGGTAGGCAAGGTTGAGTAATGCTTATCTTCCTGATTTTGTTATTTTTTTTTTCGGGGTTATCTGGTTGCTAATATGTTGTTTGCTAAAGCCTTCACTTAAATGTTTATTTCTGGTTCTAGTTATTGCAGACTTTGCTATTGGACAAAGTTTAATCAGTACGATAAAGATTCTGTTGGCCATGGTGTAGTGGCAGTGTTCTTACTTATTTATTCTGTAGCAGTTCTTCTGTTTTTCACGTTTGTTTGCTTTGGTCTCCAAGTTCATTTTACCGGTGTTTTACTTTCTCTGCTTTAATTCTTTTTTAGCTAACGTAGCACTGTGGGATGTTCTTGCACGATGACTTACTTGAATTCAAAACCTAAACCATATGATGCTTTCCTTCTTGTATTTCATCCTTTAAGAAGACCTGTTAGTTCAGTCTTATAGTAGTTGTTGATAAGTAGACAGTGTAGGGAATGTTCAGATGGGTTTGTGTCCTATTTGCATCGAAGCTGGAAGCAGATTGCTTTTAATCCTCAGCACTTAGCGAATGAGAGAGTGCGTATTCAAGGCACGGGGCTCTATTGCATTAGGGTTACTTTTCTAACCAAGGGTGATTCACTATACTTTGCAGTGTTTTGTGGTAGTACTATCTAAACTGTTTCTTGTGTTTTCACTATATGATTTTATATGTCTAGTGTTTAAAAAGGACAGGCAAATTTATGGCTGTAGCTTGGGTTTTGGGGGAACAACTTGTGGTGTAGGGATATATTTAAGATGGCATTTTCTTCTCAATGAGTTAGTTCTCTCATTGTGCTCCCAAAGTTAATTTGGGCTATATTACTCAAAGGACCTGCTAGTCACATATAAATTCTGCAGTAGAGGTAGCTCTTGTGAGGCTGTCCCAGCCATCTGCTGTCTTCTGGAGTGGCTAGAAGTCTTTTATTAGATCCAGTCTGGCAGAATATGTCTCATGTAGAGTAATCTTAGAGGAAAAATGCAGTTTGTGTGCAAAAATGTGCATAAGCCTCCAAGTCTTATTCAACATAACAATTGCTTTTGTTTACAGTTCATGTACTATTATGAATTCTGCCCTGTTAATACAGCATACCTGTTCATATTTGTTGTTCTTACTTGGAAATGTGTAATGAATAATTTACGTGTTCAGTTGTACAGTACACTGGCCAGTGAGTAGCAGAGTTTAATGTTTCGCTCTCCTTAGTTTGAATTCATTTTAGGTTTGTTGGGGGAGAGAAAGGCTGCTTGCCAATACCAGGTGTTTTTTAAGCACAAGCTAGTGTTCAAAGATTGTTGGCTTTAGCTGCTGTAAATTGCAGTGTTTTCAGTGTCTGAGTTCATTAACCCTGAGCAAGCCCCCTTATCATGAAAAGGGTATTCTGTGATCTTGATTTGCTGGGTAAATGTTAACTAGGGAAGTTGGAACACTAAATAAACGATTTTCCTCTTTTAGTTGTGGCAAGTTGGTAAAGGGTAGAGGGGAAGGCCCTGGGAAGAGTACTTCAACTCCAGAAGAACAAACTTTGTAAAACTGTTTATTTCAGTTGAGAAACTGAGAGGGAAGGTGAAAAGATAATAACCTTTTTTTCCTGTTAATAGTCATGATTAACTGAAATCTGCTGGCAGCCTGTCTCATTGTGTTTGTTTTTGTTTTTCTCCTTCTTTTCCTTACAGGTTAAAGTTTCATTTGACCTGGATAACATTCAGATAAAATACATTGATGAGGATAATGATGAGGTACAGTACTTACCCCCTCCCCACCCCCCCCTTCCCTCTGCCTCGAAATGCAACTGCTGTGAACCTTTCTGCCTCTTGTAGTCAGTCTTTCTTTAGTGTACGTTTTGCAGGCCAGAGATAATGAATTTTGTCCTTTTGAGAAAAAAGTAGCTGTTAGTCTCTTGGTTTCACTCTTAATGTACCATTCATAATTTCAAACAGAAGCTGTTGCCTCTGTTTTTCACAGCAGTATAACCCAACACAAACAGGTAGTGGTTCTTTGTGCTCTGAGGAACGGATGATTCTGTTCTGTGGGGATTTTTAATTTTTTAATTATTATTTTATCAGAGTAAGGTCCTTGTAACTGCTTGTGTCTGAAGCCATGATAAAGCCCTCTCTCTTCAATCTATGTTCATTCTTCTCAAATCCCCTGGTATTAGCCTATGTTTACTTTGGTGATCTGGTGTACTCAAATCCTCTGCTTGTTTTTTGTGAATGCTATAATCTGCAAGCAGATTAATGACTCAGAAGGCAAATTAGTTATTTCCAGTTGTCCTTGTTGAGTAACTTCCTGCTTGGCGTGACTTTGACCTCATTCTTTCTGTTTATCTAGAGATTTAGATTGGAATATAGCTGTCAGAAAGATCACAATTGCTGAGTACTCTGAGCTCCACAGACTGATTTGCTGCTCAGCTAAACTGCAGAGATGAGGACTTGAGGGGGAACTCCTAATGGGAAATGTCAGGACAATTCCAGAAACATTTTAGGGAAAGATTCTGTCCTTTTTTCCAGCCTTTATCTCTTCATCTGCATATGTGTATACTTCTTTAACAAACAGAAATACACATTAAACATCACTTTCATGTGCTAATAGAGTAAGTATTGATCAGAATTATGTAGTGCTGTAGTGGTTAAATGACTCATTGTATGAGTAACTTTGTGTAAATTCTTAATTAAAGAGCTGAATGTGCTGAATGAGGCCATGCTTTTTTCTGGGTGCCAGCAGAGTAAGGGGCTTTGCTGATTGTGCAAAACTAATAAGGAATCTGTTCTACTCCAAACCACTTCAGCATTGATTAATAATTAAATATTACATCAATAACAAAAATCTGAAGGAGTGTTAGATACTTGAGAAACTGAATAAAAGTACTTGGAAAGCAAAATTCAAAAAAACTACAAAAATAATTAACTGTCTGCTACTTGTTATTATTTCTCTTTCCAGGTGTCTGTGAATAGCAAAGGTAAGCTGCTTCTTTACTGAACTAAAATCAGGCTTGTTAATAGGCTTTAGCTGTTATCTTATGGAGAGGGAGCTGAGAAACCTTGCTTATTGGAATGTTATGTATGGTTGGGCATCAGATTCTTCCCAAAGAAAGAAAACCTTTGATACATGGTAACTATTTTGCTTTATTAACTGAGTGAGTTAATGGAATGAGAAGTCTCAAGTCTCCAGGCTATGGCTTTTCCTTGTTGTCACAAGTACATCAACTTATTTAGTAGTGCTACTTTAAACTAAGTTATAGAAAGTATGGAAGGCACTCCTGGATGTAAAGGATATTAAATGCTGTATGCTGAATTTACATGTATTTGATGTAGGAAGAATTCACGTGTTTCTCTTTTCTCTTCAGAGGAATATGAAGAAGCTCTGAAGGTAATTGGTCTCTGAATTTTTCAATATATTCAGCTTTCTCTACTGAGGATTGTTGTAACTGAAATACATAGCATTATCTAGCCTGTGGAGATGCGAATAGCTCAGTTTTCTTGCTTTGGATGATAGCCTGAATATTTTGCTATACTTTGGTTCAGTCAGGATGATTTTGGTTTGGTATTAATTAATTGAAGATGTAATTGTGATTCAGGGCTCTAAGCACACAGTGAAAAATTACTGGTTTTATCAAACATGTAGTAATCCCATGTTTGGATGTACTGGGCTCTTATGAGTTCCATTTAAAAATTTGCCGTGCATTCTGCAATTTTGCACTTTCTGGCAATAAAACTTCATATGAGGAGCTTAGTTACTTCATCAACGTTTTTGTTTGTTTGGTTTTTTTTTTCCTAGACAAAATAGGGATTGCATTCATGGAATCACATATAGTACTAGTGCTTTCAGAACTTGTGGCTTGAATTTCTAATCTGAAAATAAATGGAAACTTATTTCAAATTTCTCATGAGATTCTGTATTGTTTACGGGCTTGATGTTAACAGCTTTGTTGTAGATTTTAGAACTCCTGTAGAATATCTGCCTAATAAACTTCTTGCTCGTAGTGATTTTTTTTCTAATAAGCACATTGGTTACGAAGCAGAATGTAAAAAGCTTAGTATATCACTCAATTTTTCCATGTTTTTTGTTGTATCCTTCCTACGCCACCCTCCCCCCCACGTCTGGTGCACTTCTGCACTATTTTTACAGGATTTTGTATGTTGGTTTTAAGTGGGGTAAATATTGTACACTGTGTACTGCTTATTTAGATTGCAGTTAAACAAGGAAATCAACTCCAGATGAATGTGTATGAAGAAAGCTCTCCTTTGAAAGAAACTTCATCTTGTTCTTGGCAACTGCATGAAAAAACATTCACAGAAAAGTTGGCAGTTCTTAAAGATGAGCTGACAACTCAGGTAGGATGCAGAGCTGGATTATATTCTCATTAAAGCAAAGAATTGATATGTTACTCACTTCATATCCTGATCATCATTTTTACCCATACATTAAGAAAACTCTAAGCTCAAAAGTTGGTCTTTGTAGCTACCTGAATGTGGCCACTGAAGGTCACAACTTTTTTTGAATATCTATAAGAGGATGTTTTGGTGCTGTATTTAGTAGTACAGATTCATTCTCGTTGACCAGTCTGAATACTTTGATAAGTAAAATGGTGTCCTGGAGCCCTGATTTGCCTTCTAGCAAGTTTTGGTTGACTTGATTGCTTTGGTTTTGATATTTAAATGCAAATAAGTCAGAAATCTTTCAGGAAAACTTCAGTGGCTTCCTTGTCTGACTTTCTTGCTTTTTTCTAAAGAACTTGAAAACTTTATTCTGAAAGATACTTGAGGAGAGAGCTGTTTGAAAGTGATTGATGTGGCTGTGTTGAAAATGTGGGTTGTTTGGTTGGTTTGTTTTGTGATTTCACATACTTGAAGTGTTTAATTTATTTACTTTTCCTCCCTCTACATCAGCAAAAGTTAAATCACAGTAGAACAGGAAGAACTAATGAAAGTCCTCCAGAATGGTTTACTAGCTACTTGGAAACAGTAAGTGTATTTTCTTTTGCACAGCCCTTAAAGAATATTAAAATTCCAGAGGTTTTGGTGTGGAATTGATAGCTATGATACTTAGGTCTGTATATCTGATGACATTTGTTCTCAGTACTTGTGACCTCAATCTTAAATGGTATTTGGACATCTAATCACGATACTGCAGC
Organism: Oreortyx pictus; assembly: GCA_036925125.1. Lineage (NCBI taxonomy): Eukaryota > Metazoa > Chordata > Aves > Galliformes > Odontophoridae > Oreortyx > Oreortyx pictus. The sequence goes on from JAUPFR010000030.1 coordinate 4,715,153, forward strand.
AACAAATTGAGATTATTTGTCTAACAGTGACTGTCTTGATTGTTTTTTTACGGTGTTGGTGTTACTTTAAAAAAACCAAAAACTTGCCACTTCTGTCAAAACTGGGTTGTTTGGTTTATGCATTTGATTGGTTTGAATGTGGTTGTAAGTAGCATTATTTTTTGATAGAAAGCTGGAATAATTGTTTAGGCATTTATCTCTTTAGTGTCTTGGATCTTCTGTGCTAGAATCCTTGTTGCACTCCAGATAGTAATAGGAATCTTGGGGTGGAACATGGAACGTGGCATTGCTGTTGGAGGGTCTTGTTTTACCAGTTTCAGTGAGGTAATACTTAGTTTCTAGAGAGCTGAAGAGCAACTTTTGATGGTCTTGCTTTTCTTGATGGTTCAGTTGAAATCATTTTCTTAAAGAGACCAATAAATATAGCCTATAGATTAATGTGACATACTGAATTCTTGTAGGCAGGTAATAACATCACTGAAAAGCATCTAGCTGGGAGTGGTAAGAATTAATCAGACAGTGTCTTCATGAAAAAAGATGATGGTGCAGTGCTATCTTTAATTTTTTTTTTCATTTTTCCTTCTTTTGCAACTTCTTCATACAAACTTAAAGATCTTTCATAACTTAGAATACTAAAGAATTACATTTTAAAAAACTTCCAGTGGACAAAATTGGGACTTAAAGATGAACGGAGACTCCAGGACAGTGTGTTGGGAGTTAATTGTCTTAGGAAGTTTACTTCACTTGGTACAAGGCTATAGAATAACTTTACAATGTATAATATAAGCTTTGGTTTTTTATAAATTTCCCTTGTAAAACCAGTGTCTTGAAGCTGCTTCTCGGTGGTGACTTTTTTCTTTCCCCTTCTTCAGTTCAGGGAGCAAGTGGTGAAGGAAACTGTTGAGCAACTGGAGCAGAAGCTGTATGAAAAGCTTATTCATCACAATCAGTCTCCAGACTTCTCTGAGAGCTCTATTACAACAGCACCTCCAAATTCAGAGACCCAAACAAATAATGGTAATCAACGTGACTGGCTAATCTCCTGCTGCAACTGCCAGGCTCGAATTGTTGGAGTTCGCTACCAGTGCAGGTAGAATGTGATGACTGTATAGGTATCTTAACAGGTTAAGTGTGTGAATGGAAGGATTAATTATTATTCTTTCTTTTCTAGAGTATTAAATCTTTGTCTACCTCCTGGTAACCTTCTACCTTTACTACTTTGCAGTCTCTGCCCGGCCTACAGTATTTGTGAACAGTGTGAAGCAGGAACGTATGCACACGATCCCAATCATGTATTGTTAAAACTACGAAGACCTATGCTGTGTATTGCTGAAAACTTGGACATTGCGCAGTTTTCACCTTGCCTGCCCACTACTCTGGAGCAAGTTAGGTAAATGGTGGCACCAGTCAGTACCTGATAAGACTATCATGGCAGCAAAGTAGAAAAAGCTGTCTTGCAGTTGGTGTTCTGCTTTTATGAATTCAGATTATTCTTGATAGAAAATGGTACTCTGTTGTGCAAGTATTAAAAAATAGCTATATGCATCCAAAATGACTTTAGTCAAGAATATTACAGAGCTTCTAATGGTAAAATAGAAAGGGTCATAGGTGGATAGTAGACTTTGAGAGCTTGCTTGTTCTTTGGGTATGTTCTGATCTGTCTTCGTTTTCTCTGAGGCTATTCTGAATACCTTTATCAGGGGCTATGAAGTTTTTCTTTGAGAATCGTCAGGTATCCAGTCTAGAAACAAGAGACGTTACCTGAAGTATTCCCTCTTAGACTGTATTAACTAAAGCTGAGCTTTAGTCAATTCAGTACGCTTAACAAAGTGACTCTGTCTATGCAGGCTCCAGAAGCAGATAGACAAAAGATTTCTGAAGGCAGAAAAGCAGAGATTGCGAGCAGAGAAGAAACAGCGAAAGGCAGAGGTCCGAGAGCTCAAAAAGCAGCTAAAATTGCACAGGAAGATTCATCTGTGGAACTCTGTCCCTGTATTGGAAACTAGTGGCTCATCGAATCTGAAGTCAGAAAATCTCCAACACAGTACCTCACCGTAAGGGTTGTTATTAGCTAAACAATTCTTACTTGCACTGTCTGGCCTTCTGTGACGAGACTGAGTTAAAGTAACAGGGAAGGCTGTGAAGTCAGTCACTCATTTGAGTATCATTTGTGATATCATCCTTTGAAAATTTTGTCTAAATAGAATTTACAAGGTAAGAGTTCTTTTTGAGGAGAGCAGCAGCAGAAGAAAACCAAAGCAACTGATGATTATGTTGGTTGAAGAGGAGCGCAAATGCCTAGGATGACATGTGTGCATGTAATATAAATTAACATCTCTGCTGGCTTTTTTGAGAATCCATATTTTCCTGTTTTTATTGTCTCCTTATAGTTAAATATTTTCTGTGTACATGTTTGGTGCTTTTTCTTTTTTTCCTGTATGAATTTAGGATGAGGCACATTAGGCAGCAGCCTTTTGGGCAGAGCATATGAAAAAAAAATCAACTGAAGGGCAGTGAACCTTTCTTTTACACCTGGGTGCTGTAATCATAATAGAGATTCTTCTGAATTAGCAGATCTTATTTTCCTATGTTTCCTTTTTAGTTAAGCAAAATGAGCTGCTATGTGGTGTTTAGACTTGAGCTGAAAACTGTTCTAAAACAGTATGGAAACACATATAGAGACTAGAGACTGTTTTTCAGTCCTTAAAAAAACAACGCATCTAAGTATGATATTCTATTTTAGCAATAATGGCTGATTAACTTGGTCAGTTTTGGCGTTTTGGTTTGTTTTCCTTTACCCTGCCAGGAGTCTCAGTCAACATTTCCAAGCAATTGTTCCAACACTAAGTGCAGTTTTTGTGGATGAGAATTTGCCTGATGGGACCCACCTGCAGCCGGGCACAAAGTTCATCAAACACTGGCAAATGAAAAATACTGGCAGTGTGGAATGGAGCTCAGACACAAAGGTAGCTTTCCTTTGTTGTTAACTTTTACATACTGAAACGATTGTAGAAAATTAAGTTCATATGTATTAGGAATCTTAATTCTCTCTTGAAGAATACCTGTTTATGATTTATTTTGACGGGTTAATTAACTGGAAAGTATAGGGCAGTAAGCTGTCCTTACAGCTAGAGAGCATAGATGGAGAGCAATCAAGGTAAACATCAGTGAAAATGTCTTCTGTTTTTCTAGTGTAATAGTGCATCCTGGTTACGGAAAGTATGTTGCATTTCTGATTTCTGAAATAGTCTCTTAGTGTTGACTGGATTCCTATTTAAAGATGAGTATGGTCTTACCTTGTGGTGATGGAGACTAATGTGTCAACCTTTACTAGCAGCTGCTCTTTGTCTAGCATTTGTATAAGGCCTTTTAGCAGAGAAGTTCAGAATGTTTCTTCCTCCATACTACTAAAAAAATTGTAAAGTTTTTGCTTCTTTCTGTTTCAGCTGAAACTTATGTGGGGAAATCTCACCTTGGCATCTTCTGAGAAAAAGGATGTGTTGGTACCATCCATACCAACAGGACAAATAGGAACCATTTCAGTTGAGTTTGTGGCTCCCAATATAGAAGGAACTTACACCTCTCACTGGAGGTTGTCACACAGAGGCGAACAGTTTGGGCCTAGAGTCTGGTGCAGTATTGTTGTGGATCCCTCCCCAGCTGCTGAGTCTTTAGAAAGCAATTGGAAGGATTTTGATTCCCGTCATAAAGACAATATTTCCAGTAACAAACAGGCAAGCAACTCATCCAGTATTGGGGTACTTGTGAATTGTCTGGTAGTTGAAAGAATATGCATTGTTCTCTGCAACTTTATTGTTTTCCTAGCTATATTGACTTTTGGGAGATTACTTTAATAGTTTGCTTCTGATTTTTTTTTTTTAAGTTACTATTGTTAGTAGACAAGAAAAAGAAAAAACAACTTCTTTTGCAGTTGTAAGTTCTGAAATGGTAATTCTTTTTTGACAGACATCCAATAGGTTACTGATCTGTTTCAGTAACTTTTTTTAATAAAATGAAAGATTACAGAATTACTTTATGTTAAATCTGGTCCTTTTTGGCTCTAAAATGGGATGGGCCAAGTTTAATATTTTTCAAGTTATTTGTGATGTAAATAATATTCAAGATTTATGTGACTTAGATTTGCTACCTGACAAAGGTATTTGAGGCATTTTGTTTGTCTGTGGTGTGTTTTTTTTAATTTTTATTTTTTGTCTCTTGCAGGATTCTTTCTTGAAGCTAGAAAGAAATACTCGTGTTATGGGTGAAATTATGGAACAGGCTGAGATATCTCTGCCACCTTTTCCTTTGAAGATGAAAAATCTACCCAGTGAGAGAGAATTCTATATCCCATCTGTTGATCTTCTCACTGCACAGGTAAATTGCTTAAGAAAATACTAATCAGGTAGAGATGAAATTAACAGTATTGGTTTTGATGTTTGCCTACATAGAAATCCATAAGAACAAGTAGCTTTTAAGCTTTAGAATACTCTTCCTGAAAACATAGTGGTTATGCTGCATTTTATATAGCAGAACTATTTCCCTGAATTATTACAGGGGGCTGTCACTAAGCAAGGTATGTGCTAAGATTTTCCTTGAAGAGTTATGGTGTAGGGTCTGTCTTTTGATTTCTGACAATGAAGCACTTAATTTTCCCTCTCACTGCCTAAATCTGTGTATTGTTTTCTCTAGTGTAGGGGTGAACTTTATGGGGAAGATATTCTCCATTTGAGGTCATGAAAGTCACTAAGAGGATGGAGTAGACCCTTTTGTAAGATACTGGAATTACAGAATCACCAAGGTTGGAAAAGACCTCTAAGATCATCCTGTCCGACAGTCCACTTATCACGAATGTTTTCCACTAAACCACGTTTCCCAGTAAAACATCTAAACGTTTCATGAACACCTCCAGGTTGGTGACTCTACCACCTCCCTGAGCAGGCTGTTCCAGTGCCTGATCACTCTCTTGGAGAAGAAGTCCTAGTGTCCAGTCTGAATTTCCCCTGGCACAACTTGAGGCCATTTGTTATAGACTTGTTGCTATGTATGTGGGAGAAGAGGCCAACTCCCACTTCACAACAGCTTCCATCAGGTAGTTGTAGAGAGTAATAAGATCACCCCGAGCTTCCTCTTGTCCAGACTAAACAATCCTGGATCCCAAGGATTCCCCGAGTCTGGGAAGTACCACATAGGATTCCAGTTTGTTTGTTGATGAAAACTGGGATTTCTTTCTCTAGGATTTGCTGTCCTTTGAGCTGTTGGACATCAATATTGTACAGGAATTGGAGCGAGTGCCACACAATACTCCTGTTGGTAAGAATTTTCTGATATTCTGGGGAACTGTTGCTAGCATTCTAAATTACCATTTACTCAATGAAAATTTGTCTAGGCAAAAGTTTATTTGTTCTTTGGGCTGCCGTGTCTCTTTATTTTTTTGCGTGTGTGTGTGCATCACCAGAGGAGATTTAATGGTCACCTGTCACTTTCAGTCTTAACTTCTTTCCAGTTTCATGTCCCTGAGACCATAAGTTTCCAGGCATTCTAGAAGGTTGTCATTTGCTTTTCCTCAGCAAGTACCAGTGATTGCAAAGCTAATTGTCTATTTTGCCAAAATATCTTTTAAGATAACTGGGTTTCTTCAGTCTTGGAAGAAAATTCTTTAAGAAGGGATTACTTCTTAAAAGGTTACCTCCTGGAGGAAGGTTTCTGTGAAGACGATTATCATTAAAGTAATTATCTTTGTTTTTCAGACATGACTCCATGCATGTCCCCTTTGCCGCATGATAGCCTCTTGCTAGAGAAACCTGGCTTAGGTCAGATAGAGGAGGAGAATGAGGGGAGTGGATTTAAACCAGTGCCTGGTAAGCAGTAATGATGGGGAGCTTGAGAATGGGGGGAGGGAGGAGGGTATTGTCAGATCTGATAATGGGACAGAAGTGATGTGTTTTATTTACCCAAGGAATTGGAATTCCTGTTTTTTTGCCTTTCTGTGAAAAAAAGTTGAATTGTAAACCTGTAATCTGATGCTATTCTCCGTAAAGCTTGGAGTGTAATATACCTAAAATTCAGAAATAGAGGATTAAGGTTCATTTGGGTTCTCTACCTCGTAGAATTGGTGAGAGAGCTGAGAATTTGCCTTTTAAGGACTAGATTAGACCCTCGCATTCCATTTCAACTTGAAATGAATTCCGAAGTCTTTAACTTCTGAGGAATAATCAGTACATGGAATCAGTATTATTAGCATTGGCTATCTTAAAAAAAAGTTTCATACTTATGTTTCCTTGTGGTGGCATTAAAGTAATCTGTTGTGTTTTCCTTTCAAAGCAATGACTGAGGTCTGCTTTTCTACAGATACTTGTGTGGTAAAAATGAAAACTGAACATCCACTGAACCAGGAGGAAGGGGAAGAAGATATGAGTGGGACTCAGTTTGTCTGCGAAACTGTAATTCGCTCTCTAACTCTGGATGCTGCACCTGACCATAAGCCCCCACAAAAAAATAAATCCCTGAAGAGTGAGTACTGTATCTAGCTGACTTCTGTTGCTTTACTTTCCTTGCAGATATTGGCCACAGATTGATTTATACTGCAGCTAATGATAAATTTTCAAATGGTTTATATTGTGTTGTATTAGATTCTTTGCAAACATTCCAAGACACCTTCAGTTGTAATGTGATAAATGAAGAACCTTCTAGGATAAAAACTCATTCTGCTCCTGAAAAGGAATCAAATATCCATCAGTCGGAGTCAATAGCAGAAAATGGCAATGGTAAGTAAAAAAGTCTGAATTGAATGTAAAGCTATAGTAGGGACTGCAGAGGGGGGAGGAGAAAAAAACAGTTACAAAAAAATCTCTGGTGTTCTAGGACTGTGATTCCCTTGATGTAGCAAGGATCGGTGTTGCATCAGAAAATTGGTGTCATTGCTCTGAACAAACAGCTATTTTGAAAGCTCTGTTCTAATCAAAGGAAGAAAAATAAAGAGTGAAATTGAAATATTGACTGGAACCATTATCTCAGTTGTTACTCCAGTCATTCAGATACGTGCTTGTAGATCATGCATGGCTGGCACTTCCTTATTTTGTGTGCGTAGCTTGAAGTCTGTGCTTAGATTTGATGTGCATAATTTAGGAGGTGAAAATTGCTGTTCTCAGTGTATCTGTTACCTGTGTTATGTTCTATCTAAGTGTAATATAAGATCAGTATCTCCCTCATCCCCTCAAGAAATAAAGAATCACAATAGAAAAGCTCTTATACAATTAACATTGGTAGCAAAGCTGTAAAGTTATTTCTGAATAATTGCCTTTTACATCTGGAACAAGACTGCCTTTGGTCTTATCCAGGCAGAACAGACAATTTTTAATACATTTTTTTCACCCCCCTATTAGGCGAGCTTCTATTGTCTGATGAGGGAACAAACCACTCTAGCATTACTGCCAGGTCTGACGAAGATGAAGGTGATGATAAAGACGATGTTCAAAGTCAAGGCTCCTCCACTTCATCAGAGGATTATATCATTATTCTCCCTGAGTGCTTTGATACCAGCCGTCCTTTAGGGGAGTCCATGTATAGTTCAGCTCTTTCTCAGCCCAGCCTGGAAAAGACAGGAGGATCTGAAACAGGGGCAGGGAATTCAGAAGTGGAAAGGCAGCCACAGATGCACAGCATCAGTAATGTTTCAACAACTTCACAAACAATTGCTGTAGTGCCGTTGGCCCCGAAGGTTGCGGACACCTCACCCCAGACTGAAAGGTATGCTTCTGTGACAAGAATAAAGAGTTGCTTTGCAGGATGTTCAGTGTCCAAATAAAATTTGTTGCAAAAAAAAAAATTAAAAAATCAGTTTTGCATGTGCCTGTGTGTCCTATATCCTGTAACTTTTTATAAAGCCAGTTAATCAGTGAGTAGGAAAGAAGGAAGTTCATAAACAGGCAAAAGATTTACATATGTGTGGGCACGTAAGATGCAAATGGTAATTGTTTTGCTTTGTTTTCAGAAATCTTGCATCTCTTCAGAATCATATCTTCCAGGAGCCAAACATACCAACTTCAGAGAGTGTCTCTTCCACTCCCTATAATCAAATGAGAGAAGGTACTGACTGTACTTATTGAAGGGAGCATACATAATTGCATCCTATTCTTTACTCCTGCAATTGAATTTGGTGTCGGGAAACAGGAACCTATCCAAGTAATAACCATCTGTTTCTCTTGGGGTGTTTATTCAAATCTTCAGCATGATAAAATTTTAAAACAGCAGACAGTTTTCTGAATCAGGTGAGAACAGTATTTATTCATTAGAAATGGTAGGAGAGCACTCAGAAGTGTCTGTATACATACAGAAGGTTATCTTGCTCCGGAATTAGAGCTGTATGCTAAAGCTGTTGTTACAGTTATTTGGAGTTCAGACATCAGTTCATATCGCAGTGTAGTAGATACCCCCTGACTAATCAGCCAAATGACTTCTGGAATTCTTTGATTGTATCAACTGTAGTGAGAATTTTGCATGCCTAGCTTGTATCTGGGTCAGCAAGCTTGAAAGTTTTGCTTTAGACTGAATCTCACTTTCTGTTTATGTGCATATTGAATCTCTTCAGTTTTCAGTTAACTGTATGTGTTCATATGGTATTTTTTTTCTTCTTCCAGAGCCTGGTGGTGAAGACAGGCATGAACCAGGATCTTCTCTATTTCTAACCAGTAATCAGAAGGGATCAGAGTACCCAAGGTAAAGAAACAGAAGCTGCAGCTTCACAAATCTGATTTGTTCATGGTCTTTCTCTTAAGACTGAGTGACAAAGAATCAGTGGAAATGAGGCTGAAGTTACCGTGTTTGGATGGATATGTCACAGCTTCTATGTATATAGACTATTTAATCCTTTCATTTTGTGTAAAGTAAGCTAACATCTTTTAGCATTAAAAAAGTAAGTACAAATTAACAGAAGGCATGGAGAGCTTGATTCCTGAGTAGCAGTGATTCTTTTGTATCATAAGTTATTCTCTCCAGCAAGAACTAAGTATCAATTGAACTATTAGTGGGGAAAGATTTCCATTTTAGGTGGACAAAACACATGGCTTTTGCTGACCCAGGTGTAATACCTAACCTTTCTGCAGACACCCACAAGGAGGCAGTATCGCGGGAGAACTAGTTAAAGGAGCTTTGTCAGTTGCTGCCTCTGCCTACAAAGCATTATTTGCTGGACCACCCATTACAGAACAGGTAAATGTCTTTTTTTTTTTTCCCCCATGTTCTGTATGAGTTTTGCAGAATCCCAACATTACAATTGTACGTGTTGGTACCTTAATAAAACATACATTCTCTGTATTGATGTTTTACAACACTGCTGCAGCAGTAAAATGTTAAGTTTGATGGCATCTCCCAGGTGATAGAGAAGTCCATGGTGTGGAGATAGAAGCATGTCTCTTTGAGCATAATGCAAGAGCAGTAATTCAAATGTACAAGTGACCAGTGAAAGTAGATGCACATTACTTCCTTCTGGACCAAGGACCTCAATGTCAACACTGCATTCCGGTATAATGCAGGACCACTGCTTGAGATGGCAAAAAATAAGATAAACAATCTTCTTGTCTCTCTTGTTTTGTTTCTATCAGCCTGCAGCTTCAGAAGAGCGCACTACTGCTCTTCTATCCAGTCTGTGTGAGATGGGATTCTGTGACAGGCAATTAAACCTGCGACTGCTGAAGAAACACAACAATAATATGGTTCAAGTGGTAACTGAATTGCTTCAGATCAGTAATGGTGACTGGTACAGCAACAGATGCTGAACCTTCCCAGTGGAGGGATGAATCGCCCTAGTTGCACAAATTCTCGTTATCACTACAACTTTGTCAGGCTGTCCTTCAACTGCTTTGGAGATATAGATAAAACTTTGGCTTTTCTTTGAGCTTTTGACTTTTTCCTCTGAAGGAAATGTCAAACAGTGTTTGCCTCACAACATTTTACAAATTGGAGACCAGAATTTGAACTTTATTTTTGCTGAAGTTAGAAGTATTAAGTTGATAACTTTATACTGAATAATTTTTACCTGGAAATGTTATAGAATGACTTCACCCTGCACACAGATGAGAACTTCCCCTTTTACTGTATGTAAAATACTTTCTAGGCAGCTGGGAGCTCTCGTTTTGCTTCTAACAAACTTTGTAATAGGAAGCAGTGTAAAATGCTTCTGTAAGATGTAGTCTTCTGTAATTTACACAAGATTCTTGCTACTTGGAAGCCGTTTCTTCTGATATGATTTAGTTAACAAATTTTGTCCAGTTCATTATAGTAATGTAACAGATTTAAACCTTACAAATCATTCTTGGGTGGGGGGGGAGAGGGGCAGAATGTTGCTTGTGTAATAAAATTAGTCTTGAAGCATCAAATGACTTCTGAAAAGCCTGAAGTTAATTTGAACTGATGTATACCAGGAAAATCACTGTTTCTTGTAGCAGAATAAAGCGTAAGAGTTAATATACCAGTGGCGATATTAAGTGTAAGTATTTGTAGTAACGGTAACAGAAAATGTATATCTAACAGAAAATATAGCCTACATAAAATAGTTTGTTAAAAATTGAGCTGTGAGTGTAGGAACGACCTTTCTAAGAACCTTTGAAAAGGTACTTTGGGAAAAAAATGTGTAAAAACTCATCCCGTGTTCTTTCTGTGTTGTCTGGACATCTTAATGCTACATAAAGAGTTAAAGAGTACATGGAAAGCCAGGCCTGAACTGGAGGATGAATTCTGGTAGCATTTAGGAAACAAAAGGACCCCCACCCTGAGGATAGGGGTTGTACCACATACTTTATTTTGAAAAATGTAACTTAAGCTGTGTTAAATACATAGTCTCTGGCAATGGTTTTAGCTGCTCCTGTGTTTTTCTAAACACATCTGTAGAATTCACTTTCTCAGGATTTTTGCTTTACATACACTTACTTATTTCAAAGTTTAAGAATTCCCTCCCAAACATCCTGAGAGGTGACTTGATTCTTAAGAATCGCAAGAAGCAGTAACATACACTGCTGTGCAGTGGTGTATCTATAGGTAATTGCTTAGAGGTCAGTCCTCTGAAAGTGACAGCAATGTTGGCTAAGTTCTTTCTTTTAAGTAAGCTTTCCTAGTTGCTGCAGTAGGCGACCAGTGATCCTGAAATACAAATACTACTGCTGCTTCAAAAATAAGCATTTCTGTATTGATAAAATGTAGCTGAAGCAGTTATCAGTATTCTGACTGATCAGATGATCGGTAATAGTTTTTTAAAGACCTAATACTCTTCATGATAAGGTACCATTAAAATAATTGAACAAAAAAGTGTATCATACTCTTTCTGTTTTAAACCTATTTTTATAGCTTGTGGAAGGTAAACTCTTAAATATTTATTTTGAAAAACAGTAGGACTATTTTGCAGTGTTTCCCATCTGTCTGAACCGCAGTACAGCTGTCTTCTGTGGACCAGATAAAGACTTTTCTGTAACTTGAGATTACAGGTGTGTTTTTTTTTTTCCTCCCCACTATAACTTACACATTCTGATTTGAATATCTTTTGGCTTATGCTTACTATACGATGAGAAGGAGAGGACATGGACAAGTGCAGTCCTTGGTGAAGTTATTAAACTTAATGCTGTTGTCTGCTTCGATCTGGAATGCCCAGCAGCACCTCTTTCTGTGTATATCTTCATACTTAAGATTTTAAAGTGTTCTTTAAGTTTAAAAAAAAAAAAAAGCTAAAATGTTTGAGGAAAGGCACTTCATTGCAGATTGAAATGTGAAGTGTGAAATACTGTTTTCTTTAGTTTTCTTTTTACTAGTGGTTAGATAATGTATGCTCAGGCTTAAGGTGTATTTCTGTTGGCTTTGTATATTTTGTTAATGGATGCATGATATAATTTATAATATATTCTATAGTGCAATTACGAGCTCTGTACCTTATTTAGGATAAGTGCTTTAAAGTCAACTGTGATGTGGGGGAGAGGAGGGTAGAAGATCACTTTTTCCTCTGATCTTACAATAAACCTCTTTATCTGGCTGGCTCTCATTGGCCTCTTTACAGGCAGCTGCTCTGGCTGGAGTGCTTAGCTGTGGCTGTTCCCCTCTGCCCTGGCAGCTTGCTGCCCCGCTGCAGCATCAGGACCCTAGCAAGGTGGGTACCCTGCTTCTAAGGAGGAATGTATGCCTGCCCTGTGGCACTGCTGCTGCCTATGATGGGTAAGCGGGGTGAGGGGGGGAAGCATCTCAAGCAGCACTTAAGTGTAGGGATGCTGTGTCCTGTTGGGGCTGCAGGCATGGGGCTTCTGGGGTGGTACTGGACTGGGCCTAGAGAAGCCTGCTTTCAGCAGTGGGGTTGGGGCCTGGCACAGCCACAGCAGGGGCAGTCAGGCCTGTGAAAGTTCATTGAGCTTCTTTACTGTTTAGAGGTTGTGAGGTCTAATCTTTCTCAGAGCTTGCATTATTCGTTGCTTTCTGCTTCCTTACTAGTGCTCAGGCCTGGCCCCAGCCCTGGAGGAGGGAGTGGGAGGGAGCTAGTAAACATTAACTGTGAAAATTAGGAGAAACTGTAGCTTCACTGCCTAGGGCTTGCAAGAAATTGTGGTTACGGTGACTCTGCTGCAGTAGTTACAGGACCCTTTCTGGGTTAGAGAAGCCCAAGTCGCTCAGGCATTCTTGTCTTTCCATTCTACATTGCATGTTGTGAGAGGGTGGGGAATATTGAGTTAACTGCAGCCTCAGACTACTATCTTGCATGCTGACAAGCTCTGTGACAATGCTCATGTACTAGCAGAGTAGAGGGAAAGGGCTTTGGAGGCATCTGTGACAAACTAGAAAGAGTATAAAGTGCTTTAGCAAAGGCAGCTGAGCTCTAGGCATTCTGTATATTATCTTAGACTACACAGTGGGCTCCTGGGAGTCTTCCATGTTGCTCTGGGCAGTCCTTGAATTACAGTAGAGCATACTGGGAAGAACTGAGGGCACCCTGCGGAGTTGCGGAACTGTAGGGTGCAGGAAAGTCTTTGCCCCCCTCACAATCACACTGAGAAGCCTTTAGAGCACACTGAGGAGCTCTTCAGTGCTCCCAAAGGGAGCACTTGGCCTGTAGGCATTTAAAGGTGCTTTACCCTGTAGCTAGACGTCCTGTTGTAACTTCTTGGTGGTGGTACTGGGACACACGTTAGGTTCCAGCATGGTGGAGGCATATATGCATGAGCACAATGCATGCATAGCTCTGCAAGGAGACAAATGCACAACTAGTCCTGCACTGATGCAACACCTGCACAGGTCTGTGTACACATCTGTGCAGACACATGAGCCTACACACCCTTGCGTGCATGCATGGCTGCAGCTCTGCTTACCTCTCCCAAAGAAGAGTCTGGGGGTTAAGTATAACACTCGGCCTCCGCTCCCAGCACCCTAACTAATGCTGCACTAATCAATCGCAGTAATGTGTCTTCTACCACCCATGCTGGGGGTTCCTCTTCTCTGTGTGCTTGGCCATAATGACACAAACTCACTGTTTTTTTCTCTTCTTTCTCTTTAATAATAAAACAACAGCAAAGTACCACAAAGGAACAGCCTGGGGCAGGGTGCATGGGAACCTCAGGGTCTCCCTGGAGGTTTAGGCAGGGGGATGAAGAGGACAGGGTGGAAGCAGTTCAGAACCACAAGGCTAGGCATGCTCATGCATGCATCTGAGACCATCTGTCCCTGTCCTCTGGGTTCCCTTGCAGCAGTCATTAATTACAGAGTTAACTGCAGGCCAGTTACACAATAGGGATCTTCTGGGTGTTACTGGGATACAGACACTCCACCCCAGGGGAGGCTCCTGCATGGAGAAACTGGGGCAAGGACCACATGGTGGTGCAGTCTCCTGGGATAAACTGAGGGCAGCTTTTGGCAGTGAGTTAGCTGTGTCTGCATGGGGCAGGGAGCTGTCCCCTATCCCTGCCCTCCCCCCCCAAAACAAAACAAAACAAAACAAACAAACAAAACAAAAAAAACAACAGGACAAGGGGGAATGAGAGAGGAACTGTACCCCATAGTGGTGGTGCTGAGCACAGCATGTGCATCACAATGGTGGGCTCCCAGGACAGGAGTAGGGGATGCACACACTAGTAGACCCAGGTAACAGGCACCCACTGGGGCTCAGCACGAAGGCGTTCCATGGCCTTGCTCAGCTGCCCAAAGGTGTGCTCCAGGTTATCGTTAGTCAGACTCAGGTCAAAGTAGTGGCTGTAGCCATGCTGTATGCGATTGCTCTCCTCTACTGTCCGCCGTGCATCAGCCTCCTGCACATACCAATGCTGCCTCAGTTCCCCTACTACCTCCCCCTTGCCATCCCTGCTGCACTGTGCCCCCTCATCCTGAGCACCTACCGTGAGCTGCTTGATAGCCACACCACTCTCTAGTGCTGCGCGGTTCATGGCCTGCAGGGTTTCGGCACTGGGAGCTTCAACAAACACCACATAGGGCACAAATTCTGCTGTCCTAAGCACCTTCACTGCCTGTAGGGGGAGGGGAGGGGGCTGAGCCCTGCAGAACTGCCTTTAGTCCTACTCATTCAGATGCTGCCTACCTGTGGGTTGACATCCAGGATGCACATTTTGCCAGCATTCACCACAGCACGGATGGAGTCGATCTTGGTGCCATAGAGGTTGCCCTCATACTCGCCATGCTCCAGATAGTGACCTGCCTTGATGTCTGCTTCCATCTCACCCCGTGATACGAAGTGGTACCCGTGTCCATCTTTCTCGCTCTCCTTGGGCTTCCGTGATGTGTCTGTCCGTGATGTCACCCTAAGCACCCAATACCACTCCACCCTGGGAGTCCCATTCAGTACACAGTGATGATAATGGGGCTGTGACACTACTCTGGGAGACTGGGTCGTAATGCTGTTCACGAGGGACAGTGATGCTCTTGGGGGATGGTTATATTCATGGGGGACAGTTTTGGCATTTTTATGGGCTGGTGATGTTAAGAGAGAACAATGATTCTGCCTGTAGGTGACCATGATACCATGATGCTCATGGGGGATAGCGGTACATTAATGCCTTTAGGGAGGTGGCAGTGTTTTAGGGGACAGTAATACTCATTGGGGGAAGGTGAGGCTTGTGGAAGACATGGGGACACTCACAGGGGATGGTGGTGCCATAGCGTGCCTGATCAGACAGGATGAGCTTGTTCTTGAGGCTGCGTCGCCCCACGCCCTGGGCACCAATAAGCACTAGGGTTTTCCTCCGGAAAGGTGGCATGCGGGCCACCTCCTCATAGATCAGCAGCTCGTGGCAGTCAAACTCTGTGCAAAGGACAGACACTAATTGAAGCCACCACAAACACAGCCTAGGGACTGTCCCTTGTCCCTTGGGGATGCTCACCAGCATTCTTTGTGGTCAGGTACATCATTCTCTTCTTCCTCTTCCCACTGAGGCTGCTGCACAGGGCCCCTGCTGAGGCATGAAGCTGGCTATGCCAGGGCTGGGGACAGCACCAGGTGTACAAGCACACTGCCATGGGAGTTGGGGACCCACAGTGGGGCAGGGGGGCTCCATACCAGATGAGGGGGCCACCTCCATGTCTCGCTTCACGAAGGCTTTTCGCTTCTCCTCCAGCAGTTGGCTGGGGATAAGCCCTGCACTGCCCCCCTCCACATGGCATGCCTGAGGGGGACAGCAGTGGTGCGTAAGGATCCCATGTCCCCAGGAACCTTCCCTGTACTGCGCTACTGGGGGGGAGCACAGTATGGCACATCGGGATATTCCTCCCCAGCCTTAAGCTCCCCTTCCTCTCCCCCCGCCCCTCCAAAAAATTCCCAACAAACTCAGCAGCCCCTAGGCTGCTGGGAGACCCTGGATTAGGGGATAAAAGACAGTGCCCAGCTCTCACCTGCCACCAGTTGGGGTCATCCTGGTTGACAATCTGCAGCACGTCCCCAGCAGCAAAGCGGAGCCCCGCTTCCTTGCAGGGAATGAGGCTGTCAGAGGCTGGGTCATAGTCGAAGTGGCACTTCACAAAGACCTGGAGACAACAGGGGTTACCAGAGGCAGGGGAGACACAGATGGGTGCCATGTTGCTGGCCTCCTGTAGCACTGTGCCTCAGTTTTCTCAGCAGCACTACGCACACTCACACATGCAGTGTGACAGTCCCCACTGTCACTTGGTGCAGGCAGGCATGCAGGGCACCCATGCACACACAGGCTGCACCCAGGGCAGCCCCCAGACACCACAGCAATCCCAGGGCAGCACCCACACACAGCCCTGCACCCACACACAGCCCTACACCTAAGCACAGTGCAGCCGCAATGGCACACATCTGTGTGTGCATATGCAATAGCACTGTGGTCCCTGGCTGGGCAGGAAGTGTGAGCACGCTCAGGCAGCAGCAGGGTGTTTGGAGATGCGTGGTGCCAGGCAGTACAGTGCCAAAGGACTTGCTGACAGTACTTCTTTGTCCCAGTCTGGGTGACAGCACACAGCTGACATGATGCAGGGTAGGGGACACAGAACCCAAGTCCCCTTATGGGAAAGGGAATGGAGTCAGATGGGTGACACTGCAGCCACCATGGGTAGGAGTGGGGTGCCCTTGTGGGTGCCAAGGGTGCAGGACTCAAAGAAGCAGTGGGATCCCCAGCCATGGGATGCTCCCCACTGGTTTGCAAGGGACATGAGGCTTAGGGGGCTGGAGACATTGGACACAAAGGCATAGGTAGATGGGACACAGGGCACATAGCAAAGGAACAGGGGGCATTTGGGTATAGGGCATGACCACAGGGAAAATAAAAGCATGGGGACAGCACAGATGTAGGGACAATGTAGGCATAGGGCAGTGGGACTCATGGGCATGGAGGCATATAAGCCATAGACAAGGGTATTGGTGGTGCAAGGTGCAAATGTGAGTACCTGCCGGGGTGGGTGTGGCTCCTGGTAGCTGGGCAGGATCTTGAGGATGACACTACCACTGGCATGGCGCAGGCTGTCCTGCAGCGCCCGTGGGTCGCTGCCCACCTCCTGCCCATTCACCTCCCGGATGACGTCCCCTACGTGCAGCAGGCCCTGCTGGGCCACCATTCCCCCGTGCAGGATGCGGGCGATCACCAGCTCCCCCCGCTCCACCCGGAATGTCACTCCCTGGGTGGAACAGTCCCACATCAGCCCATGCTGCAGTTACCACGTGTCACTGCCCCAGCACCTAGCAGTGAAACCAGTGATTTCCCTGGTACCCTGCAATGTTTCCAGTACCGTGCAGTGTCTTGAGAACCACCCAAGTTTCCATGCAATGGTCTCAGTAATGTCCTGGCATCCAGCAGTGTCCCCTGCACCCAGGATTTTCCCCAGTACCCTGCAGTGTCATCAGCGCTACCCCCAATATCCAGCAGATCCCCAAGCAATGCCCTCAGCGCTCATTAATGACCCCTATAATTTTCATTATCCCCAGCACCTGGTGATGTCCCCAGCATCGTGCAATTTCCCAAACATACTACAATCTTTCCAGAATTACACGGTGTCCTCAGTGCTGTGCAATGCCCTTGCACTGCCCCCAGCATTGTCGTGATCTGGCTTACCAGGTTCTCCCCGGCCGTCTTGCGAATGCCCACCATGCGCACGGCGTCAGGGGGCACGGGCTGGTTGTTGAAGGTTGGATCCAGGAGAGGGCTGGGTGGGGGTGTCTCATAGCTCTTGGAGGCCACTGAGTCATGGGTCTCCAGCAGGGACTGGAAGGTACACAGCTGTCACACATCTGTGCACACACACATGGGGTTTACACATGCACCTTTCATGCACAGGGATTGCATGCCTCCTGCCACACCTGGAAGTGGGGCTCACGCAGGATGCGGGCCAGCTCAGCTGCTGTACTGTCCTGCTGCACCAGGTGCCCGATGTCACACAGGATCTCCTGCACCAGCTCCACATTGTTATCCCGCACTGCCTCCAGCTTTGTCTCCTCCAGTCGCTCGTGGGCCTAGAGTGGGTGCAAGGGACTCCTACATATGCCCACAGCTGTATCCGCATGGTGCACACACACACACACACACATGCATGTACACTGTACATACACACACATATGTCCACATGCACCCTCTGCACGGGCACAGAGCCCCACATTCACATGTGCAAAGTCACCTGTTTGGATGCACATCTGCACCCAGCCTTGTATGCACACTACCACACTAACCTGTGTGTGTATGTGCCAGCACACACATGCACACACAAATACAAACATAATGAATGTGCAGGACATGTGCTAACCATATGCACCCCATGAGCACAGCCAGCAAGTGTCACACATACATGTGCATACCCCACCTTGCACACCATCTCTCCCCACTCATACTCAGCCCACTCTTGCTGCTCCCCTGTAGCACAGCACCCTCACACAGCTGTGCACATGCACTGCATGCATGCTCACTTCCATGCATACACACTTCACTATGTGTACACATACATGCATGCACACAACAGTGCATCCATACACATGCGTGCACACAGATTTGTGCATACCTTCCCATCACTTTCATGCAAGCAGACAAATGTGCATCTTTCTTCCTCTACACAGTGCGGGCACACACACACACTTGTGCCCATTCACACTTATCCATCCACACGCCACTGTGTTCCCACCTCCCCTCTTTTCCCAATGCTGCAGGGTGACAGGAGGGACACAGTGCCACCAGTACCTTGCACCACTGTACCTTTGCCAAGGACCTTACTATTGGGCTCTCCATGATGCCGCGGAGAAAGATGAGGTCAAGGTCAGCAGCACCTGGGGTGCTGGGGAGGCCCAGGAGGTTGTCGAGGACTTGCTGCATGGCTGCGAACATGGAGATGTGGGAACACAGGGATACAGCGACACAGGGATAGTCAAGTGAGAGGGACAGGGACAGATTTAGGGTCTCCATATCCCCCTCACCTCACCCCAGGCTACCTCATGGTGGTGTGATGGGATGCCCTGCTCCAGAGGGGGCTAGTGGCTCTGTGCCATATACTCCCTTCCCACCCATGCTTCAGTGTCCCCCCTGCAATGGGCACAGCATCTCCTTGCAAAGGGCTGCCTCCCCAAGCTCCCATCTATTATTGCAAGACATCGAATTGCCTTTCTAGCCCCTGCAGTGGGGGCAACAAGGAGAGCCGACCTCTAAGAAACATCACTTATGGAAGGGGGGGTTCTTACATAGGGAAAGAAGGGAACTCCTCAGAACCCTCCTGGGAGGGGTATTCCCCACAGTCAATTCGTGCAGCAGCAGGCAGGTCTACAGTGAAACTGGCAGGATGCAGTAAAGGCTGGAGGAAGGAGGTTTGCAACACAACCAGGCAGTGCAATGCAAACAAGAGGCTGCAGTGTAAATGGATGGGGGGGAGGGTTGGGGGACGACAACACAGGACTGCAAACGAGGAGGCTGCAATGCAGACACGGGGATGTAACGCATCTGGGGATGCAATTCAACCCGGCAGTGTGATGCAAACAGCGAGAGGGCTGCAATGCAAAAAAGGGCTTGCGATTCACCAGGGAGCCGTTGCGATGGAAGGAGAGACTGCATGCAATGGCGGGTGAGGCTTGAAATGCAGATGGGAAAAGGGGGAAGGGGGAGGTGCTGCTCCCAAACATCCCCCACTCTACATTTGGGTGGGGGGCTCACAGAATGACCCAGGAGATCCCCTCCCCACCCCCACCCCCCACCCTTCACCACCCAACCCCTGCCCTCAGCTTACCCCTAGTGCATCACCACAGCCACCAGCCCCTGCACAGCGTCACTTTCTGACCCCGCCCTCCGCGGCCAGGGAGCCACCCTACCTTGGGAACCCAGCGGTGTATCGGGGGCAGTCAGCGAGGCCCCAGGGCCGGGGCCGCTGCTCATGGCTGCAGGCAGCAGAGCCCGGCCTCCTGCCCGCCTCCTGCCCAGATCCGGGTACTGCGGCCTCCTCCTGTGCCTGCTGCACCCCGAGCCACAGCAGAAGCACGCAGGTGTGCAACAGGAGTATGGATGTGCAGTGGGAACACGGGTGTGCACAGACTGTGTAGGTGTGCAAACGGTGCACGGGCACGGAAAGGGAGCACAAGCATGCAAAAGCATATGTGCGAAAGGAACATGCATCCTCTGGGATGAGCAAACCCTGACATGTGCAAAGCTCACATGTGTGCACCATGCATCCTTGTCAGTATAAACAGCATAGACATTAACAGAGATATGTATGTGTTCCCATATGTGACACACCTGTGTGATTGTCTCTGGACAAGCATACTCATGTTGCTGTGCACACCTGCCTCTGCACGTTCACACATCCACACGTAGGCATGCAACCATATGCGTATTGATGTACAAGACAAGCCTGTGTGTAGTCATACACTTGTAAACAATGTTAATAGCTGTGTGCAGTCAAAAGCGCATCTAGTATGACCCTAAAATGTACACGTGTGCATAATCCCGGTTAGCCACAAGCACAAAAACTTGGTCATGTTCACACGTGTGCATACCCATGGCCCCACCAGTGCATGCTCACATGAATGTAAATTCATGTGCACATGCTGACACATGCCTCCCTTTTTACCCTCAAACTTTAGTGCATGCACACACACCGTGCATGCTCACATGCGTGCAGAAACACATGCTTACACCACGTGCACGCCTCTGATGCTTGCACACGCCCGTGCACACTCACACCCTCCCCGCATGTGCTCACCCGTGAAAGCCCCCCCGCCCGCTGGCACGAACGCCTCCGCCGGTTCGGGTTGGGGAGGATGGCGTGTGTCCCCTTTAACGGAGCAAATGCCGTTGCCATAACAGCCGGGGGGACGGGCCGCGAGCTCTTCACCAGTTGAGGGGGCACGGATTTAAAGGGGCCGCACAGCGCCCAGCTTCCCACTCACCCCACCAAGAGCCGCTCACGTGGGCGTCATAACCTTATCACTTGTTATCACATAATGAATTATGTTCCGTATTTCTTTGCTCTGATCTATTTTTACAGCTCAGTGGTGTTTTGATGCCCTTGGTTCATTCTTTGCGCCATTCCCATTTCTCACGTGGGGTTCGCTTGTGTGTGATCCTTGTGTTTGTTCTTGGTGTTCACAGCAGTGTTTTTCTTCTGTTCTCCCTTAGTTATACCTTGGATTTTTCAGTGATGTTCATCATACCCTATGCCTGGGCCTTCTTGTGCACTTTCATTACCGGCTCTCTCTATGCCTTTCCACGGCCTGCCTGCCCTCCCTTTGCCTTTGCTTTTTGTTCACTGGGATCAGCACGGACGCAGCTTTGCTATTAATCTTCACCCGACTCAGAAGTTTAAAGGGAGTTCTAAAGCCGGCAGCCGATTGGCTCAGCTTTGCACGTGACCACCCAGTGCCCCCCCCCCCAGAACCGCGCATGCGCACTGCTGCGGCGACGCTCACTGCTGCCGCCTACTGAACAGAATTCGGTACTGCAGGCAGTGCTCAGACCCGGAAAAGAGCACAGCGCATGCGCGCAGAAACGCGGAAGAGGCGAATCTACGTTCTGACCGCTCCGCACACCGAGTCCGCCAATCTTTATCGTGCTTAGTCCTCCAGGCAATACTGCGCATGCGCACGTGATCTTATACCAATCTCCCTTTCTTGTGGCTCTCACAGGTGCGGGCGAGCAGCCCTCTTTTGGACCGCCAGCTCAACAATATTTCCGATCGTCCGGATTAGGATTCCGCTACTTTTATTCCCCGTCTTTGGTCTCGATCGCGATTCCGATCCGGGAACGGGACATTTTCATTCCCAGCGGCCCCAGCGCACATCACCGGCACCTGATTGGCTCAGCTTTGCACGTGACCGCCCGGAGCCCCCCCACCCAGAAGCGCGCATGCGCACTGCTGCGGCGACGCTCACTGCTGCCGCCTATTGAACAGAATTCGGTACTGCAGGCACTGCTCAGACCCGGAAAAGAGCACAGCGCATGCGCGCAGAAACGCGGAAGAGGCGAATCTACGTTCTGACCGCTCCGCACACCGAGTCCGCCAATCTTTATCGTGCTTAGTCCTCCAGACAATACTGCGCATGCGCACGTGATCTTATACCAATCTCCCTTTCTTGTGGCTCTCACAGGTGCGGGCGAGCAGCCCTCTTTTGGACCGCCAGCTCAACAATATTTCCGATCGTCCGGATTAGGATTCCGCTACTTTTATTCCCCGTCTTTGGTCTCGATCGCGATTCCGATCTGGGACTCGGACAGTTTTATTCCCAGCGGCCCCAGCGCAGGCCTCCGGAAGCCGATTGGCTCAGCTTTGCATGTGACCGCCCGGAGCCCCCCCCCAGAAGCGCGCATGCGCACTGCTGCGGCGACGCTCACTGCTGCCGCCTACTGAACAGAATTCGGTACTGCAGGCAGTGCTCAGACCCGGAAAAGAGCACAGCGCATGCGCGCAGAAACGCGGAAGAGGCGAATCTACGTTCTGACCGCTCCGCACACCGAGTCCGCCAATCTTTATCGTGCTTAGTCCTCCAGACAACACTGCGCATGCGCACGCTATCTTATACCAATCTCCCTTTCTTGTGGCTCTCACAGGTGCGGGTGAGCAGCCCTCTTTTGGACCGCCAGCTCAACAATATTTCCGATCGTCTGGATTAGGATTCCGCTACTTTTATTCCCCGTCTTTGGTCTCGATCGCGATTCCGATCCGGGAACGGGACATTTTAATTCCCAGCGGCCCCAGCGCACGTCACCGGCACCTGATTGGCTCAGCTTTGCACGTGACCGCCCGGAGCCCCCCCCCAGAAGCGCGCATGCGCACTGCTGCGGCGACGCTCACTGCTGCCGCCTACTGAACAGAATTCGGTACTGCAGGCAGTGCTCAGACCCGGAAAAGAGCACAGCGCATGCGCGCAGAAACGCGGAAGAGGCGAATCTACGTTCTGACCGCTCCGCACACCGAGTCCGCCAATCTTTATCGTGCTTAGTCCTCCAGACAATACTGCGCATGCGCACGCGATCTTATACCAATCTCCCTTTCTTGTGGCTCTCACAGGTGCGGGCGAGCAGCCCTCTTTTGGACCGCCAGCTCAACAATATTTCCGATCGTCCGGATTAGGATTCCGCTACTTTTATTCCCCGTCTTTGGTCTCGATCGCGATTCCGATCTGGGAACGAAACATTTTCATTCCCAGCGGCCCCAGCGCACATCACCGGCACC
Source organism: Oreortyx pictus (assembly GCA_036925125.1). Classification (NCBI taxonomy): domain Eukaryota; kingdom Metazoa; phylum Chordata; class Aves; order Galliformes; family Odontophoridae; genus Oreortyx; species Oreortyx pictus. The sequence continues at coordinate 4,738,274 of JAUPFR010000030.1, forward strand.
TGATTGGCTCAGCTTTGCACGTGACCGCCCAGAGCCGCCGCCCAGAAGCGCGCATGCGTACTGCTGCGGCGACACTCACTGCTGCTGCCTACTGAACAGAATTCGGTACTGCAGGCACTGCTCAGACCCGGAAAAGAGCACAGCGCATGCGCGCAGAAGCGCTTAAGAGGCGAATCTACGTTCTGACCGCTCCGAACACCGAGTCCGCAAATCTTTATCGTGCTTAGTCCTCCAGACAACACTGCGCATGCGCACGTGATCTTATACCAATCTCCCTTTCTTGTGGCTCTCACAGGTGCGGGCGAGCAGCCCTCTTTTGGACCGCCAGCTCAACAATATTTCCGATCGTCCGGATTAGGATTCCGCTACTTTTATTCCCCGTCTTTGGTCTCGATCGCGATTCCGATCCGGGAACGGGACATTTTCATTCCCAGCGGCCCCAGCGCACATCACCGGCACCTGATTGGCTCAGCTTTGCACGTGACCGCCCGGAGCCCCCCCCCAGAAGCGCGCATGCGCACTGCTGCGGCGACGCTCACTGCTGCCGCCTATTGAACAGAATTCGGTACTGCAGGCACTGCTCAGACCCGGAAAAGAGCACAGCGCATGCGCGCAGAAACGCGGAAGAGGCGAATCTACGTTCTGACCGCTCCGCACACCGAGTCCGCCAATCTTTATCGTGCTTAGTCCTCCAGACAATACTGCGCATGCGCACGCGATCTTATACCAATCTCCCTTTCTTGTGGCTCTCACAGGTGCGGGCGAGCAGCCCTCTTTTGGACCGCCAGCTCAACAATATTTCCGATCGTCTGGATTAGGATTCCGCTACTTTTGTTCTCCGACTTTGGTCTCGATCGCGATTCCGATCCGGGAACGGGACAGTTTCATTCCCAGCGACCCCAGCGTAGGCCCCCGGAAGCCGATTGGCTCAGCTTTGCACGTGACCGCCCGGAGCCCCCCCCCAGAAGCGCGCATGCGCACTGCTGCGGCTACGCTCACTGCTGCCGCCTACTGAACAGAAGTCGGTACTGCAGGCACTGCTCAGACCCGGAAAAGAGCACAGCGCATGCGCGCAGAAACGCGGAAGAGGCGAATCTACGTTCTGACTGCTCCGCACACCGAGTCCGCCAATCTTTATCGTGCTTAGTCCTCCAGACAACACTGCGCATGCGCACGCGATCTTATACCAATCTCCCTTTCTTGTGGCTCTCACAGGTGCGGGCGAGCAGCCCTCTTTTGGACCGCCAGCTCAACAATATTTCCGATCGTCCGGATTAGGATTCCGCTACTTTTATTCCCCGTCTTTGGTCTCGATCGCGATTCCGATCTGGGACTCGGACAGTTTCATTCCCAGCGGCCCCAGCGCACGTCACCGGCACCTGATTGGCTCAGCTTTGCACGTGACCGCCAGTATCCCCCCCACCCAGAAGCGCGCATGCGCACTGCTGCGGCGACGCTCACTGCTGCCGCCTACTGAACAGAATTCGGTACTGCAGGCAGTGCTCAGACCCGGAAAAGAGCACAGCGCATGCGCGCAGAAACGCGGAAGAGGCGAATCTACGTTCTGACCGCTCCGCACACCGAGTCCGCCAATCTTTATCGTGCTTAGTCCTCCAGACAATACTGCGCATGCGCACGCGATCTTATACCAATCTCCCTTTCTTGTGGCTCTCACAGGTGCGGGCGAGCAGCCCTCTTTTGGACCGCCAGCTCAACAATATTTCCGATCGTCCGGATTAGGATTCCGCTACTTTTATTCCCCGTCTTTGGTCTCGATCGCGATTCCGATCTGGGACTTGGACAGTTTTATTCCCAGCGGCCCCAGCGCAGGCCTCCGGAAGCCGATTGGCTCAGCTTTGCATGTGACCGCCCGGAGCCCCCCCCCAGAAGCGCGCATGCGCACTGCTGCGGCGACGCTCACTGCTGCCGCCTACTGAACAGAATTCGGTACTGCAGGCACTGCTCAGACCCGGAAAAGAGCACAGCGCATGCGCGCAGAAACGCGGAAGAGGCGAATCTACGTTCTGACCGCTCCGCACACCGAGTCCGCCAATCTTTATCGTGCTTAGTCCTCCAGACAACACTGCGCATGCGCACACGATCTTATACCAATCTCCCTTTCTTGTGGCTCTCACAGGTGCGGGCGAGCAGCCCTCTTTTGGACCGCCAGCTCAACAATATTTCCGATCGTCCGGATTAGGATTCCGCTACTTTTATTCCCCGTCTTTGGTCTCGATCGCGATTCCGATCCGGGAACGGGACATTTTCATTCCCAGCGGCCCCAGCGCACATCACCGGCACCTGATTGGCTCAGCTTTGCACGTGACCGCCCGGAGCCCCCCCCCAGAAGCGCGCATGCGCACTGCTGCGGCGACGCTCACTGCTGCCGCCTATTGAACAGAATTCGGTACTGCAGGCACTGCTCAGACCCGGAAAAGAGCACAGCGCATGCGCGCAGAAACGCGGAAGAGGCGAATCTACGTTCTGACTGCTCCGCACACCGAGTCCGCCAATCTTTATCGTGCTTAGTCCTCCAGACAACACTGCGCATGCGCACGCGATCTTATACCAATCTCCCTTTCTTGTGGCTCTCACAGGTGCGGGCGAGCAGCCCTCTTTTGGACCGCCAGCTCAACAATATTTCCGATCGTCCGGATTAGGATTCCGCTACTTTTATTCCCTGTCTTTGGTCTCGATCGCGATTCCGATCTGGGACTCGGACAGTTTCATTCCCAGCGGCCCCAGCGCACGTCACCGGCACCTGATTGGCTCAGCTTTGCACGTGACCGCCAGTATCCCCCCCACCCAGAAGCGCGCATGCGCACTGCTGCGGCGACGCTCACTGCTGCCGCCTACTGAACAGAATTCGGTACTGCAGGCAGTGCTCAGACCCGGAAAAGAGCACAGCGCATGCGCGCAGAAACGCGGAAGAGGCGAATCTACGTTCTGACCGCTCCGAACACTGAGTCTGCCAATCTTTATCGTGCTTAGTCCTCCAGACAATACTGCGCATGCGATCGCCATCTTATAGAAAACTCCCTTTCTTGTGGCTCTCACAGGTGCGGGCGAGCAGCCCTCTTTTGGACCGCCAGCTCAACAATATTTCCGATCGTCCGGATTAGGATTCCGCTACTTTTATTCCCCGTCTTTGGTCTCGATCGCGATTCCGATCTGGGACTCGGACAGTTTCATTCCCAGCGGCCCCAGCGCACATCACCGGCACCTGATTGGCTCAGCTTTGCACGTGACCGCCCGGAGCCCCCCCCCAGAAGCGCGCATGCGCACTGCTGCGGCGACGCTCACTGCTGCCGCCTATTGAACAGAATTCGGTACTGCAGGCAGTGCTCAGACCCGGAAAAGAGCACAGCGCATGCGCGCAGAAACGCGGAAGAGGCGAATCTACGTTCTGACTGCTCCGCACACCGAGTCTGCCAATCTTTATCATCCTTAGTCCTCCAGACAATACTGCGCATGCGCACGCGATCTTATACCAATCTCCCTTTCTTGTGGCTCTCACAGGTGCGGGCTAGCAGCCCTCTTTTGGACCGCCAGCTCAACAATATTTCCGATCGTCCGGATTAGGATTCCGCTACTTTTATTCCCCGTCTTTGGTCTCGATCGCGATTCCGATCCGGGAACGGGACATTTTAATTCCCAGCGGCCCCAGCGCACGTCACCGGCACCTGATTGGCTCAGCTTTGCAAGTGGCCGCCCGGAGCCCCCCCCCAGAAGCGCGCATGCGCACTGCTGCGGCGACGCTCACTGCTGCCGCCTACTGAACAGAATTCAGTACTGCAGGCACTGCTCAGACCCGGAAAAGAGCACAGCGCATGCGCGCAGAAGCGCGGAAGAGGCGAATCTACGTTCTGAGCGCTCCGAGCACCGAGTCCGCCAATCTTTATCATCCTTAGTCCTCCAGAGAACACTGCGCATGCGCTCGCGATCTTATAGAAAACTCCCTTTTTTGTGGCTCTCACAGGTGCGGGCGAGCAGCCCTCTTTTGGACCGCCAGCTCAACAATATTTCCGATCGTCTGGATTAGGATTCCGCTACTTTTATTGCCGGTCTTTGGTCTCGATCGCGATTCCGATCCGGGAACGGGACTTTTTCATTCCCAGCGGCCCCAGCGCACGTCACCGGCACCTGATTGGCTCAGCTTTGCACGTGACCGCCAGTATCCCCCCCCCCAGAAGCGCGCATGCGCACTGCTGCGGCGACGCTCACTGCTGCCGCCTACTGAACAGAATTCGGTACTGCAGGCACTGCTCAGACCCGGAAAAGAGCACAGCGCATGCGCGCAGAAACGCGGAAGAGGCGAATCTACTTTCTGACCGCTCCGAACACCGAGTCCGCCAATCTTTATCGTGCTTAGTCCTCCAGACAAGACTGCGCATGCGCACGCGATCTTATAGAAAACTCCCTTTCTTGTGGCTCTCACAGGTGCGGGCGAGCAGCCCTCTTTTGGACCGCCAGCTCAACAATATTTCCGATCGTCTGGATTAGGATTCCGCTACTTTTATTCCCCGTCTTTGGTCTCGATCGCGATTCCGATCCGGGAACGGGACATTTTAATTCCCAGCGGCCCCAGCGCACGTCACCGGCACCTGATTGGCTCAGCTTTGCAAGTGGCCGCCCGGAGCCCCCCCACCCAGAAGCGCGCATGCGCACTGCTGCGGCGACGCTCACTGCTGCCGCCTACTGAACAGAATTCGGTACTGCAGGCACTGCTCAGACCCGGAAAAGAGCACAGCGCATGCGCGCAGAAACGCGGAAGAGGCGAATCTACGTTCTGATCGCTCCGCACACCGAGTCCGCCAATCTTTATCGTGCTTAGTCCTCCAGACAATACTGCGCATGCGCACGCGATCTTATACCAATCTCCCTTTCTTGTGGCTCTCACAGGTGCGGGCGAGCAGCCCTCTTTTGGACCGCCAGCTCAACAATATTTCCGATCGTCCGGATTAGGATTCCGCTACTTTTATTCCCCGTCTTTGGTCTCGATCGCGATTCCGATCTGGGAACGAAACATTTTCATTCCCAGCGGCCCCAGCGCACATCACCGGCACCTGATTGGCTCAGCTTTGCACGTGACCGCCCAGAGCCGCCGCCCAGAAGCGCGCATGCGTACTGCTGCGGCGACACTCACTGCTGCTGCCTACTGAACAGAATTCGGTACTGCAGGCACTGCTCAGACCCGGAAAAGAGCACAGCGCATGCGCGCAGAAGCGCTTAAGAGGCGAATCTACGTTCTGACCGCTCCGAACACCGAGTCCGCAAATCTTTATCGTGCTTAGTCCTCCAGACAACACTGCGCATGCGCACGTGATCTTATACCAATCTCCCTTTCTTGTGGCTCTCACAGGTGCGGGCGAGCAGCCCTCTTTTGGACCGCCAGCTCAACAATATTTCCGATCGTCCGGATTAGGATTCCGCTACTTTTATTCCCCGTCTTTGGTCTCGATCGCGATTCCGATCCGGGAACGGGACATTTTCATTCCCAGCGGCCCCAGCGCACATCACCGGCACCTGATTGGCTCAGCTTTGCACGTGACCGCCCGGAGCCCCCCCCCAGAAGCGCGCATGCGCACTGCTGCGGCGACGCTCACTGCTGCCGCCTATTGAACAGAATTCGGTACTGCAGGCACTGCTCAGACCCGGAAAAGAGCACAGCGCATGCGCGCAGAAACGCGGAAGAGGCGAATCTACGTTCTGACCGCTCCGCACACCGAGTCCGCCAATCTTTATCGTGCTTAGTCCTCCAGACAATACTGCGCATGCGCACGCGATCTTATACCAATCTCCCTTTCTTGTGGCTCTCACAGGTGCGGGCGAGCAGCCCTCTTTTGGACCGCCAGCTCAACAATATTTCCGATCGTCTGGATTAGGATTCCGCTACTTTTGTTCTCCGACTTTGGTCTCGATCGCGATTCCGATCCGGGAACGGGACAGTTTCATTCCCAGCGGCCCCAGCGCAGGCCCCCAGAAGCCGATTGGCTAAGCTTTGCACGTGACCGCCCGGAGCCCCCCCCCAGAAGCGCGCATGCGCACTGCTGCGGCTACGCTCACTGCTGCCGCCTACTGAACAGAAGTCGGTACTGCAGGCACTGCTCAGACCCGGAAAAGAGCACAGCGCATGCGTGCAGAAACGCGGAAGAGGCGAATCTACGTTCTGACTGCTCCGCACACCGAGTCCGCCAATCTTTATCGTGCTTAGTCCTCCAGACAACACTGCGCATGCGCACACGATCTTATACCAATCTCCCTTTCTTGTGGCTCTCACAGGTGCGGGCGAGCAGCCCTCTTTCGGACCGCCAGCTCAACAATATTTCCGATCGTCCGGATTAGGATTCCGCTACTTTTATTCCCCGTCTTTGGTCTCGATCGCGATTCCGATCTGGGAACGGGACAGTTTCATTCCCAGCGGCCCCAGCGCACATCACCGGCACCTGATTGGCTCAGCTTTGCACGTGACCGCCCAGAGCCGCCGCCCAGAAGCGCGCATGCGTACTGCTGCGGCGACACTCACTGCTGCTGCCTACTGAACAGAATTCGGTACTGCAGGCACTGCTCAGACCCGGAAAAGAGCACAGCGCATGCGCGCAGAAGCGCTTAAGAGGCGAATCTACGTTCTGACCGCTCCGAACACCGAGTCCGCCAATCTTTATCGTGCTTAGTCCTCCAGACAACACTGCGCATGCGCACGCGATCTTATACCAATCTCCCTTTCTTGTGGCTCTCACAGGTGCGGGCGAGCAGCCCTCTTTTGGACCGCCATCTCAACAATATTTCCGATCGTCTGGATTAGGATTCCGCTACTTTTATTCCCCGTCTTTGGTCTCGATCGCGATTCCGATCCGGGAACGGGACAGTTTCATTCCCAGCGACCCCAGCGTAGGCCCCCGGAAGCCGATTGGCTCAGCTTTGCACGTGACCGCCCGGAGCCCCCCCCCAGAAGCGCGCATGCGCACTGCTGCGGCTACGCTCACTGCTGCCGCCTACTGAACAGAATTCGGTACTGCAGGCACTGCTCAGACCCGGAAAAGAGCACAGCGCATGCGCGCAGAAACGCGGAAGAGGCGAATCTACGTTCTGACTGCTCCGCACACCGAGTCCGCCAATCTTTATCGTGCTTAGTCCTCCAGACAACACTGCGCATGCGCACGCGATCTTATACCAATCTCCCTTTCTTGTGGCTCTCACAGGTGCGGGCGAGCAGCCCTCTTTCGGACCGCCAGCTCAACAATATTTCCGATCGTCCGGATTAGGATTCCGCTACTTTTATTCCCCGTCTTTGGTCTCGATCGCGATTCCGATCCGGGAACGGGACATTTTCATTCCCAGCGACCCCAGCGTAGGCCCCCGGAAGCCGATTGGCTCAGCTTTGCACGTGACCGCCCGGAGCCCCCCCCCAGAAGCGCGCATGCGCACTGCTGCGGCTACGCTCACTGCTGCCGCCTACTGAACAGAAGTCGGTACTGCAGGCACTGCTCAGACCCGGAAAAGAGCACAGCGCATGCGCGCAGAAACGCGGAAGAGGCGAATCTACGTTCTGACTGCTCCGCACACCGAGTCCGCCAATCTTTATCGTGCTTAGTCCTCCAGACAACACTGCGCATGCGCACGCGATCTTATACCAATCTCCCTTTCTTGTGGCTCTCACAGGTGCGGGCGAGCAGCCCTCTTTTGGACCGCCAGCTCAACAATATTTCCGATCGTCCGGATTAGGATTCCGCTACTTTTATTCCCCGTCTTTGGTCTCGATCGCGATTCCGATCTGGGACTCGGACAGTTTCATTCCCAGCGGCCCCAGCGCACGTCACCGGCACCTGATTGGCTCAGCTTTGCACGTGACCGCCAGTATCCCCCCCACCCAGAAGCGCGCATGCGCACTGCTGCGGCGACGCTCACTGCTGCCGCCTACTGAACAGAATTCGGTACTGCAGGCAGTGCTCAGACCCGGAAAAGAGCACAGCGCATGCGCGCAGAAACGCGGAAGAGGCGAATCTACGTTCTGACCGCTCCGAACACTGAGTCTGCCAATCTTTATCGTGCTTAGTCCTCCAGACAATACTGCGCATGCGATCGCCATCTTATAGAAAACTCCCTTTCTTGTGGCTCTCACAGGTGCGGGCGAGCAGCCCTCTTTTGGACCGCCAGCTCAACAATATTTCCGATCGTCCGGATTAGGATTCCGCTACTTTTATTCCCCGTCTTTGGTCTCGATCGCGATTCCGATCTGGGACTCGGACAGTTTCATTCCCAGCGGCCCCAGCGCACATCACCGGCACCTGATTGGCTCAGCTTTGCACGTGACCGCCCGGAGCCCCCCCCCAGAAGCGCGCATGCGCACTGCTGCGGCGATGCTCACTGCTGCCGCCTATTGAACAGAATTCGGTACTGCAGGCAGTGCTCAGACCCGGAAAAGAGCACAGCGCATGCGCGCAGAAACGCGGAAGAGGCGAATCTACGTTCTGACTGCTCCGCACACCGAGTCTGCCAATCTTTATCATCCTTAGTCCTCCAGACAATACTGCGCATGCGCACGCGATCTTATACCAATCTCCCTTTCTTGTGGCTCTCACAGGTGCGGGCTAGCAGCCCTCTTTTGGACCGCCAGCTCAACAATATTTCCGATCGTCCGGATTAGGATTCCGCTACTTTTATTCCCCGTCTTTGGTCTCGATCGCGATTCCGATCCGGGAACGGGACATTTTAATTCCCAGCGGCCCCAGCGCACGTCACCGGCACCTGATTGGCTCAGCTTTGCAAGTGGCCGCCCGGAGCCCCCCCCCAGAAGCGCGCATGCGCACTGCTGCGGCGACGCTCACTGCTGCCGCCTACTGAACAGAATTCAGTACTGCAGGCACTGCTCAGACCCGGAAAAGAGCACAGCGCATGCGCGCAGAAGCGCGGAAGAGGCGAATCTACGTTCTGAGCGCTCCGAGCACCGAGTCCGCCAATCTTTATCATCCTTAGTCCTCCAGAGAACACTGCGCATGCGCTCGCGATCTTATAGAAAACTCCCTTTTTTGTGGCTCTCACAGGTGCGGGCGAGCAGCCCTCTTTTGGACCGCCAGCTCAACAATATTTCCGATCGTCTGGATTAGGATTCCGCTACTTTTATTGCCGGTCTTTGGTCTCGATCGCGATTCCGATCCGGGAACGGGACTTTTTCATTCCCAGCGGCCCCAGCGCACGTCACCGGCACCTGATTGGCTCAGCTTTGCACGTGACCGCCAGTATCCCCCCCCCCAGAAGCGCGCATGCGCACTGCTGCGGCGACGCTCACTGCTGCCGCCTACTGAACAGAATTCGGTACTGCAGGCACTGCTCAGACCCGGAAAAGAGCACAGCGCATGCGCGCAGAAACGCGGAAGAGGCGAATCTACTTTCTGACCGCTCCGAACACCGAGTCCGCCAATCTTTATCGTGCTTAGTCCTCCAGACAAGACTGCGCATGCGCACGCGATCTTATAGAAAACTCCCTTTCTTGTGGCTCTCACAGGTGCGGGCGAGCAGCCCTCTTTTGGACCGCCAGCTCAACAATATTTCCGATCGTCTGGATTAGGATTCCGCTACTTTTATTCCCCGTCTTTGGTCTCGATCGCGATTCCGATCCGGGAACGGGACATTTTAATTCCCAGCGGCCCCAGCGCACGTCACCGGCACCTGATTGGCTCAGCTTTGCAAGTGGCCGCCCGGAGCCCCCCCACCCAGAAGCGCGCATGCGCACTGCTGCGGCGACGCTCACTGCTGCCGCCTACTGAACAGAATTCGGTACTGCAGGCACTGCTCAGACCCGGAAAAGAGCACAGCGCATGCGCGCAGAAACGCGGAAGAGGCGAATCTACGTTCTGATCGCTCCGCACACCGAGTCCGCCAATCTTTATCGTGCTTAGTCCTCCAGACAATACTGCGCATGCGCACGCGATCTTATACCAATCTCCCTTTCTTGTGGCTCTCACAGGTGCGGGCGAGCAGCCCTCTTTTGGACCGCCAGCTCAACAATATTTCCGATCGTCCGGATTAGGATTCCGCTACTTTTATTCCCCGTCTTTGGTCTCGATCGCGATTCCGATCCGGGAACGGGACATTTTAATTCCCAGCGGCCCCAGCGCACGTCACCGGCACCTGATTGGCTCAGCTTTGCAAGTGGCCGCCCGGAGCCCCCCCCCAGAAGCGCGCATGCGCACTGCTGCGGCGACGCTCACTGCTGCCGCCTACTGAACAGAATTCAGTACTGCAGGCACTGCTCAGACCCGGAAAAGAGCACAGCGCATGCGCGCAGAAGCGCGGAAGAGGCGAATCTACGTTCTGAGCGCTCCGAGCACCGAGTCCGCCAATCTTTATCATCCTTAGTCCTCCAGAGAACACTGCGCATGCGCTCGCGATCTTATAGAAAACTCCCTTTTTTGTGGCTCTCACAGGTGCGGGCGAGCAGCCCTCTTTTGGACCGCCAGCTCAACAATATTTCCGATCGTCTGGATTAGGGTTCCGCTACTTTTATTGCCGGTCTTTGGTCTCGATCGCGATTCCGATCCGGGAACGGGACTTTTTCATTCCCAGCGGCCCCAGCGCACGTCACCGGCACCTGATTGGCTCAGCTTTGCACGTGACCGCCAGTATCCCCCCCCCCAGAAGCGCGCATGCGCACTGCAGCGGCGACGCTCACTGCTGCCGCCTACTGAACAGAAGTCGGTACTGCAGGCACTGCTCAGACCCGGAAAAGAGCACAGCGCATGCGCGCAGAAACGCGGAAGAGGCGAATCTACTTTCTGACCGCTCCGAACACCGAGTCCGCCAATCTTTATCGTGCTTAGTCCTCCAGACAAGACTGCGCATGCGCTCGCGATCTTATAGAAAACTCCCTTTCTTGTGGCTCTCACAGGTGCGGGCGAGCAGCCCTCTTTTGGACCGCCAGCTCAACAATATTTCCGATCGTCCGGATTAGGATTCCGCTACTTTTATTCCCCGTCTTTGGTCTCGATCGCGATTCCGATCTGGGAACGGGACATTTTCATTCCCAGCGGCCCCAGCGCACATCACCGGCACCTGATTGGCTCAGCTTTGCACGTGACCGCCCGGAGCCCCCCCCCAGAAGCGCGCATGCGCACTGCTGCGGCGACGCTCACTGCTGCCGCCTACTGAACAGAATTCGGTACTGCAGGCACTGCTCAGACCCGGAAAAGAGCACAGCGCATGCGCGCAGAAACGCGGAAGAGGCGAATCTACGTTCTGAGCACTCCGAACACCGAGTCCGCCAATCTTTATCGTGCTTAGTCCTCCAGACAATACTGCGCATGCGCACGCGATCTTATACCAATCTCCCTTTCTTGTGGCTCTCACAGGTGCGGGCGAGCAGCCCTCTTTTGGACCGCCAGCTCAACAATATTTCCGATCGTCCGGATTAGGATTCCGCTACTTTTATTCCCCGTCTTTGGTCTCGATCGCGATTCCGATCCGGGAACGGGACATTTTCATTCCCAGCGACCCCAGCGTAGGCCCCCAGAAGCCGATTGGCTCAGCTTTGCACGTGACCGCCCGGAGCCCCCCCCCAGAAGCGCGCATGCGCACTGCTGCGGCTACGCTCACTGCTGCCGCCTACTGAACAGAAGTCGGTACTGCAGGCACTGCTCAGACCCGGAAAAGAGCACAGCGCATGCGTGCAGAAACGCGGAAGAGGCGAATCTACGTTCTGACTGCTCCGCACACCGAGTCCGCCAATCTTTATCGTGCTTAGTCCTCCAGACAACACTGCGCATGCGCATGCGATCTTATACCAATCTCCCTTTCTTGTGGCTCTCACAGGTGCGGGCGAGCAGCCCTCTTTCGGACCGCCAGCTCAACAATATTTCCGATCGTCCGGATTAGGATTCCGCTACTTTTATTCCCCGTCTTTGGTCTCGATCGCGATTCCGATCCGGGAACAGGACATTTAAATTCCCAGCGGCCCCAGCGCACGTCACCGGCACCTGATTGGCTCAGCTTTGCACGTGACCGCCCAGAGCCGCCGCCCAGAAGCGCGCATGCGTTCTGCTGCGGCGACACTCACTGCTGCTGCCTACTGAACAGTATTCGGTACTGCAGGCACTGCTCAGACCCGGAAAAGAGCACAGCGCATGCGCGCAGAAGCGCTTAAGAGGCGAATCTACGTTCTGACCGCTCCGAACACCGAGTCCGCCAATCTTTATCGTGCTTAGTCCTCCAGACAACACTGCGCATGCGCACGCGATCTTATACCAATCTCCCTTTCTTGTGGCTCTCACAGGTGCGGGCGAGCAGCCCTCTTTTGGACCGCCAGCTCAACAATATTTCCGATCGTCCGGATTAGGATTCCGCTACTTTTATTCCCCGTCTTTGGTCTCGATCGCGATTCCGATCTGGGACTCGGACAGTTTCATTCCCAGCGGCCCCAGCGCACGTCACCGGTACCTGATTGGCTCAGCTTTGCACGTGACCGCCAGTATCCCCCCCACCCAGAAGCGCGCATGCGCACTGCTGCGGCGACGCTCACTGCTGCCGCCTACTGAACAGAATTCAGTACTGCAGGCAGTGCTCAGACCCGGAAAAGAGCACAGCGCATCCGCGCAGAAACGCGGAAGAGGCGAATCTACTTTCTGACCGCTCCGCACACCGAGTCCGCCAATCTTTATCGTGCTTAGTCCTCCAGACAACACTGCGCATGCGCACGCTATCTTATACCAATCTCCCTTTCTTGTGGCTCTCACAGGTGCGGGCGAGCAGCCCTCTTTTGGACCGCCAGCTCAACAATATTTCCGATCGTCCGGATTAGGATTCCGCTACTTTTATTCCCCGTCTTTGGTCTCGATCGCGATTCCGATCCGGGAACGGGACTTTTTCATTCCCAGCGACCCCAGCGCACGTCACCGGCACCTGATTGGCTCAGCTTTGCACGTGACCGCCAGTATCCCCCCCCCCAGAAGCGCGCATGCGCACTGCTGCGGTGACGCTCACTGCTGCCGCCTACTGAACAGAATTCGGTACTGCAGGCACTGCTCAGACCCGGAAAAGAGCACAGCGCATGCGCGCAGAAACGCGGAAGAGGCGAATCTACGTTCTGACCGCTCCGAACACCGAGTCCGCCAATCTTTATCGTGCTTAGTCCTCCAGACAACACTGCGCATTCGCTCGCGATCTTATAGAAAACTCCCTTTCTTGTGGCTCTCACAGGTGCGGGCGAGCAGCCCTCTTTCGGACCGCCAGCTCAACAATATTTCCGATCGTCCGGATTAGGATTCCGCTACTTTTATTCCCCGTCTTTGGTCTCGATCGCGATTCCGATCTGGGACTCGGACAGTTTCATTCCCAGCGGCCCCAGCGCACATCACCGGCACCTGATTGGCTCAGCTTTGCACGTGACCGCCAGTATCCCCCCCCCCCAGAAGCGCGCATGCGCACTGCTGCGGCGACGCTCACTGCTGCCGCCTACTGAACAGAATTCAGTACTGCAGGCACTGCTCAGACCCGGAAAAGAGCACAGCGCATGCGCGCAGAAGCGCGGAAGAGGCGAATCTACGTTCTGAGCGCTCCGAACACTGAGTCCACCAATCTTTATCATCCTTAGTCCTCCAGAGAATACTGTGCATGTGCACGCGATGTTACAGAAAACTCCCTTTCTTGTGGCTCTCACAGGTGCGGGCGAGCAGCCCTCTTTTGGACCGCCAGCTCAACAATATTTCCGATCGTCTGGATTAGGATTCCGCTACTTTTATTCCCCATCTTTGGTCTCGGTCGCGATTCCGATCCGGGAACGGGACATTTTAATTCCCAGCGGCCCCAGCGCACGTCACCGGCCACCTGATTGGCTCAGCTTTGCACGTGGCCGCCCGGAGCCCCCCACCCAGAAGCGCGCATGTGCACTGCTGCGGCGGCGCTCACTGCTGCCGCCTACTGAACAGAATTCGGTACTGCAGGCACTGCTCAGACCCGGAAAAGAGCACAGCGCATGCGCGCAGAAGCGCGGAAGAGGCGAATCTACGTTCTGAGCGCTCCGAACACCGAGTCCGCCAATCTTTATCGTGCTTAGTCCTCCAGACAATACTGCGCATGTGCACGCAATGTTACAGAAAACTCCCTTTCTTGGGGCTCTCACAGGTGCGGGCGAGCAGCCCTCTTTTGGACCGCCAGCTCAACAATATTTCCGATCGTCCGGATTAGGATTCCGCTACTTTTATTCCCGGATTTTGTGCCCTTTACCGAGAGCAACAATAACATTGCCCCCTAACTGAGAGCAACGGCAACTTCGTCTCCCCCTTCCATCCGAGAGCAACGACAACAACGTTTCCCCACGAACTAAGATTAGCTTGGACAACGTCTCCCCGAAACCGAGAGTGAGAACAACGGCGACTCCCCTCAACCCAGAGCAACGAACATGGCGACTCCCCCAACTGAGAGCTGCGGCAACGCCATCCCACCCCCCCCCATCTGTGAGCTGCATCTTCCCCCAACCAAGAGCCACGATGTCTCCCCCCCAACCAAGAGTAACGGCATTTCCCCCAAACTAAGACCAACATCATTGGCATCTCCGACAGCCAAGAGCAATGACATCTCCCCCCAACCAAGAGCAATGACAGCAACATCTCCCCGCCCTGCGTAGAGCAACATTACTGACATCTCCCCCTCAACTAAGAGCAACAGCATCTCCCTACCAACCGAGGGCCACAACAGCAGCATCTCCCCCCAGCCTGGAACAACAACAACAGCATCCCCCCCCAGTCTGGGACAACATCATCTCCCGCAAGTCTGGAGCAACGGCACCTGCCCCCCAGCCAAGTGGAGCGACAGCAACATCTCTACCCAACCTGGAGCAACAACAACGGCACCTGCCCCCCAGTGAAGAGCAACGGCTGTGAAATCTCCCTCCAACCAAGAGCAATGACATTGGTATCTCTCCACAATCAAGAGCAACATCTCCCTCCAACCAAGAGCAACGGCACCGACACCTGTCCCTCAAACAAGAGCAACGGTATCTCCCCCCAACCAAGAGTAACAACAACGGCATCTCCCCCCAACCAAGAGTAACAACAACGGCATCTCCCCCCAACCAAGAGCAACAACAACGGCATCTCCCCCCAACCAAGAGCAACAACAACGGCATCTCCCCCCAACCAAGAGCAATAGCAACAACTTCTCCCCCCAGCCGAGAGCAACAACGGCATCTCCCCCCAGCTGAGAGCAACAACGCCATCTCCCCCCAACCGAGAGCAATGATAACAGCATCTCCCCCAAATGAACAGCAACAACATCTCCTCCCCACCCCCTTGGTCCCCCACCCCCATCACCCCCCCCATGTCTTCTCTTAGTGTGACTCCCTGATGTCACCCCACTGATACCTTCACATCACCGCAGCGATAGCAAACAGTGTCCCCCAAGTCTGTCCCCCCAACTCTGTTACTCCTTGACTTCAGCCCGGACCGATACGCCAACATAACCCAAATATCACTGCCTTACATTACTCCAGTGTCACCCCACATCTCCCCCAGCATCTCTCCTCGATGTGACCAATAACTGACTCACAGTGTAAGTGCACCATTACTTTGTGACCCCAGGAGGCTGCAAAACACAGCAAAGCAGAGAGCAGAACACAGCAGCGGGGGATAGGACGGGCAGTGCCAGCAGGGCGTCCCCTGAACCAAAGGGCACTGTGCCCCTCCCCTACCACTGCCTCTCTCCAGCTGTGCTTCTCCCCAGGGTCTGCAGGGTTTGTTCCATTGCTGCACCGCATCTGCGTGGCCAGCGCATGACACGGAGCCCACGTGGAACTCCTGCGTGCACAAGTCATGCTTTGTGTCCCCAGGTTCAGCCCAACGTGTCACCCCAACATGTCCTTCCCCCAGTGATGCCCTAAAGTCACCCCCACCATCCATGCCCCACATTGCCCCAACAACGTCAGCCCAAAGTGTCACTGCCCTGCAGGACCCTAACACTCTCAGTCCCCAGCATCCTCCTCCCACATCCCTTCCTGATGTCAGCCCTTTAGCAACAGCCCAGTGTCACCCCATAACAGAATGTAAACACAGCATAACAACATACCAACTCCCATTGAGTGAGAACTTGCCCGAATACAACAAACATGAACACAAATACCAAAGAAATAAATCAGCCTTACCTGAGACGATCTCAGGTCCACACAGAGGCCCATCAAGAACTGCGCAGCTCCACTGCCAGCCCTTAAATGAGGGCTGGTGAGGGGCGGTCCCAGCTCCTCCCCTTCCTGCAATCAGCAGAATTGCACACACCTGAGTCCCCATGGCTTGGTCCCGCCCCTCCACACACACCTGAGCCCCCCTGGCTTGGCCCTGCCCCCCCACACACACCTGAGTCCCCCTGGCTTGGCCTTGCCCCCCACCAGGTGCTCCATCACTGCTCCAAGTCCTCACTCAGCACTTCCACTGCATCCCCAGTGTCACCCCAACAGTGTCACCCCAACATCACCCTAATAATGTCATCCCAGCACCACTCCCTCATGTCCCCCCGCAGCAATACTCTAACACTGCCCCACAAAGTCACTCCCCAACATCATGCTGGTGTCACCCCAACATCATTCCCTGCTGTCACCCCCCAGCGTCACCTCCCATTGGTGCCCCCAGCATTACCCCCCAGCATCACTCCTCAACATCATCTGAATGTCATCTTGGTGACACCCCCCAGTGACACCCCACATCACTGCTGCTGTCCCCCCACATCGTCCCCCTGTCCCCCATCCCCACGCTGTCCCTCCATCCCTCCCCAGCCCCATCCCTTGCTGGGGGACGTGGGGACAGTAATGGGGTAGCTCATTCATTGATCTCTTTGCTGGGCAGGCAGACCTGGTTTATTATTTGATCAATTCACACCTGTATGTGAACTGTCAGTCACAGCCCTAGCTGTGATGGAGCACCTGGAGAGGGGGCGTGGCCAGCACTGGGAGCACAGGTGGGAGCAATTGGGCCGTGGGAGGGGATAGGAGGGGATACCTGGCTCCACCCCCCCCCGCCCTCATTTAAGGGCCGGCAGCCGCAGGGGCAGCATCTCAGCCTGGAGCTGCTTCCTATGGAGTGTTGTGGTAACTTCTGCGGCTTGGAATGAGGTCAGTGAGTTCTTTTTTGCTTTTGGGTTATGCTCTCTGTCTTTTGGGGCTCTGCTTCTGGTTTATTGGTGCTGTATCTTCTCTGTGTGTTCTCTGTTTGCTCTGGGTTATGCTCTCTGTCTCTTTGGGCTCTGATTTTTGTTTATTGGGGCTGTATCTGCTCTGTGTGTGTTCTCTCTCTGCTTTTCTTTTTCTCTGTAAGGGAGATGGTGGGGCTGTTTCTTTCTCTCTGAACTGGTGATGGAAGAGCTGCTGTTTATTCCATTCCTCAGTACTGCCTCATTTCTGGAGTGCTTCAGTCAGCACCTGGGTAATGCTGTTCACCTGATGGAGCACTGCAGCTCTGGGAATGCCTGGAGCTTTTGCCCTTTCCTATAAAGAGGTTTAGTGTTCTCACAATCTTTTTTGTGCTCTTTTTTAAGCTTGTTTTTTTCCTGGTTCAGCCTTTGTTTCTTTTCCCACAGTTTTTACACCATCATCTCCACCCTGGGGTCCTGAACTTTGTCTGCTCCTGCATCATCCCAGCCTGTTTCTTAACTGTGGTAAACGGTGCTCTACATCAGCTCAGGTGGAGTATTGTTTGAAGGCATTTTGTGACTTGCTATCACATAATTCATTATGTTCTGTGTTTCTTTGATCTCTTTTAACAGCTCAGTGGTGCATAAGGCTTGCTGGGACTCCTCTGATTGACGGTGTAAGTATTGTGGGATCTGCAGAGCAGGAAATGGAGCATCACAAGTCCCTCATTTGCGCATTGCTTGTATGCAGGCAGGTTTTCTGCTGGCCGTGGTAAGAGATGAAATGGGGTTTCCAAGTGCTCCTTTCTTAGAGGAGCGTGTTTGTCTGAGAGCTGCTGCCCTACAAGTGCGTGGCAATGCCTTCATTGCTGTGCTATGTCCAACAGGTGTCCGTGGAGAACTGCAGCACTCCTGGGGATATAACAGCTGCACTGAGTAACGTGGGGTGCTCCATGAAAGCGGTGAGGAACGGGAAGCTGCATCTCCTGGGACGGCTCAGAACCGGACTGTGCCG
This sequence comes from Oreortyx pictus, assembly GCA_036925125.1. Lineage (NCBI taxonomy): Eukaryota > Metazoa > Chordata > Aves > Galliformes > Odontophoridae > Oreortyx > Oreortyx pictus. The sequence continues at coordinate 4,756,395 of JAUPFR010000030.1, forward strand.
TCAGGTAACTGGTCACCCACACAGGTAAGGACAGCGCACACTCACTGCTGTTTTTCTATTACCTAGCATGGCACAATGTAGTTCTTCCAGAGTTTTTTCCTGTGCTTTAGTGTACCCTAAAGCTGCCTGTCCTTTTCATTTCCCACCTGGGTGTCGTCCTTGCCTTTCCCCTGGTCTTTCCTTGCCTTATTCTCCTTCCTGTTGTGCTGTTTCCTTACTTTTGCCTGGGCTTTCTCCTGGCATCGTTCTCTTGGCACCCTAGTGCATTCCCGGCGCCATTCCCCTTCCATGCGCCAGGCTTCCCGTGTTTCTTCTCTTTGTCCTTTGCCCTTTCCCTGGGCATTTTAGCGCCGATCTCTTATCCCAGCTCTGTTCCTTTTGGCGTCGCTGTGTTGTTCCTGCAGTGCATTCCCTGCACCATTCTCCTTCCATGCGCCAGGCTTCCCGTGTTTCTTCTCTTTGTCCTTTGCCCTTTCCCTGGGCATTTTAGCGCCGATCTCTTATCCCAGCTCTGTTCCTTTTGGCGTCGCTGTGTTGTTCCTGCAGTGCATTCCTTGCACCATTCCCCTTCCGTGCGCCAGGCTTCCCGTGTTTCTTCTCTTTGTCCTTTGCCCTTTCCCTGGGCATTTTAGCGCTGATCTCTTATCCCAGCTCTGTTCCTTTTGGCGTCGCTGTGTTGTTCCTGCAGTGCATTCCTTGCACCGTTCCCCTTCTGTGCCCCAGGCTTCCCGTGTTTCTTCTCTTTGTCCTTTGCCCTTTCTCTGGGCATTTTGATGCTGTTCTCTTGTCCCAGCTCTGCCCATTTTAGCGACACTCTCTTTGCCCCATAGCGCATTCCCTGCACTTTCCCCGTTTCTTCTCTTTGTCCTTTGCCCTTTCCCTGGGCATTTTAGCGCCGTTCTCTTGTCCCAGCTCTGGGCCTTTAGGCGTCGCTCTCTCATTCCTTAGTGCATTCCTTGCACTGTTCCCCTTCCATGCCCTGTGCTGTAATGCATTCCTTGTGCCATTCTCCTTGCCCTCATCTTCGCTTTGTCTTTCCCTGGGATTTCATTTTGGCTTTTCCTTGCCTGGGTGTTCCACTTGCCTTTGCCTCTCTGTGATGGGTTGGAGACAGCTTTGATTTTAATCATTAGCTGAACCGCTTTGATTTTAACAGTCACCAGATAGTAATCTTAATGGGAGCTCTGAAGGTAATTGTATTGATGTGCAGTGTAATCCTAAACCTAATGCTAATTGTCTTTTACCTAATTGTTTCCTATTTGTCTTTTTTTTTCTAGTTAAACCTTTGTTTCTTTTTTCCACAGTTTTTACACCATCATCTCCACCCTGGGGTCCTGAACTTTGTCTGCTCCTGCATCATCCCAGCCTGTTTCTTAACTGTGGTAAACGGTGCTCTACATCAGCTCAGGTGGAGTATTGTTTGAAGGCATTTTGTGACTTGCTATCACATAATTCATTATGTTCTGTGTTTCTTTGATCTCTTTTAACAGCTCAGTGGTGCATAAGGCTTGCTGGGACTCCTCTAATTGACGGTGTAAGTATTGTGGGATCTGCAGAGCAGGAAATGGAGCATCACGAGCCCCTCATTTGCGCATCGCTTGTATGCAGGCAGGTTTTCTGCTGGCCGTGGTAAGAGATGAAATGGGGTTTCCAAGTGCTCCTTTCTTAGAGGAGCGTGTTTGTCTGAGAGCTGCTGCCCTACAAGTGTGGGGCAATGCCTTCATTGCTGTGCTGTGTCCAACAGGTGTCCGTGGAGAACTGCAGCACTCCTGGGGATATAACAGCTGCACTGAGTAACGTGGGGTGCTCCATGAAAGCGGTGAGGAACAGGAAGCTGCATCTCCTGGGATGGCTCAGAACCGGACTGTGCCGTCAGGTAACTGGTCACCCACACAGGTAAGGACAGTGCGCACTCACTGGTGTTTGCCCATTATGCACAGTGTAGTTCTCACAGAGCTTTAGGGCTCCCAAAAGCTGCCTGTGCTTTTCCTTTTCCTCCTGGGTGTTGTCCTTACTTCTGGCCTTTCTCTGCAGTGTTTGCTTTGCATTTCCCCTTGGCTTTCTCTGCTCCATTCCCCTTCCTTGCTCTCAGGTTTCCCTGTTTCATCTTCTTTGCCTTTGCCCTTATCCTGCAGTGTTCTTTTGTTGGACTTTCTTTTGGCGTTGTACTCCTGGCCCAATGGGGCTTTTCTCTTGGCCCAGCTTGGACTCATCTCTTTGTGCCATATCCTTGGCCCAGCTCAGGCTCATCCCTTGGCACCGTGCTCTTGGCCCAGCTCGGGCTCTTCTTTTGGCGTCGTACTTATAGCCCAGCTTGGGTTCGTCTCCTGGTGCTGTATTCTTGGCCCAGCTCGGGCTCATCCCTTGGCACCATGTTCTTGGCCCTCCTCGGGCTCTTGTTTTGGCGTCGTACTCATGGCCCAAGTTGGGTTCTTCTCTTGACCCAACTCAGACTCATCTCTTTGTGCCATCCCAGCTCATGCTCTTCTCTTGACACCATCTTCTTGATGCCCTTGGTGCATTCTTTGTGCCATTCCCATTCCTCGCCCTTGGTGTTCACTTCTGTGTTCTCCTTGTGTTTGCTCTTGGTGTTCTCTGTAGTGTTTTTCATGTGTTCTCCCTTAGTTTTACTGTGGATTTTTCTGTGCTGTTCTCCATACATGTTCTCCTGCGCCTTCTTGCACACTTTCATTGCTTTTGTTTTTTCTTGGTATTTTGCTTTGCTTTTGGTTCACTGGGATCAGTTGGGAGGCAGCTTTGATGTTAATCTTCACCTGACTCTGAAGCTTAACGGGAGCTCTAAAGATGATTGTATTCATGCACAATGTAGCTCTAACCCTCAGCACTTGTAGAATTAACAGTGTTTCTTTCTTAACTGTGTCCCTTGCTGTTGCAGGTGAAGGTTTCTCCAACAGTGCACCATCTCAATCCCGTAGCATCCCCTGCAGTCATCACAGGCACCGTTTGGGACGCAGCACACAGCGCACTTGTACTTCTTTCCATCGGCCTCAGCCTGGCGATTTAACACATCCACGTCCTTCCACGGTGCCTTCCTCCTCCCGGACCCATCGATGCTTTTTTCTGCTGCGATGTCTTCTCCCAACATCTGCAGGTGCGCTCCGTGCCCTCACTCCGGTCACTAATAAAGATATGGGACAGACCCCACTTCCACTCTGGACAGAGCACCCACCGGCTGCATGTAACTGGTTTTAGCTCCACCCTATGGGCCCGGCCATGGCACTTGTTCTGTATCCAGCCAATATTGTCCCTGTCCCACCGCCCACCTGAACTCTTCTCCTGGAGAATCCCGTGGGTCACCATGTCCAGTACTTTGCCTTGCTTACGGGGTCGGGTTAGCTTTGCTCTGAGTTTGCTTGTCCAGCATGCTAATCCAAACCCGTAACCAACACCCCCATCTCACACAGAGTCACTCCTTTCTGATTTGATTGAGACTCGTGCCGCTTTGCGGCTAATTGGATTCTGGCGCTGATTTCAGCGCAGCAGAGGCTTTTGCCTCTTCCAAATTGAGTTTAGTTAGGCCTTGCTTACGGGGTTGGGTTAGCTTGCTCAGTTTTTCCTTGTAGAGTAGGCTAACCCAACCCCGTAACCAATGCACGGCCGTTGGTTGGAGGCCTTTTGCTCCTTCCCGGCCACTCTGAGACTCGTGCCGGTTTGCGGCCACTCTGAGACTCGTGCCGGTTTGCGGCCACAGATAGATGCTGATTTCTGCTCCGGCAGTGATTTCTGCCTCTTCCAAATTGACTTCAGGCCTCACTTACAGGGTTGAGTTAGCTTTGCTTTGATTTTTCTTGTCGAGCAGGCTAACCCAACCCCATAACCAACACCCTCATCTCACACTGAGTTTTCTTGCACTACTTTCTGATTTGATTGAGACTCGTGCCGGTTTGCGGCTAATTGGATTCTGGCGCTGATTTCAGCGCAGCAGAGGCTTTTGCCTCTTCCAAATTGAGTTTAGTTAGGCCTTGCTTACGGGGTTGGGTTAGCTTGCTCAGTTTTTCCTTGTAGAGTAGGCTAACCCAACCCCGTAACCAACGCATGGCCGTTGGTTGGAGACCTTTTGCTCCTTCCCGGCCACTCTGAGACTCGTGCCGGTTTGCGGCCACTCTGAGACTTGAGTTCCCTGCAGGATGGCCTGAGGTCCATGTTGGTTTTGATGTGGGACCCGCTCTGATGCTGTGTACAATGATGCTTGATGCTGCGTACGCTGTGGCTGTAACTGTTTCTCAGACCCGCTCTGATGCTGTGTACAATGATGGGACCCGCTCTGATGCTGTGTACAATGATGCTGTGTACGCTGTGGCTGTAACTGTTTCTCAGACCCGCGCTGATGCTGTGTACAATGATGCTGTGTACGCTGTGGCTGTAACTGTTTCTCAGACCCGCGCTGATGCTGTGTACAATGATGCTGTGTACACTGTGGCTGTAACTGTTTCTCAGACCTGCTCTGATGCTGTGTACGCTGTGGCTGTAACTGTTTCTCAGACCCGCTCTGATGCTGTGTACAATGATGGGACCCGCTCTGATGCTGTGTACAATGATGCTGTGTACGCTGTGGCTGTAACTGTTTCTCAGACCCGCGCTGATGCTGTGTACAATGATGCTGTGTACGCTGTGGCTGTAACTGTTTCTCAGACCCGCGCTGATGCTGTGTACAATGATGCTGTGTACGCTGTGGCTGTAACCATTTCTCAGACCTGCTTGGAGTCTCTGTGTGACAACGATGATATCTAGAACCCACTCTGTATCTGTATTTGCTATGATTGTAACTTGCACTGATGCAGACTATGTATATACAGTGCCTGTAACTGTGCCTTGTATTGTTTTGAACACGTGTATGCTCTGTCTATAAATGTGTATTGTTTGCACTGCTCTGTGATACAATGAGCAATGTCTGTGTGCGCTGTGAAGGAATAAAGGAATATTTGTCAAACGGAACTGAGTGCTGTGTTACATTTTCTGCACCAGGGACACATCACCATTCCAAGGTAGGTGTGACAGGTAAGTGTAGGGTTAGATTTAGGCTCTAGCAGGAATTAGCTTAGTGCCTAGTTGGTTGCAGGTAGAACTTAGCGGCTGGTTGGTTGTAGCTGGATGCTGGTAGGACTTAGCGCCTGGTTGGTTGCTGGTAGAACTTAGCGGCTGGTTGGTTGTAGCTGGATGCTGGTAGAACTTAGTGGCTGGTTGGTTGTAGCTGGATGCTGGTTGGACTTAGCGCCTGGTTGGTTGCTGGTAGAACGTAGTGGCTGGTTGGTTGTAGCTGGATGCTGGTAGGACTTAGCGCCTGGTTGGTTGCTGGTAGGACTTAGCGGCTGGTTGGTTGCTGGTAGAACTTAGCGCCTGGTTGGTTGCTGGTAGAACTTAGCGCCTGGTTGGCTGTAGCTGGATGCTGGTAGGACTTAGCGGCTGGTTGGTTGCTGGTAGAACTTAGCGGCTGGTTGGCTGTAGCTGGACGCTGGTAGAACTTAGCGGCTGGTTGGTTGTAGCTGGATGCTGGTAGAACTTAGTGGCTGGTTGGTTGTAGCTGGATGCTGGTTGGACTTAGCGCCTGGTTGGTTGCTGGTAGGACTTAGCGCCTGGTTGGTTGCTGGTAGGACTTAGCGGCTGGTTGGTTGCTGGTAGAACTTAGCGCCTGGTTGGTTGCTGGTAGGACTTAGCGGCTGGTTGGTTGCTGGTAGAACTTAGCGCCTGGTTGGTTGCTGGTAGGACTTAGCGGCTGGTTGGTTGCTGGTAGAACTTAGCGCCTGGTTGGTTGCTGGTAGGACTTAGCGGCTGGTTGGTTGCTGGTAGAACTTAGCGGCTGGTTGGCTGTAGCTGGATGCTGGTAGAACTTAGTGGCTGGTTGGTTGTAGCTGGATGCTGGTAGAACTTAGCGGCTGGTTGGCTGTAGCTGGACGCTGGTAGAACTTAGCGGCTGGTTGGTTGTAGCTGGATGCTGGTAGAACTTAGTGGCTGGTTGGTTGTAGCTGGATGCTGGTTGGACTTAGCGCCTGGTTGGTTGCTGGTAGAACTTAGCGCCTGGTTGGTTGCTGGTAGGACTTAGCGGCTGGTTGGTTGCTGGTAGAACTTAGCGCCTGGTTGGTTGCTGGTAGGACTTAGCGGCTGGTTGGTTGCTGGTAGAACTTAGCGCCTGGTTGGTTGCTGGTAGGACTTAGCGGCTGGTTGGTTGCTGGTAGAACTTAGCGCCTGGTTGGTTGCTGGTAGGACTTAGCGGCTGGTTGGTTGCTGGTAGAACTTAGCGGCTGGTTGGCTGTAGCTGGATGCTGGTAGAACTTAGTGGCTGGTTGGTTGCTGGTTAGGGTTAGGGTTAGGGTTAGGGTTAGGGTTAGGGTTAGGGTTAGGGTTAGGGTTAGGGTTAGGGTTAGGGTTAGGGTTAGGGTTAGGGTTAGGGTTAGGGTTAGGGTTAGGGTTAGGGTTAGGGTTAGGGTTAGGGTTAGGGTTAGGGTTAGGGTTAGGGTTAGGGTTAGGGTTAGGGTTAGGGTTAGGGTTAGGGTTAGGGTTAGGGTTAGGGTTAGGGTTAGGGTTAGGGTTAGGGTTAGGGTTAGGGTTAGGGTTAGGGTTAGGGTTAGGGTTAGGGTTAGGGTTAGGGTTAGGGTTAGGGTTAGGGTTAGGGTTAGGGTTAGGGTTAGGGTTAGGGTTAGGGTTAGGGTTAGGGTTAGGGTTAGGGTTAGGGTTAGGGTTAGGGTTAGGGTTAGGGTTAGGGTTAGGGTTAGGGTTAGGGTTAGGGTTAGGGTTAGGGTTAGGGTTAGGGTTAGGGTTAGGGTTAGGGTTAGGGTTAGGGTTAGGGTTAGGGTTAGGGTTAGGGTTAGGGTTAGGGTTAGGGTTAGGGTTAGGGTTAGGGTTAGGGTTAGGGTTAGGGTTAGGGTTAGGGTTAGGGTTAGGGTTAGGGTTAGGGTTAGGGTTAGGGTTAGGGTTAGGGTTAGGGTTAGGGTTAGGGTTAGGGTTAGGGTTAGGGTTAGGGTTAGGGTTAGGGTTAGGGTTAGGGTTAGGGTTAGGGTTAGGGTTAGGGTTAGGGTTAGGGTTAGGGTTAGGGTTAGGGTTAGGGTTAGGGTTAGGGTTAGGGTTAGGGTTAGGGTTAGGGTTAGGGTTAGGGTTAGGGTTAGGGTTAGGGTTAGGGTTAGGGTTAGGGTTAGGGTTAGGGTTAGGGTTAGGGTTAGGGTTAGGGTTAGGGTTAGGGTTAGGGTTAGGGTTAGGGTTAGGGTTAGGGTTAGGGTTAGGGTTAGGGTTAGGGTTAGGGTTAGGGTTAGGGTTAGGGTTAGGGTTAGGGTTAGGGTTAGGGTTAGGGTTAGGGTTAGGGTTAGGGTTAGGGTTAGGGTTAGGGTTAGGGTTAGGGTTAGGGTTAGGGTTAGGGTTAGGGTTAGGGTTAGGGTTAGGGTTAGGGTTAGGGTTAGGGTTAGGGTTAGGGTTAGGGTTAGGGTTAGGGTTAGGGTTAGGGTTAGGGTTAGGGTTAGGGTTAGGGTTAGGGTTAGGGTTAGGGTTAGGGTTAGGGTTAGGGTTAGGGTTAGGGTTAGGGTTAGGGTTAGGGTTAGGGTTAGGGTTAGGGTTAGGGTTAGGGTTAGGGTTAGGGTTAGGGTTAGGGTTAGGGTTAGGGTTAGGGTTAGGGTTAGGGTTAGGGTTAGGGTTAGGGTTAGGGTTAGGGTTAGGGTTAGGGTTAGGGTTAGGGTTAGGGTTAGGGTTAGGGTTAGGGTTAGGGTTAGGGTTAGGGTTAGGGTTAGGGTTAGGGTTAGGGTTAGGGTTAGGGTTAGGGTTAGGGTTAGGGTTAGGGTTAGGGTTAGGGTTAGGGTTAGGGTTAGGGTTAGGGTTAGGGTTAGGGTTAGGGTTAGGGTTAGGGTTAGGGTTAGGGTTAGGGTTAGGGTTAGGGTTAGGGTTAGGGTTAGGGTTAGGGTTAGGGTTAGGGTTAGGGTTAGGGTTAGGGTTAGGGTTAGGGTTAGGGTTAGGGTTAGGGTTAGGGTTAGGGTTAGGGTTAGGGTTAGGGTTAGGGTTAGGGTTAGGGTTAGGGTTAGGGTTAGGGTTAGGGTTAGGGTTAGGGTTAGGGTTAGGGTTAGGGTTAGGGTTAGGGTTAGGGTTAGGGTTAGGGTTAGGGTTAGGGTTAGGGTTAGGGTTAGGGTTAGGGTTAGGGTTAGGGTTAGGGTTAGGGTTAGGGTTAGGGTTAGGGTTAGGGTTAGGGTTAGGGTTAGGGTTAGGGTTAGGGTTAGGGTTAGGGTTAGGGTTAGGGTTAGGGTTAGGGTTAGGGTTAGGGTTAGGGTTAGGGTTAGGGTTAGGGTTAGGGTTAGGGTTAGGGTTAGGGTTAGGGTTAGGGTTAGGGTTAGGGTTAGGGTTAGGGTTAGGGTTAGGGTTAGGGTTAGGGTTAGGGTTAGGGTTAGGGTTAGGGTTAGGGTTAGGGTTAGGGTTAGGGTTAGGGTTAGGGTTAGGGTTAGGGTTAGGGTTAGGGTTAGGGTTAGGGTTAGGGTTAGGGTTAGGGTTAGGGTTAGGGTTAGGGTTAGGGTTAGGGTTAGGGTTAGGGTTAGGGTTAGGGTTAGGGTTAGGGTTAGGGTTAGGGTTAGGGTTAGGGTTAGGGTTAGGGTTAGGGTTAGGGTTAGGGTTAGGGTTAGGGTTAGGGTTAGGGTTAGGGTTAGGGTTAGGGTTAGGGTTAGGGTTAGGGTTAGGGTTAGGGTTAGGGTTAGGGTTAGGGTTAGGGTTAGGGTTAGGGTTAGGGTTAGGGTTAGGGTTAGGGTTAGGGTTAGGGTTAGGGTTAGGGTTAGGGTTAGGGTTAGGGTTAGGGTTAGGGTTAGGGTTAGGGTTAGGGTTAGGGTTAGGGTTAGGGTTAGGGTTAGGGTTAGGGTTAGGGTTAGGGTTAGGGTTAGGGTTAGGGTTAGGGTTAGGGTTAGGGTTAGGGTTAGGGTTAGGGTTAGGGTTAGGGTTAGGGTTAGGGTTAGGGTTAGGGTTAGGGTTAGGGTTAGGGTTAGGGTTAGGGTTAGGGTTAGGGTTAGGGTTAGGGTTAGGGTTAGGGTTAGGGTTAGGGTTAGGGTTAGGGTTAGGGTTAGGGTTAGGGTTAGGGTTAGGGTTAGGGTTAGGGTTAGGGTTAGGGTTAGGGTTAGGGTTAGGGTTAGGGTTAGGGTTAGGGTTAGGGTTAGGGTTAGGGTTAGGGTTAGGGTTAGGGTTAGGGTTAGGGTTAGGGTTAGGGTTAGGGTTAGGGTTAGGGTTAGGGTTAGGGTTAGGGTTAGGGTTAGGGTTAGGGTTAGGGTTAGGGTTAGGGTTAGGGTTAGGGTTAGGGTTAGGGTTAGGGTTAGGGTTAGGGTTAGGGTTAGGGTTAGGGTTAGGGTTAGGGTTAGGGTTAGGGTTAGGGTTAGGGTTAGGGTTAGGGTTAGGGTTAGGGTTAGGGTTAGGGTTAGGGTTAGGGTTAGGGTTAGGGTTAGGGTTAGGGTTAGGGTTAGGGTTAGGGTTAGGGTTAGGGTTAGGGTTAGGGTTAGGGTTAGGGTTAGGGTTAGGGTTAGGGTTAGGGTTAGGGTTAGGGTTAGGGTTAGGGTTAGGGTTAGGGTTAGGGTTAGGGTTAGGGTTAGGGTTAGGGTTAGGGTTAGGGTTAGGGTTAGGGTTAGGGTTAGGGTTAGGGTTAGGGTTAGGGTTAGGGTTAGGGTTAGGGTTAGGGTTAGGGTTAGGGTTAGGGTTAGGGTTAGGGTTAGGGTTAGGGTTAGGGTTAGGGTTAGGGTTAGGGTTAGGGTTAGGGTTAGGGTTAGGGTTAGGGTTAGGGTTAGGGTTAGGGTTAGGGTTAGGGTTAGGGTTAGGGTTAGGGTTAGGGTTAGGGTTAGGGTTAGGGTTAGGGTTAGGGTTAGGGTTAGGGTTAGGGTTAGGGTTAGGGTTAGGGTTAGGGTTAGGGTTAGGGTTAGGGTTAGGGTTAGGGTTAGGGTTAGGGTTAGGGTTAGGGTTAGGGTTAGGGTTAGGGTTAGGGTTAGGGTTAGGGTTAGGGTTAGGGTTAGGGTTAGGGTTAGGGTTAGGGTTAGGGTTAGGGTTAGGGTTAGGGTTAGGGTTAGGGTTAGGGTTAGGGTTAGGGTTAGGGTTAGGGTTAGGGTTAGGGTTAGGGTTAGGGTTAGGGTTAGGGTTAGGGTTAGGGTTAGGGTTAGGGTTAGGGTTAGGGTTAGGGTTAGGGTTAGGGTTAGGGTTAGGGTTAGGGTTAGGGTTAGGGTTAGGGTTAGGGTTAGGGTTAGGGTTAGGGTTAGGGTTAGGGTTAGGGTTAGGGTTAGGGTTAGGGTTAGGGTTAGGGTTAGGGTTAGGGTTAGGGTTAGGGTTAGGGTTAGGGTTAGGGTTAGGGTTAGGGTTAGGGTTAGGGTTAGGGTTAGGGTTAGGGTTAGGGTTAGGGTTAGGGTTAGGGTTAGGGTTAGGGTTAGGGTTAGGGTTAGGGTTAGGGTTAGGGTTAGGGTTAGGGTTAGGGTTAGGGTTAGGGTTAGGGTTAGGGTTAGGGTTAGGGTTAGGGTTAGGGTTAGGGTTAGGGTTAGGGTTAGGGTTAGGGTTAGGGTTAGGGTTAGGGTTAGGGTTAGGGTTAGGGTTAGGGTTAGGGTTAGGGTTAGGGTTAGGGTTAGGGTTAGGGTTAGGGTTAGGGTTAGGGTTAGGGTTAGGGTTAGGGTTAGGGTTAGGGTTAGGGTTAGGGTTAGGGTTAGGGTTAGGGTTAGGGTTAGGGTTAGGGTTAGGGTTAGGGTTAGGGTTAGGGTTAGGGTTAGGGTTAGGGTTAGGGTTAGGGTTAGGGTTAGGGTTAGGGTTAGGGTTAGGGTTAGGGTTAGGGTTAGGGTTAGGGTTAGGGTTAGGGTTAGGGTTAGGGTTAGGGTTAGGGTTAGGGTTAGGGTTAGGGTTAGGGTTAGGGTTAGGGTTAGGGTTAGGGTTAGGGTTAGGGTTAGGGTTAGGGTTAGGGTTAGGGTTAGGGTTAGGGTTAGGGTTAGGGTTAGGGTTAGGGTTAGGGTTAGGGTTAGGGTTAGGGTTAGGGTTAGGGTTAGGGTTAGGGTTAGGGTTAGGGTTAGGGTTAGGGTTAGGGTTAGGGTTAGGGTTAGGGTTAGGGTTAGGGTTAGGGTTAGGGTTAGGGTTAGGGTTAGGGTTAGGGTTAGGGTTAGGGTTAGGGTTAGGGTTAGGGTTAGGGTTAGGGTTAGGGTTAGGGTTAGGGTTAGGGTTAGGGTTAGGGTTAGGGTTAGGGTTAGGGTTAGGGTTAGGGTTAGGGTTAGGGTTAGGGTTAGGGTTAGGGTTAGGGTTAGGGTTAGGGTTAGGGTTAGGGTTAGGGTTAGGGTTAGGGTTAGGGTTAGGGTTAGGGTTAGGGTTAGGGTTAGGGTTAGGGTTAGGGTTAGGGTTAGGGTTAGGGTTAGGGTTAGGGTTAGGGTTAGGGTTAGGGTTAGGGTTAGGGTTAGGGTTAGGGTTAGGGTTAGGGTTAGGGTTAGGGTTAGGGTTAGGGTTAGGGTTAGGGTTAGGGTTAGGGTTAGGGTTAGGGTTAGGGTTAGGGTTAGGGTTAGGGTTAGGGTTAGGGTTAGGGTTAGGGTTAGGGTTAGGGTTAGGGTTAGGGTTAGGGTTAGGGTTAGGGTTAGGGTTAGGGTTAGGGTTAGGGTTAGGGTTAGGGTTAGGGTTAGGGTTAGGGTTAGGGTTAGGGTTAGGGTTAGGGTTAGGGTTAGGGTTAGGGTTAGGGTTAGGGTTAGGGTTAGGGTTAGGGTTAGGGTTAGGGTTAGGGTTAGGGTTAGGGTTAGGGTTAGGGTTAGGGTTAGGGTTAGGGTTAGGGTTAGGGTTAGGGTTAGGGTTAGGGTTAGGGTTAGGGTTAGGGTTAGGGTTAGGGTTAGGGTTAGGGTTAGGGTTAGGGTTAGGGTTAGGGTTAGGGTTAGGGTTAGGGTTAGGGTTAGGGTTAGGGTTAGGGTTAGGGTTAGGGTTAGGGTTAGGGTTAGGGTTAGGGTTAGGGTTAGGGTTAGGGTTAGGGTTAGGGTTAGGGTTAGGGTTAGGGTTAGGGTTAGGGTTAGGGTTAGGGTTAGGGTTAGGGTTAGGGTTAGGGTTAGGGTTAGGGTTAGGGTTAGGGTTAGGGTTAGGGTTAGGGTTAGGGTTAGGGTTAGGGTTAGGGTTAGGGTTAGGGTTAGGGTTAGGGTTAGGGTTAGGGTTAGGGTTAGGGTTAGGGTTAGGGTTAGGGTTAGGGTTAGGGTTAGGGTTAGGGTTAGGGTTAGGGTTAGGGTTAGGGTTAGGGTTAGGGTTAGGGTTAGGGTTAGGGTTAGGGTTAGGGTTAGGGTTAGGGTTAGGGTTAGGGTTAGGGTTAGGGTTAGGGTTAGGGTTAGGGTTAGGGTTAGGGTTAGGGTTAGGGTTAGGGTTAGGGTTAGGGTTAGGGTTAGGGTTAGGGTTAGGGTTAGGGTTAGGGTTAGGGTTAGGGTTAGGGTTAGGGTTAGGGTTAGGGTTAGGGTTAGGGTTAGGGTTAGGGTTAGGGTTAGGGTTAGGGTTAGGGTTAGGGTTAGGGTTAGGGTTAGGGTTAGGGTTAGGGTTAGGGTTAGGGTTAGGGTTAGGGTTAGGGTTAGGGTTAGGGTTAGGGTTAGGGTTAGGGTTAGGGTTAGGGTTAGGGTTAGGGTTAGGGTTAGGGTTAGGGTTAGGGTTAGGGTTAGGGTTAGGGTTAGGGTTAGGGTTAGGGTTAGGGTTAGGGTTAGGGTTAGGGTTAGGGTTAGGGTTAGGGTTAGGGTTAGGGTTAGGGTTAGGGTTAGGGTTAGGGTTAGGGTTAGGGTTAGGGTTAGGGTTAGGGTTAGGGTTAGGGTTAGGGTTAGGGTTAGGGTTAGGGTTAGGGTTAGGGTTAGGGTTAGGGTTAGGGTTAGGGTTAGGGTTAGGGTTAGGGTTAGGGTTAGGGTTAGGGTTAGGGTTAGGGTTAGGGTTAGGGTTAGGGTTAGGGTTAGGGTTAGGGTTAGGGTTAGGGTTAGGGTTAGGGTTAGGGTTAGGGTTAGGGTTAGGGTTAGGGTTAGGGTTAGGGTTAGGGTTAGGGTTAGGGTTAGGGTTAGGGTTAGGGTTAGGGTTAGGGTTAGGGTTAGGGTTAGGGTTAGGGTTAGGGTTAGGGTTAGGGTTAGGGTTAGGGTTAGGGTTAGGGTTAGGGTTAGGGTTAGGGTTAGGGTTAGGGTTAGGGTTAGGGTTAGGGTTAGGGTTAGGGTTAGGGTTAGGGTTAGGGTTAGGGTTAGGGTTAGGGTTAGGGTTAGGGTTAGGGTTAGGGTTAGGGTTAGGGTTAGGGTTAGGGTTAGGGTTAGGGTTAGGGTTAGGGTTAGGGTTAGGGTTAGGGTTAGGGTTAGGGTTAGGGTTAGGGTTAGGGTTAGGGTTAGGGTTAGGGTTAGGGTTAGGGTTAGGGTTAGGGTTAGGGTTAGGGTTAGGGTTAGGGTTAGGGTTAGGGTTAGGGTTAGGGTTAGGGTTAGGGTTAGGGTTAGGGTTAGGGTTAGGGTTAGGGTTAGGGTTAGGGTTAGGGTTAGGGTTAGGGTTAGGGTTAGGGTTAGGGTTAGGGTTAGGGTTAGGGTTAGGGTTAGGGTTAGGGTTAGGGTTAGGGTTAGGGTTAGGGTTAGGGTTAGGGTTAGGGTTAGGGTTAGGGTTAGGGTTAGGGTTAGGGTTAGGGTTAGGGTTAGGGTTAGGGTTAGGGTTAGGGTTAGGGTTAGGGTTAGGGTTAGGGTTAGGGTTAGGGTTAGGGTTAGGGTTAGGGTTAGGGTTAGGGTTAGGGTTAGGGTTAGGGTTAGGGTTAGGGTTAGGGTTAGGGTTAGGGTTAGGGTTAGGGTTAGGGTTAGGGTTAGGGTTAGGGTTAGGGTTAGGGTTAGGGTTAGGGTTAGGGTTAGGGTTAGGGTTAGGGTTAGGGTTAGGGTTAGGGTTAGGGTTAGGGTTAGGGTTAGGGTTAGGGTTAGGGTTAGGGTTAGGGTTAGGGTTAGGGTTAGGGTTAGGGTTAGGGTTAGGGTTAGGGTTAGGGTTAGGGTTAGGGTTAGGGTTAGGGTTAGGGTTAGGGTTAGGGTTAGGGTTAGGGTTAGGGTTAGGGTTAGGGTTAGGGTTAGGGTTAGGGTTAGGGTTAGGGTTAGGGTTAGGGTTAGGGTTAGGGTTAGGGTTAGGGTTAGGGTTAGGGTTAGGGTTAGGGTTAGGGTTAGGGTTAGGGTTAGGGTTAGGGTTAGGGTTAGGGTTAGGGTTAGGGTTAGGGTTAGGGTTAGGGTTAGGGTTAGGGTTAGGGTTAGGGTTAGGGTTAGGGTTAGGGTTAGGGTTAGGGTTAGGGTTAGGGTTAGGGTTAGGGTTAGGGTTAGGGTTAGGGTTAGGGTTAGGGTTAGGGTTAGGGTTAGGGTTAGGGTTAGGGTTAGGGTTAGGGTTAGGGTTAGGGTTAGGGTTAGGGTTAGGGTTAGGGTTAGGGTTAGGGTTAGGGTTAGGGTTAGGGTTAGGGTTAGGGTTAGGGTTAGGGTTAGGGTTAGGGTTAGGGTTAGGGTTAGGGTTAGGGTTAGGGTTAGGGTTAGGGTTAGGGTTAGGGTTAGGGTTAGGGTTAGGGTTAGGGTTAGGGTTAGGGTTAGGGTTAGGGTTAGGGTTAGGGTTAGGGTTAGGGTTAGGGTTAGGGTTAGGGTTAGGGTTAGGGTTAGGGTTAGGGTTAGGGTTAGGGTTAGGGTTAGGGTTAGGGTTAGGGTTAGGGTTAGGGTTAGGGTTAGGGTTAGGGTTAGGGTTAGGGTTAGGGTTAGGGTTAGGGTTAGGGTTAGGGTTAGGGTTAGGGTTAGGGTTAGGGTTAGGGTTAGGGTTAGGGTTAGGGTTAGGGTTAGGGTTAGGGTTAGGGTTAGGGTTAGGGTTAGGGTTAGGGTTAGGGTTAGGGTTAGGGTTAGGGTTAGGGTTAGGGTTAGGGTTAGGGTTAGGGTTAGGGTTAGGGTTAGGGTTAGGGTTAGGGTTAGGGTTAGGGTTAGGGTTAGGGTTAGGGTTAGGGTTAGGGTTAGGGTTAGGGTTAGGGTTAGGGTTAGGGTTAGGGTTAGGGTTAGGGTTAGGGTTAGGGTTAGGGTTAGGGTTAGGGTTAGGGTTAGGGTTAGGGTTAGGGTTAGGGTTAGGGTTAGGGTTAGGGTTAGGGTTAGGGTTAGGGTTAGGGTTAGGGTTAGGGTTAGGGTTAGGGTTAGGGTTAGGGTTAGGGTTAGGGTTAGGGTTAGGGTTAGGGTTAGGGTTAGGGTTAGGGTTAGGGTTAGGGTTAGGGTTAGGGTTAGGGTTAGGGTTAGGGTTAGGGTTAGGGTTAGGGTTAGGGTTAGGGTTAGGGTTAGGGTTAGGGTTAGGGTTAGGGTTAGGGTTAGGGTTAGGGTTAGGGTTAGGGTTAGGGTTAGGGTTAGGGTTAGGGTTAGGGTTAGGGTTAGGGTTAGGGTTAGGGTTAGGGTTAGGGTTAGGGTTAGGGTTAGGGTTAGGGTTAGGGTTAGGGTTAGGGTTAGGGTTAGGGTTAGGGTTAGGGTTAGGGTTAGGGTTAGGGTTAGGGTTAGGGTTAGGGTTAGGGTTAGGGTTAGGGTTAGGGTTAGGGTTAGGGTTAGGGTTAGGGTTAGGGTTAGGGTTAGGGTTAGGGTTAGGGTTAGGGTTAGGGTTAGGGTTAGGGTTAGGGTTAGGGTTAGGGTTAGGGTTAGGGTTAGGGTTAGGGTTAGGGTTAGGGTTAGGGTTAGGGTTAGGGTTAGGGTTAGGGTTAGGGTTAGGGTTAGGGTTAGGGTTAGGGTTAGGGTTAGGGTTAGGGTTAGGGTTAGGGTTAGG